>JAWNPF010000115.1:0-330000 GCA_035045185.1 Drosophila meridiana | reverse complement strand
TTATTTATTTATTTTTTATTTACATAAATTCTAGTTGAATAAAATTTCAAAATTATAATTTAATTTTGGAAAATTTAATATTATATGCAAGCTATATAGCGTATTAAACAATGCAAATCGGACGGGGCTCAGGGTATCTCCTAGTCGGGCACCTCCGACTAGAGTTTTATTACTTGTTTTCTGTTAAGCTTATTTAACAGTTTATCGACGTTGAACTCCAGTTCCTCTATTTCGTCGCTGTCGTAGGCAGATTTTCCATATCTTTCCTCTAAATCCGCGAACGCTGACTAGACTTTTTTCCACCAGAAAGATAATGTCTCCTTGAAGACAACAGTTTCTTCTTGATCGCTGCGCTCTAGGTTGGCATGCACATCTTCCAGGTGCTCCCTTACTTTAAGAGCTTTTTTTCTCCACATCTTCTACCAATACATCCATTAGGTTTGCACTTTTTGTGAAAATGGACTTTCCTGTATTTCCCTGGATGCTTCCAACCGCAGTTGCCGATGTTCGCTCGTTGACGGTTTATCGGTGTCCATAGGTTGGTCGGCAACTTCGACCTTCATCAGGGCCGGTTTGTAGATCCTGATTTTTTCCATGGTGACATTGTATACTTTGTCCATAAAATATGGACGCTTGAAGACACCGATTTTAACTAGCACTAGGTGGTTGGCAGTGAATTCTGCCAAGTTTTCCAGGGCTGCTAGCTCATTTTGGTCAGCTATGGCCTGCATAAATCATAAATCATAAATCTTCTCTTGCTTCTTGAGCAATTCCAAAGATTTTGCGGACAGCATATTTTTGTTGTTGTTTTTGTTGTTGTTTTGTTTGTTGTTGTTGTTGTGTATTTATTGTTCTTGTATGGTTGATCTTTGGCTTAACCCATTGGAGGTTTTTTATTTTGATCGCCTGGTTTATATCTTGCTGTGCCTCTACTCACAGCGTGGATTGGTAAGCGAAAGAAAACAACTCTTATACAATTTTTCACTATTGAAAACACTTTTCACAACGTTTGGTAGTCTGTGGTACGGATCGAAGGACCATGAATGAATATAATCACTACTAGATCCAACTCGGTTGAGTGAATACACGGACTTTGTTGATGATTAGTCCGAACTGTACTCCGACTTGAAGATTGAATACACGGACTGTGGTGGTGTTTAGTCCGTATTGTACTGAAGTTTATTCTTCTGAGGCTGCGTTTATATACGCCGCCTTATGCATAATTTCAACTCTTAAATCTAGTGTGTATATTTTGCTGAGTTGTAAGGCTCAGCATTGGTCTATTGCATTCTTATTTTTATCGCTGAGGTTGTAGGGCTCAGCGTTCGTCTATTATCTATTCTTATCTTATCGCTGACGTTGTAAGGGTCAGCGTTCATCTGGCTATTTTAAAATTCCACTCATGTGGCCTTTTTTTATACCCTGAGCCCATTGAAAATGGGAAATCAGGGTATAATGGTTTTGTTAAATGTATGTAACAGGCAGAAGGAGACGTGTCAGACCCCACAAAGTATATATATTCTTGATCAGGGCGACGAGCTGAGTCGATTTAGCCCTGTCCGTCTGTCTGTCTGTCCGTCCGTCCGTCTGTCCGTCTGTCCGTCCGTCCGTACGTTTGAACGCGTCGATTGAAGCATCTAGACAAGCTAGAGACTTGAATTTTTTTTTGTTTGGTCCGTGGATAGCACGCGCAGGTCAAGTTTGTTACCAAAAAACGATATCTATTTTTGTTGTTTTGTTATCGATTTTAAACCTTATCGAAAACAGGTTATAAAATTTTATCTCCCACACCTTTAGAGCTAGACCCCTCAAATTTTGCATATAGATTCATGTGAATTTTATGCAATTTCTATTTTTTTATTTTTTGGATACCGGCTCTTTTTACTAATTAACCCTCCCCCCTCCCCTCCCCGCACCCCTTCATTACTCATGGAGAGTAAACATGTGAATAAATTAGCATTTTTATAAAATGTAAAAAATTCAATAGTCGGACTGGGCTCAGGGGATCTTCTAGTCGGGCACCTCCGACTAGAGTTTTCTTACTTGTTCATCTATCGCACTGCATGCTAGTCGTTAAGTGCGAAGATGGCATATTTATATATATTTTTATGTTCATGCCTGAACACTCTGCGGGGGCCAGAAAAGGTGACAAGTAGTATTTCCTGTCTCTGGTTTCTGCTCTTAATTATATTCAAGACAATGACAATTATTACTATTCCAATCCTTGTATAGTTAATGTTCGTGCCTGAACATTCTGCGGGGCCCGGAAAATATGATAGCCAGATATGGTCGAGTACTCAGCTGCTTCCTTGGTCCCATTCCAAGTGAAGTCGGTTCTCTTTAGAATGTGTACACCCTTTGTAGATGTCGTCAATGGTTAGTGAGCTGAGAGGGATCAGTGCTACCGATGTCAAGGTCATCCACTTTTTGAAGATTATTCTGCCTTAGAGCAGCTATTGATAAGCATTGCCTTTGGGATGTAGGTTGTAGTGGATACGATATTTTCCCTTGAAATGGTGTTGTTGCTGTTCTCTTATCGCTAAGGTTGCATTTACATTTTAAATGCTTCCATTTCAAATAATTAACAGCTCTGTATGTAGTTAAGTTGGTGTGTTTTGAATATGTTTGCATTTTTACATTGTGCTGGAACTTGTGTTATTATACTAGTTATAAATACATTAATTTAATCAAAATAGGTATTTTGCATTTTGCATTTCGATGGCTTTTTTTAAAAACTATTTTGCATTTACATTCAGATGGGTTTTTTTATTATTTTGCATTTTCAAAATGCAAAATGGTTCAAATTTTTTATATTTGAATTTTTATTTTGTTTATCGAAATCATCCCTGATCGCGAATATGTGGCGGTCGGGTAATAGGGTAATCGATTACAAGGAAGCGTCACTTACAAATACATACAGAGACAAAGCAAATAAAATCTAAAATTCACAGCTTAATCAATCAATCAAAGTGTTTAATTTCAACGTTTTCGTTAATAGCAAACAGTGCTAAAAGTGAACTGTTTAAACTTTTGTTCACTTGCGCTCACGCTTTGACGTGTCTGCAAAGACACAATTGTGTTACAATTTGTATACATACATGTACATACATATATGTATGTATACATACACATGTATATTATACAAAATGTAAGTAATCTTTTGTTTCATGTTCTTTTAACAAGATAACAATTCTCTAAAAAACGTTCTTTTGTTTTTATTAACCAACTTTAGATTTAACCAGTGTTAAACTAAATATTGTGTTGTTTGTCCACGTGTTAGTATTTGTTTTGTGTGTTTCTTGTTATTGTGCAAAACATATCTAATAATAATATTTTCCAGGGAAGCTCACATACCCTTAATTTTTAAAGAGTTTTTTAAGGATATAAAAATTGATCCTGAAAACAATGTAAATGTTACTGCAGCTTGTAAAAAATGCTCTAAGCCATTGAGGGGAAGTTTAAGTTCTACAACAAACTTTTTGAATCACTTAAAAGTAAGCAAAGCAATTTTTGTTTTTTTTTTTTGCATTTAAATTAATTTTATTTTTTTGCAGACGAAAGGACATGTTGATTTGTTGACACAATACGAAAAATTAAAATCTATATAAACCATGAAAAAAGAAAGCACGACAATGTTGGTGGTGATAGTCCAGCTGTTAAAATTAAAACAAACTGATTTGGCTGTCTATAAAAACCCTGTTGAATTAGATAGTTTAATTATAAACTTTGTAGTAAACACCATGTCGCCTATTTCGATTGTAGAACATCCATCGTTTAAAGGTTTGTTTGAAGGAACACAGCAATCAACTGCTCGGCCAAAAATAATGTGCAGGCAGACTTGTAATAAACAAATAACTGCAAAATACTGCAATTAATAGATTTTGTTTGCACCCTGACTGACATATGGTCCTCTTCAAGAAGAAGCTATCTGGGTGTAACTGTACATTGGATTGAAAGGCAGACGTTTGAACGTAAAAGCGCAACTCTAGCTTGTAGACGATTCAAGGGAACGCACAGCTACGACAAGGTAGCTGAACTAATCGTGGAAATTCATTCGGAGTTTGATTTAAACCCCAACAAAATATTTAAGACTGTCACCGACAATGGATACAACATGGTTAAAGCGTTTGCATCGTTCGGACAGCATGAAGACTCCGTTGAAGATCCAGACTCCATTAAACTTCCACAAGACATTAAAGAAGATAATGACCATGATGACGAGCTCTAACTAATACAATTTCCTGAGTCGTCTGAAGAATTTGAGCAGTGGCAACTTCCAAACCATAAGAGATGTGCTTCTCATACATTGCATTTAATAGCATCACACGATATGGAGAAGGCAAGATCGTTAAATAAGTCATACAAAAAACTTTATGATGCACCTATGGGAAAACGTCAGGCAATTTGGAATTTGTGTTCTAGATCTCCTAAGTCCTGTGAAATATATACCGAAATGACTGGAAAATCTCCTACATCGCCTTGTGCAACTCGGTGGAATTCGTATTATAACTCAATTAAAAACCTTTTGTCCGTTAAGGAAAATTTAAATGACACTTTAAAGAAACTTGGGTTATCCGTTTTTAAAGAAATTGAATTGCTCTTTCTTGAAGAGTACATAAAATGCTCAAAACCCATTGCTGATGGCATTAAAAGCTTGGAACGTGACAAACACACTTATTACGGCTGTCTACTTCCAGAACTGTTTAGAACACTACGAATTTTTAATAATTTAAAAATGGGTGACCCTAAATATTGTATTGATCTAATTGAGTTAATGCAGAAAAGTCTTAAAAAGAGATTTCAAAAATTTTTTAAGTTAAATGAGCCCAAAGCTAAAGATGCTGTAATCGCAAGTGTATCTCATCCATTTTTATACCCTGAGCCCATTGAAAATGGGAAATCAGGGTATAATGGTTTTGTTAAATGTATGTAACAGGCAGAAGGAGGCGTGTCAGACCCCACAAAGTTATATATATTCTTGATCAGGGCGACGAGCTGAGTCGATTTAGCCCTGTCCGTCTGTCTGTCTGTCTGTCCGTCCGTCCGTCCGTCTGTCCGTCCGTCTGTCTGTCTGTCCGTCCGTCCGTCCGTCCGTCCGTCCGTCCGTCTGTCCGTCCGTCCGTCTGTCCGTCTGTCCGTATGTTTGAACGCGTCGAATAAAGCATCTAGACAAGCTAGAGACTTGAATTTTTTTTGTTGGGTCCGTGGATAGCACGCGCAGGTCAAGTTTATTTCGTATGAACGATAACTATTTTTGTTGTAATGTTATCGATTTTAATGCTTATCGAAAATACGTTTTTAAGGCGTAGTTTGTGTATCGTTTGAGCTAGAGACTTCAAATTTGCTGTGTAGTTACGTCTAATGAATACGAAGATTACGTAATCTTTAAATTTTTGATGCCACGCCCCATTCGCCCCTATTTGTTTGCTTTGGCAAATACAAATATATGAATGCCATTAATAAGTTGTGAAAGTTTGATGTACTTAGTCCATCGCTAAGAAAAGTTATTAAGCAATTAAGTTCCCATAGTTTAATGCCCACATTGCAGCCTTCAAGCGCAGTCGCTGCGTCAACTGCGCAGTTGGTAGAGCGCGCACTTATGCGTGCGTGCATATGTGTGTGTATGTGTTGTTTGTATGTCTTCATTATCATTCCATGATTATAACTCAAAATGCGTATAATTATTTGATATTTGGCTCTTCACAGAACTCAGGGTATCCCCTAGTCGAGCATGTCTCGACTAGAGCCCTCTTACTTGTTTAAGTTAAAGTGTCTCCCAAAAGATTACAAGAATATGGTTAGGGATATTTTTTAGCTGAAATAAGAAAATTTAAGCAAGATTTAGAAAATAAAAATAAAACTCAACTTGTAAACAAAAAAAAAGAAAACACTCTTCCTAACCAGTAATAATGGTAATACTACTATTGACCTTGAAACGTTAACTTACTTAAAAGATGATGACAATAGTTTTGAATCCTTAAATCAATTTCCTATCATAAAGACTAATTTCTTAAGTTTAATACTAGTTTACCAAGTTTTCAATAAATCTTTATTGCAGCTTCTTGTCTTCGACTCTACAGCGCAGTTATAATTAAACCTTAACCTACATTGTTGGCTAGAAGCCGGTATTTACATTATTTACAGTTAGTTATAATTATTAGTTGTTATGATTCGATAGTTATTAGTTAATTATTAGTTATAATTATTATGGAAAAATATAGTCTAGATTGTTATATATATATATATATACTCAACACAAATGCAAAATAATAAGACACTTTGAATTTAGTTTTCACAATCAATTTATTTTGAGGAACCACACGCACTCGCAGTCAGAACTGAACTAAATTCTCAAACGTATACTGATGCTCACACAAGCGATAAAATAGAAAAGAGAGCATTTTTGGTAAAGTCCCGTTTTCAATATCGAACTTAAATATATACGTGTACATGTGACTTTTGCTTGTAAATATGTATGTACTTTTTCAACAATTATTTATGGAGATATGTGGTCGAACAGGTGAAGCCTTTTAAGCCTTCGCCTATTGTTGTTGTGTGCCAGATCAGTAGCCAGTTGATTTGGGTGCGCCAAAGGCCTGTCCGCGTACCTCGAGGAGTGACGTCCAATCAGTTCAGCAATTGTTGGAATTCTGAGATCGCTGTGCAGCACAGAATTGCGAACGTACCAGCTGGCACCTGTGAGTCGCCGTAGCGCTTTGTTTTGCAGGGTTTGCACTTTTTATACTCGTTTCCCAAAGGGAAAAGAGTATATTGGTTTTGTGAAATGTCCGTCTTGCTGTCCGTCCGTCTGTCCGTCTGTCCGTCTGTCCGTCTGGCCGTCTGTCCGTCTGTCCGTATGAATGCAATATTTTTCTACGCTATTGAAGCTAGAGACTTGAAATTTGGAACATATACTCGTGTATACCCTCGAATTATAAAGTGTCAAGATTTTCGGGATACGCCCACTTGGGGCGTGGCAAATCAGAAAATGCTTGCGCCCATAGTTAATAGAAATCAAAGAAATCATATTAGTTGAAGAGCTAGAGAGTTGAAATTTGGAATGTATACTTGCGTTGACCACCCAAGTTCAAAAAGATATGGCGGATATATCTACGCCCATTGGGGGCGTGGCAAATCGGGAAAACTGTAACTTCTACTGTTGGAAGCTGCCGAGCTTTTTCGGCAACTCTGGCTCCAATCATTTACGAAGGCAAAATAATAAAACCACGATTTAATTTAGCTTATTATTTATTAGTTTAATGCCTAGTCCGCGATGATCGTGTAGGCAAAGTTAATACAGTTTACAATAGAGAGATGTAGGTGTTGCTCGCTTGAAGGTGAATTTCGAACTTAAAGAATAGAATACAAAATGATAAGCAAGAGACCGAGCAGCATAAATTTACATATGTATGTGTGTTACAGTTTCTTTTTGTGCCTAACTGCACTATGAGCGAATGAGAATGTGATAAAGAGCAGATGGCTTAAGAGAAGCTTATTTAAGAGCAATTATTAGCTGCTGCGCCGAACATCCTCCCCCCGTTGAAAAACCAAGTCTTTTAACAGGATCATCAACCGGAAGGACGCACAGCTTATTGACAGCTCGACGTGTAGTTCCAGTGGGTGTGCGCAGAACAGTGACTCTCACAGCACCATCAGCTCCAACGATGGTCTCAACGACTCGAGCTAATGGCCATTTCAACGGCGGCAAGTTTTCGTTCTTCACACATACGACAACATTGATCTTGATCGGAGGCTGCGAGGTGACCCATTTTCTACGCTGTTGAAGAATAGTAAGGTACTCCTCACTCCAGCGCTTCCAGAACAATTGCTGTATGTAAGCAATGCGTTGCCATTGACCGAGGCGATTGTGGTCGAGCCCAGTTACGTCTGGCTCGGGAAAATCGATGAGTGGTCGACCAATCAAAAAATGTCCTGGAGTGAGAACTCCAAGATCATCGGGATTTTCTGAAAGTGGAACAAGAGGACGAGAATTGATTATAGCCTGAATTTGGCATACCAAGGTGCGAAGTTCATCGAAGCCGAGAAGTGATGATCCCATAGCGCGATATAGATGACTCTTTGCGGTCTTCACTGCTGCTTCCCATAGGCCACCGAAATGTGGCGAGCGAGGAGGTATGAACTTCCAATCAAAACTGTTGTTGATGCAGTAGTTCTGAACTTCAGTGCGATGTTCCTGGCTCAACAATAAACGTTTCAGATCCGCTAGCTCGTTCCGTGCACCCACAAAGTTAGTAGCGTTGTCAGACCAAATGCATCTTGGAATGCCGCGCGTACTGATGAAACGCTTGAGGGCGCTCAAGAAAGCTGCGGTTGACAGATCCTTTGCGAGCTCCAACCATACAGCCTTAGTTGCGAAGCAAACGAATACGCAGATGTAGCATTTTATTGAAGTTCGGTTTCGTCCATCGGGTTTGTAGTAAAATGGTCCACAGTAGTCGATTCCAGTGACAGTAAATGTCGGTGAAAACTGTATACGATCCTTAGGCAAGCCCGCTATTATATGCTCCACTAGACGAGGCCGGGATCTACAGCATATGACACATTTTCGCAATGCTCGGGAGACAGTTTTCATGCCGCCTATGGGCCAAAACTGGAGTCGAATTACTCCAAGCAAGGCCTGCGGTCCTGCATGATGATGCGCCAGATGAAGATGAGATACTATAGAGAAGGTCAAGGGATGTTCTTTGGGCAAGATAATTGGGTGGCGCGCATCGAAGCCGAGAGTAGAGTGCCGCAAGCGGCCACCAACTCGAAGTAGACCAAAGTCATCCATAAACGGAGAGAGCGAAAGAATGGCGCTTGACGAATGAACATTCTTTCCATTTCGTAGTGCAGAGTATTCTCGGTGCAGCTGAGTTCTTTGAACAAGACGACACAATATGTGCGATCCTTGACGAAGATTGTCCGTTGACAATCCAGGTGCCTTTGTTACGTAGCTGCCGTCATCGAGTTTGAGAAAACTTTCCTGTTCAGTTTCTGGAACTCCGCGAAGTGCGTCTCTTGAATTGGAGCACCATTTTCTCAACTTAAAGTTTCCTCGAGCAAGAAGACCTGTGGTTTGTTGCATTATGTCGCGAACTTCTTCAACTGAATTGCCTCCTGAGATCAGGTCATCAACGTAGAAATCTCGCAAAACCGTTTTGGATCCTAATGGGTATGCCGACGACTCATCTATTGCTAATTGATGCATTGCACGAATGGCCAAAAATAAAGCTGGTTTGGTCCCATAAGTGACGGTATTCAATTTGAAGACTTCGATAGCATCGTCTGATGAGCTTCGCCAAAAAATACACTGGAGCATAGAATCAGGCTCCGCGACCTTCACACACCTATACATTTTACCAATGTCACCAGTAAGTGCAATCGAAAATGTACGAAAACGAACGAGTGTGTGAAACAAGGTAGCTTGAATAGTCGGTCCTGACATAAGCAAATCATCGAAGACAACTCTCAGCTTTGTTGTCGAACTCTCTTCTTTGTATACGCAATGATGAGGTAAGAAATATTTGCATTCATTGATCTCTTCGCTGGGAACCAAAGACATATGATTGAGATCAATATATTCCTTTATAAATGCTGAGTATTTCTCCTTTAAAGTTTGATTTCGAGCGAACTTACGCTCTAAATTCAACAATCGACGCTTGGCCTGCAAATAGGAATCGCCAAAAGATTCAACGCCTTGCTTTTTTGGCAAACAGACTGAATATTCCCCAGAAGGTAATCGACGATAGTTTTTAATGAATTAAGTTCTTCTGTGGTTACCTTGGTAATAGGCTCGAAAACGTGTTCCACTTCCCAAAACTGACGCACCAACTCATCAAGCCGAGTGCTGTGATTGGCGTGATCCGAATTTCTTTGGGTTGCGATAAACGAACAGAGTTTGGGGGCATGTTGCCCGCCACCTGAAATGATCCAGCCGAGCTGCGTTTTCTGCACAACTGGTAATCCAGGTGCCAACTGAATTTGCCCAACACACATTAGCTCGAAGAAGAGACCAGCTCCGATGAGAAGATCAATCCGTTGTGACTTATGGAACAAAGGATCAGTTAGCTGTAGGTTTGAGAGTATATTCCAAGTGTTAGTAGAAATTGAGATGCCAGGCTGGTTGTCAGTAATAGTCTGGGCGACGATGGCAGTGATGGAGGCAGAATAATCAGAAATCCGCGATTTCAGAACGAGATTGACTGAATATCCTTCAGTTGAGAAGCTGGCATCTCCAATGCCAGACACTGCAGTCAGTGATTTACATTTTCGAAGCTGAAGCTGATTTGCAAACCGACTGGTGACGAAGTGAAGTTGAGATCCTGAGTCCAAGAGCGCACGACACGGAACGAATGTGCCAGCTCGGTTCTTGACAAGGATTATAGCAGTGGCTAGAAGCACCACATCAGACGAGTTAGGAAATATGTGGACTTGAGGCAGAGAAGGTGACATTGCAACCATGGCAGTGGGATGTATTGCATTTGCTTGTTGTTTAAGTTGAGGGACTACGTTCGATGTAACTGTTGAAGACTGATTGTAATGCAATAAAGTATGGTGCTTCAATTGGCAGGTACGGCAGGAACCAGATTTGCAATCCTTCAGCTGATGTCCTTTTCTTAGGCAATTGAGGCAAAGGGCGAGCCTCTTGGCCTCCTTATGCCTTGCCATTGGGGACAATTGCTCAAAACGCTTACATTGGAATAGCGCGTGACTTGGATCGTCACAAAAGACACAACGAATAGGAGTCTTCGAAGCAACAAATGCCTTTCTTAAAGGAGTACTCACGATCTTTCCTGACTCGCCAACCTGACCATCCTGCAAGACTTGATCCACATTTTCAAGGACTCGACACCGTCCTTGCAAGAATTCTGACAATCTCGACCAAGATGGCAACTCATTAGTAGATGAGCCTTCCTCCCATTTAGCCTGAGTAGCCTTGTCCAGCTTTTGCAACACTGTTTGCACGATGACACAGTCAGCAACTTCTTCCCGCGATGCTAAAGAATCCATAGCCCGAATGTGAGACGTAACTTTATCCACCAACTGCCTCAGCCTGCCCACAGATGCATCATCTTTCTCAAGCCGGAAGATTGCTCTGATGTGTGCCTGTACAATAAAACGCTTATTATCAAATCGACGTTGAAGAATATCCAGAGCGACGAGATAGTTGGCTTTGTTGATTTCCAATGAGCTGATGGTATCCAACGCAGAACCACTTAAGCAGGATCGAAGATGCTGGAACTTCTCAATAGGACTGAGATCAGGATCAGCATCTATTATCGTCTTGAACATAGAGTAGAAGTTTTCCCACTCAGTGTAGACTCCACTAAATTTTGGCAGCTCCAGCTGCGGCAAACGCGATCGATTAGCCATGACGAGTGTTGGATGAGCATTTGAACCACTTGTATTAAGCGTCGACGAAAGTTGTTGATCCGACCGATTTCCTAGTTCACGTTGAAGCAAGGCTTTAAACTTTAACAAGGTTGATTCAAAATGCGCAGGCAAATCACTAGATATGGACTCAAAGTTAGATTCTTCTAGGCTAGTATGGACTGAATCAAAGTTTGACTCTAACTTGGTTAGCGAATCCAAAAGCACACGTAAATCACACGAGTCCATGTGACTTAATTTGTCAATGTCCATATCGGCATATAACCTTTCCAGTCTATCGAAAAGCGCGTTTGTTTTGAGTTTTAAGAAAGTAACCTGAGATGCAGGCACTTGATCAACATTCGACTCTGAGTTATTCATTAGAGTTTGTTTACTCGCGAAAAAACGTTTGGTTACAAAATGAATGCACAAGCTAATATACTCTCTAATGCACTTCGAGTTTATCTGATCTAATATGCAGGTTCACTCTTTCACTGTAAATGCGTGTGTTTGTATGTGTGTGATCGACACAGCTATTTTCGGATTAGCGGACCTTCTATGCAAACGCTGCACAGCAAGCGCCAAAACGCGACGAACAACCGACGAACAAGAAGATGATAAATGATAGGCACAACTGCAAGCGCGACCGCAAGCTTATCTGAGCTTTTATATATGTCTGTACTGTGTGTCTTCTATGATTTGACACAGCTTTTTTCGGCATAGCGGGCCCTATATGCAGACGATGCACAGCAGGCGCCAAACGCGACGAACGAAACAGACGATTAAAGAAGAATAAGAAAAAACTCGAGATAATGTACGCACAATGCCATGCACTATTATATACACAAATTAATATATAACTTGAGCATAAATGTTAATGTTTTACACGACGAGATTTGTTATTAATTTGAATGCACTATTTTGCACAAATTTTAACGCACTGTCGTGTACGACGAAGTTTATTGTTAATTTGAATGCACTATTTTGCACAAATGATAATATTTTACACTGTTTCGTCGTATAACGCGATTTGTTATTAATTTGAATGCACTATTTTGCACAAATGTTAATGACTCACACCGTTGTACTTTGACGAAGTTGAGTACTAACTTGATACACTAAACGAAACACCACGGAGTGTATAGTTCACGTCGGGGTCACCAAAATGATGGAAGCTGCCGAGCTTTTTCGGCAACTCTGGCTCCAATCATTTACCAAGGCAAAATAATAAAACCACGATTTAATTTAGCTTATTATTTATTAATTTAATGCCTAGTCCGCGATGATCGTATAGGCAAAGTTAATACAATTACAATAGAGATAGGTAGGTGTTGCTCGCTTGAAGGTGAATTTCGAACTTAAAGAATAGAATACAAAATAATAAGCAAGAGACCGAGCAGCAGAAATTTACATATGTATGTGTGTTACAGTTTCTTTTTGTGCCTAACTGCACTATGAGCGAATGAGAATGTGATAAAGAGCAGATGGCTTAAGAGAAGCTTATTTAAGAGCAATTATTAGCTGCTGCGCCGAACATATACAGTTTTAAAGCTAGAATGCTGAAATTTGGCACGTATCTTAACGTTTCGATTCTATAAAGATTGATAAAAAAATTTTATGTCCACGCCCACTGGGGGCGTGGCAAATCGGATCTGAATATAGAGTGATTTTACAAGATCATCTATATTTTGAGCACTATTGATGCTAGAGACTTGAAATTTGATATATATACTCGGATAAGCAACCCAAGATCAAAAAGATATGGCGGACATACCTACGCCTTCAGGGGGCGTGGCAAATCGCAAAAACATTATAGCTCCTACAGTTTTAGAGCTAGGCGCTTAAAAATGTGAAGTTTGTGTTACTGGAGGCCTCCTCTATTGATTCCCCAAAAATAAATCTTACGCGCCTTCGGGGGCGTGGTATATCGAAAAAATACCCTGTAACTTTCACATTTTTGGAGTGTAAGCATCCAAACTTTGCAGTTACGTTACCCTAGACTCCTTCTAGGAACTTGCCAAATATGATATGTCTACGCCTACTGGGGGCGTGGCAAATTGGCAACAAAATTTGTAACGCCCAGCTGCAAAATTCATATGCCTGTGCCCCTATATAGATAAGCTTAATAAGAATTGCTAAGACGACAAACGGCACTTCTGAGAAATATATGTAATTCGATTTAATGTTGAAGTTCTGCAATAATTTATCTGCTAAAATTATCATTATACTCGTTTCCCAAAGGGAAAAAGAGTATATTGTTTTTTTTCGTATATCCTAGGTCAGTTATGTTATTTTCTTTTTGTGTGTGTGTGACCCTGACAAAAAATGTAAATATCAAATACCGATAATTGTGTAATCGACTTAGTCCGAACAAAATTATTCACACACAAAAAAATTGACGATAGGACCATGTATCATGTATGTAGGCACGAACAGCTGCGCAACTATTTTCATGCCGTCGCCGCCGCGTCTCGAACGCGGACCCTTTTGCTTACACGCTTTTCATCTACCTGGTGCGCCACATAAGTTTTGCATTGCCTGTTGGCAAATCCGAAACTACTTCACTACAAGGGCGGCTTTTGACAAATACAAAACTATAGAAGCTGCTGTTAATGCAAACATAATATAAACATAAATCAATCGCAATTGTGATTCTTAGAAAATGCTGAATTGCGCGCATATGAACGTATGTACTGTTGATAGGCAGGGGCAAAGTGGTGACGAAGAAGATGCTCAGGAGGAGCAACCGAGAGGCAAAAGGGGTCCTGGGAGACCACGAATTGTTCGCACTGGGCGTTCAGGTCGTCCACAAATAGAGTACAATGTTCTGAATGTACTAAATGCTCGAAATTTGGTGTGCCCACATGTGTTAGTGAGGCATTTCAGTCAGAACAATACGGAGTTAACTACACGTCACTCCTGAATCAGATTAGTTATTACGTTAGCTGTCGAGCACGAGATGCATCTGCATCAGATGGATGTTTCCACAGCATACCTGAACAGCGAGCTACACGATGACGTGTATATGCGACAACCAGTGGGTTTTATCGACGCTGATTATCCCAAGCGCGTACTGAAGCTGAAGAAATCGTACGGCTTAAAACAGAGCGGTCGGGAGTGGAACAAAAGCTAGAGAGCACTCTTTTTTAGATTGGTTTATTGACGATTTTATACTTGCATGTACAAGAGAAGAAGATGTGGCCCACATTAAGCAGCTCATATCAAATACATACATCATACAAATTTGATATGGTCGATGGTGGTGAACTGCACTAGTTTTTGGGAATGGAGATTGAGCGAGATGGCAACACTGGTAGTCTCGCCATAAGCAGTACACATTGAAGGTTGCAGCCTCAGCAGGTACCTCAGATATCGATTACACAAATATCGATTTATTCCGAACAAAATTATTCCACACAAAAAAATTGACGATATGATCCATCATGTATGTATGTATTAGGTACAAACAGCTGCCAACTATTTTCATGCCGTCGCTGCCGCGTCATCAGCTTTGCATCAGTTTTCATTGCCTGTTGGCAAATCCGAAACTACTTCACTACAAGGGCGGTGTTGGAAGCTGCCGAGCTTTTTCGGCAACTCTGGCTCCAATCATTTACGAAGGCAAAATAATAAAACCACGATTTAATTTAGCTTATTATTTATTAGTTTAATGCCTAGTCCGCGATGATCGTGTATGCAAAGTTAATACAGTTTACAATAGAGAGATGTAGGTGTTGCTCGCTTGAAGGTGAATTTCGAACTTAAAGAATAGAATACAAAATGATAAGCAAGTGACCGAGCAGCAGAAATTTACATATGTATGTGTGTTACAGTTTCTTTTTGTGCCTAACTGCACTATGAGCGAATGAGAATGTGATAAAGAGCAGATGGCTTAAGAGAAGCTTATTTAAGAGCAATTATTAGCTGCTGCGCCGAACATCCCTCCCCCGTTGAAAGACCAAGTCTTTTAACAGGATCATCAACCGGAAGGACGCACAGCTTATTGACAGCTCGACGTGTAGTTCCAGTGGGTGTGCGCAGAACAGCGACTCTCACAGCACCATCAGCTCCAGCGATGGTCTCAACGACTCGAGCTAATGGCCATTTTAACGGCGGCAAGTTTTCGTTCTTCACACATACGACAACATTGATCTTGATCGGAGGCTGCGAGGTGACCCATTTTCTACGCTGTTGAAGAATAGTAAGGTACTCCTCACTCCAGCGCTTCCAGAACAATTGCTGTATGTAAGCAATGCGTTACCATTGACCGAGGCGATTGTGGTCGAGCCCAGTTACGTCTGGCTCGGGAAAATCCATGAGTGTTCGACCAATCAAAAAATGTCCTGGAGTGAGAACTCCAAGATCATCGGGATTTTCTGAAAGTGGAACAAGAGGACGAGAATTGATTATAGCCTGAATTTGGCATACCAAGGTGCGAAGTTCATCGAAGCCGAGAAGTGATGATCCCATAGCGCGGTATAGATGACTCTTTGCGGTCTTCACTGCTGCTTCCCATAGGCCACCGAAATGTGGCGAGCGAGGAGGTATGAACTTCCAATCAAAACTGTTGTTGATACAGTAGTTCTGAACTTCAGTGCGATGTTCCTGGCTCAACAATAAACGTTTCAGATCCGCTAGCTCGTTCCGTGCACCCACAAAGTTAGTAGCGTTGTCAGACCAAATGCATCTTGGAATGCCGCGCGTACTGATGAAACGCTTGAGGGCGCTCAAGAAAGCTGCGGTTGACAGATCCTTTGCGAGCTCCAACCATACAGCCTTAGTTGCGAAGCAAACGAATACGCAGATGTAGCATTTTATTGAAGTTCGGTTTCGTCCATCGGGCTTGTAGTAAAATGGTCCACAGTAGTCGATTCCAGTGACAGTAAATGTCGGTGAAGACTGTATACGATCCTTAGGCAAGCCCGTTATTATATGCTCCACTAGACGAGGCCGGGATCTACAGCATATGACACATTTTCGCAATGCTCGGGAGACAGTTTTCATGCCGCCTATGGGCCAAAACTGGAGTCGAATTACTCCAAGCAAGGCCTGCGGTCCTGCATGATGATGCGCCAGATGAAGATGAGATACTATAGAGAAGGTCAAGGGATGTTCTTTGGGCAAGATAATTGGGTGGCGCGCATCGAAGCCGAGAGTAGACTGCCGCAAGCGGCCACCAACTCGAAGTAGACCAAAGTCATCCATAAACGGAGAGAGCGAAAAAATGGCGCTTGACGAATGAACATTCTTTCCATTTAGTAGTGCAGAGTATTCTCGGTGCAGCTGAGTTCTTTGAACAAGACGACACAATATGTGCGATCCTTGACGAAGATCGTCCGCTGACAATCCAGGTGCCTTTGTTACGTCGCTGCCGTCATCGAGTTGGAGAAAACTTTCCTGTTCAGTTTCTGGAACTCCGCGAAGTGCGTCTCTTGAATTGGAGCACCATTTTCTCAACTTAAAGTTTCCTCGAGCAAGAAGACCTGTGGTTTGTTGCATTATGTCGCGAACTTCTTCAACTGAATTGCCTCCTGAGATCAGGTCATCAACGTAGACATCTCGCAAAACCGTTTTGGATCCTGATGGGTATGCCGACGACTCATCTATTGCTAGTTGATGCATTGCACGAATGGCCAAAAATGAAGCGGGTTTGGTCCCATAAGTGACAGTATTCAATTTGAAGACTTCGCTAGCATCGTCTGATGAGTTTCGCCATAAAATGCACTGGAGCATAGAATCAGGCTCCACGACCTTCACACACCTATACATTTTACCAATATCACCAGTAAGTGCAATCGAAAATGTACGAAAACGAACGAGTGTGTGAAACAAGGTAGCTTGAATAGTCGGTCCTGACATAAGCAAATCGTTTAATGAGAAACCAGATGTGGTAGCGGCCGAGCCATCAGAGACAACTCTTAGCTTTGTTGTCGAACTCTCTTCTTTGTATACGCAATGATGAGGTAAGAAATATTTGCATTCATTGATCTCTTCGCTGGGCACCAAAGACATATGATTGAGATCAATATACTCCTTTATAAATGCTGAGTATTTCTCCTTTAAAGTTTGATTTCGAGCGAACTTACGCTCTAAATTCAACAATCGACGCTTGGCCTGCAAATAGGAATTGCCCAAAGATTCAACGCCTTGCTTTTTTGGCAAACAGACTGAATATTCCCCAGAAGGTAGTCGACGATAGTTTGTAATGAAATGCTGCTCACAATTAAGTTCTTCTGTGGTTACCTTGGCAATAGGCTCGAAAACGTGTTCCACTTCCCAAAACTGACGCACCAACTCATCAAGCCGAGTGCTGTGATTGGCGTGATCCGAATTTCTTTGGGTTGCGATAAACGAACAGAGTTTGGGGGCATGTTGCCCGCCACCTGAAATGATCCAGCCGAGCTGCGTTTTCTGCACAGCTGGTAATCCAGGTGCCAACTGAATTTGCCCAACACACATCAGCTCGAAGAAGAGACCAGCTCCGATGAGAAGATCAATCCGTTGTGACTTATGGAACAAAGGATCAGCAAGCTGTAGGTTTGAGGGTATATTCCAAGTGTTAGTAGAAATTGAGATGCCAGGCTGGTTGTCAGTAATAGTATGGGCGACGATGGCAGTGATGGAGGCAGAATAATCAGAAATCCGCGATTTCAGAACGAGATTGACTGAATATCCTTCAGTTGAGAAGCTGGCATCTCCAATGCCAGACACTGCAGTCAGTGATTTACATTTTCGAAGCTGAAGCTGATTTGCAAACCGACTGGTGACGAAGTGAAGTTGAGATCCTGAGTCCAAGAGCGCACGACACGGAACGAATGTGCCAGCTCGGTTCTTGACAAGGATTATAGCAGTGGCTAGAAGCACCACATCAGACGAGTTAGGAGATATGTGGACTTGAGGCAGAGAAGGTGACATTGCAACCATGGCAGTGGGATGTATTGCATTTGCTTGTTGTTTAAGTTGAGGGACTACGTTCGATGTAACTGTTGAAGACTGATTGTAATGCAATAAAGTATGGTGCTTCAATTGGCAGGTATGGCAGGAACCAGATTTGCAATCCTTCAGCTGATGTCCTTTTCTTAGGCAATTGAGGCAAAGGGCGAGCCTCTTGGCCTCCTTATGCCTTGCCATTGGGGACAATTGCTCAAAACGCTTACATTGGAATAGCGCGTGACTTGGATCGTCACAAAAGACACAACGAATAGGAGTCTTCGAAGCCACAAATGCTTTTCTTAAAGGAGTACTCACGATCTTTCCTGACTTGCCAACCTGACCATCCTGCAAGACTTGATCCACATTTTCAAGGACTCGACACCGTCCTTGCAAGAATTCTGACAATCTAGACCAAGATGGCAACTCATTAGTAGATGAGCCTTCCTCCCATTTAGCCTGAGTAGCCTTGTCCAGCTTTTGCAACACTGTTTGCACGATGATACAGTCAGCAACTTCTTCCCTCGATGCTAAAGAATCCATAGCACGAATGTGAGACGTAACTTTATCCACCAACTGCCTCAGCCTGCCTACAGATGCATCAACTTTCTCAAGCCGGAAGATTGCTCTGATGTGTGCCTGTACAATAAAACGCTTATTATCAAATCGACGTTGAAGAATATCCAGAGCGACGAGATAGTTGGCTTTGTTGATTTCCAATGAGCTGATGGTATCCAACGCAGAACCACTTAAGCAGGATCGAAGATGCTGAAACTTCTCAATAGGACTGAGATCCGGATCAGCATCTATTATCGTCTTGAACATAGAGTAGAAGTTTTCCCACTCAGTGTAGACTCCACTAAATTTTGGCAGCTCCAGCTGCGGCAAACGCGATCGATTAGCCATGACGAGTGTTGGATGAGCATTTGAACCACTTGTATTGAGCGTCGACGAAAGTTGTTGATCCGACCGATTTCCTAGTTCACGTTGAAGCAAGGCTTTAAACTTTAACAAGGTTGATTCAAACCGCGCAGGCAAATCACTAGATATGGACTCAAAGTTAGATTCTTCTAGGCTAGTATGGACTGAATCAAAGTTTGACTCTAACTTGGTTAGCGAATCCAAAAGCACACGTAAATCACACGAGTCCATGTGACTTAATTTGTCAATGTCCATATCGGCATATAACCTTTCAAGTCTATCGAAAAGCGCGTTTGTTTTGAGTTTTAAGAAAGTAACCTGAGATTCAGGCACTTGATCAACATTAGACTCTGAGTTATTCATTTAAGTTTGTTTACTCGCAAAAAAACACGTTTTGTTACAAAATTAATGCATAAGCTAATATACTCTCTAATGCACTTAGCTGATCTAATATGCAGGTTCACTCTTTCACTGTAAATGCGTGTGTTTGTATGTGTGTGATCGACACAGCTATTTTCGGATTAGCGGGCCTTCTATGCAAACGCTGCACAAAGAAGCGCCAAAAACCGCGACGAACAACCGACGAACAAGAAGATGATAAAGATAAGCACAACGCAAGCGCGACCGCAAGCTTATCTGAGCTTTTATATATGTCTGTATGTGTGTCTTCTATGATTGACACAGCTTTTTCGGCATAGCGGGCCCTATATGCAGACGATGCACAACAGGCGCCAAACGCGACGAACGAAACAGACGATTAAAGAGGAATAAGAAAAACTCGAGATAATGTACGCACAATGCCATGCACTATTATATACACAAATTAATATATAACTTGAGCATAAATGTTAATGTTTTACACGACGAGATTTGTTATTAATTTGAATGCACTATTTTGCACAAATTATAACGCTTTGCACTGTCGTGTACGACGAAGTTTATTGTTAATTTGAATGCACTATTTTGCACAAATGTTAATGTTTTACACTGTTTCGTCGTACAACGCGATGTGTTATTAATTTGAATGCACTATTTTGCACAAATGTTTATGATTCACACCGTTGTACTTCGACGAAGTTGAGTACTAACTTGATACACTAAACGAAACACCACGGAGTGTAGTTCACGTCGGGGTCACCAAAATGTTGGAAGCTGCCGAGCTTTTTCGGCAACTCTGGCTCCAATCATTTACGAAGGCAAAATAATAAAACCACGATTTAATTTAGCTTATTATTTATTAGTTTAATGCCTAGTCCGCGATGATCGTGTAGGCAAAGTTAATACAGTTTACAATAGAGAGATGTAGGTGTTGCTCGCTTGAAGGTGAATTTCGAACTTAAAGAATAGAATACAAAATGATAAGCAAGTGACCGAGCAGCAGAAATTTACATATGTATGTGTGTGCCTAACTGCACTATGAGCGAATGAGAATGTGATAAAGAGCAGATGGCTTAAGAGAAGCTTATTTAAGAGCAATTATTAGCTGCTGCGCCGAACAGGCGGCTTTTGACAAATATAAAACTATAGAAGCTGCTGTTAATGCAAAAACAATGTAAACATAAATCAATCGCAATTGTGATTCTTAGAAAATGCTGAAATGCGCGCATATGAACGTATGTATTTATATGTGTACATACAAAAACGGTGGTCGGTTTAATGTATGCGTATAAAGGGCGATATTTTACAAATACAAAACTAAAGAAGCGGCTGAAAATGCAAACACAACTCGATAACAATTTTGGTTGAAGAATATGCTAAAATGAATGGCGCTGAATTTATTTGTGACCATAAGCTAACGCGCTTGCACGTTTCAATGTATGTACATATGTGTAAATGTAAATATATTTAGCTGTCGCTGCTTAACGCGTGCGTGTCATAATTGGCCAAACGTTTTGTTTAAAGTCTTTGAATCGGTAGGGAGGCTTAAACCTTGGACGAAACGCAAGTTGTCGTGATTCCCGCGTTGAGACCGTTCGCAAAAGGTGTTGTGTGTGGTCTCTGTGCATTCAGTGACCGCAAACGTCTTCGTCTTCGCATTCTGCTAATGTGCCTTCGTCGAGCCGTAGGATGATTTGTTTGTGAGATACCGGGTAGACGTTGACCTTGCATCTGAATTTAGATCTTGGGTAAGCTATTAGTATGTGAATTATATTCTCGGACTGAAGGACTCTTATTCTGGAAGCTTCTATTAAGCTTGATTGATTGATTGATTGTTCGATAAGTGATTTTAGATCGGCATGATCAAGGATCGTGGGGTTTAATATGGTAGCTTTAGCCAAAGTGATGGTGAGGATTAAATTCTGGATGTCTGTGCTGAACATTCTCTTGCTAACAGCGCTTCGAATAGATGTGGGGTGTCAACCAAGTCACTTTTTCGGGCATTGATCATTTTATTAATAGTGTCAGCCAACTTGTTTATTTGTTTCTGGCAAATCTGTGGATAATAGGGTTCTTAGATGTTCTGAATAGACATCTACTAATTTAAGCATGTGCGATTGGGGAAACGACTCGGAAAATTTTTCTGTTTCGTCTGCCATATTGATAAACTCTGAAACTCTCATTTGATTTGCAGTATAGGGAGGGAAACGAATGGCTCATGCTGACTTCTTTTCCAGAAATCTTTGAATCCGCGAATGCGATTAATACTTGTAATAATTCTGAGAATCGAGTCAATCTGGCAGAGACATCTAGTGAATGGCTTATGGCTGAACAGCGCAAAGATTCCGATATTATTAATATTGTAAATAAATTAAAAGATAATTGTCTTGCCGAGGACATTACAAGAACTTACAAGCTAAGAGCAGGAATAATTTATCGGAAAATTCAGAGAAATGGTAGAACTCGTTCCTTGCCAATTGCTCCAAGAGCATTAAGATGGTCTGTAATAAATCAGATTCACGAATCAATTATGCAAGTGCATCAATTAAGGATTAGGCTATTATTGGTTTGATCACATGTCTAAGTACATACGAAAGTTTGTTGAAAACTATATTACTTGCGAGATGTCAAAGGCATCCTCAAGTAAAGTTCAGGCCAAAAATTGACACACCTTGGCACACGATACAAATAGACATAACTGGAAAGTTGAGTGGCAAGTCCGATAAAAAAGAGTATGTCATCGTCCAAGTAGACGCATTTACTAAATTTGTTTATTTAACACACACACTCAAGATTGATGCTGACAATTATATAGGTGCTGTGAAATCGGCTGTATCTTTGTTTGGAGTACCAAATAGCATAATAGCAGACCAGAGTAGGTGTTTTACTCTAAATTTAGTGAGTTTTGTTCTCAATAAAATATAAATTTGCATTTAATTAGGTACAGGTAGCGCCAACGGACAGATGGGACGCATAATGAGTACTTTGAAAAACTTACTAACGGCTGTTGAGACTAGCAGCAGATCAGCATTGGGCGAGGTACAGTTAGCCTTAAATTGTACAGTAAGTCGAGTGACAAGGGCAAGTCTTTTGGAATTGTTTATTGGAAAGGTTACTTGTCCATTGGGGTTGCTTCCACCATGTGAATCAAGAGCTTGAGCGGTGCAAAATATATCAGCAGCTGCAATATATAGTAAAGACCACTTTGATAAAACCAAGGCTAAGGTTGTTGGATACAAAGTAGGAGATTTTGTGTTGTTAAAGAACAATAAAAGGCATCAAACAAAATTAAGTCCAAAGTTTAGAGGTCCTTTACAAATAACTGAATTGTTAGACGGGGATAGATATATCCTTAGATCATTGACAAACAATAGAAAATATAAGTATGCTCACGAAGATATAAGAAAATTGCCAGAGGAGTATGCACCAATTGAATTGAATTGTAAGAGATTAAAAGTTGAAACTAAGATTTGGTAGTTGTAATTGAAAATATTAATATTAAGTTCTATTCGATAATGATTCAATTTACGAATAAAATGATTTATGCAGAAAAACATTTTTGTGAAATTTCACGAGGTCGTCTAAACGTCAGAATGGCCGTTTCGGAGCGTAGTTGTAATTTGTTTATTATATCGTTTATTTCATTAATTTGGACAATATTTAAAGATAGGTTTTTAATATTTTTTTTTCAAATTCTATTCTGTCGTTGTCGTCAAGTGTACCAAAAAGGAATTTGTATAATGAGCATACTACATTGAATAATCCGCGTTTACTACGTTTATTCTCATGATGAATAATTATACCGTTTAATTCTTTTTACAGTTTGTTGTATAAATGATTTATTTGTGTTGAATTTTTAAATAAAGAAATGAATTTGCGCAAATATTCGTTTGCTATTATTATTTCAGTTATGTTAATTTTTAAAGAGTGATATTCGAATCTTGTTGGTAATTCTAGAGGTTTCTCTGAGAACAGTAAGTATCCGTGATCTGTAGCCAAGTTATTTATCTATATTTGTTGAGTGTTGCATATTGTACAGAATGTAAATGATAGTATGATTACGAAGTAGAAACCTGCGGGAATTGCAATTGGTTAATTTTCTTCAATTTTTTAAATTGTGTTTTATAGTAACGTGTAATTATATTTTTTTTAACGGTCCTTTTCGATATCTGGTATCGACTTCGTATTCTTGTCGGTTACTGTTGATTTTATTTATTATTTTTTCTTTTTTTCTTGAGTGTCTAACTTTGGTTGTTCAGCATATAAGAATATGTGTGCAGGAGTTTGTCCAGTAGTGTTATGTTTTGTTTCGTGATTGTAAATGTAAAGAATGGTTCTATTTTACTGAGTTTATTTTCTTCGTCATTGAAAGTGTTAATTATTCTAATTTTTTCGTTTGCTATTCCTGTTTTTGTAGTATTTAATTGTATTTCTACTCCTTCATTTTCAAGCCATTTTTTAGTGCTAAACTGGAAAATGCGCCGTGTCTGTCAGCTTTTAATAACATTGGGTTTCCACTGATTAAATATACGCATTAATGCATTTTTGCATTCTATCCAATCTTTTGTTTTAATATTTTAGAGAGTAGCGAATTTTGAATAAGTATCTATGCAACTAAGATAGTGCTTGCCTTACGTCTATTACAAACTTATCGCGACAATGTTCGACCTTGCGAGTAATTTTCATTGGCATCTTTCTGTTTCTGTGTTCGGTTTTTGCTAAGTTGCAAATGTTGCATTCGTTTATTATATTTTGTGTTAGTAATTGGCTGTTAGAGAAATAGTACGTTTCACAGAAGAGTTTATTTGTTTTTTGAATACCGGGGTGTAAGAGTTTTTCATGTATTTTCAAAATAAGTTCTTTAAATTCGGCATATGAGTGTATATTTTTAAATTGTATGAGGCTGCGTAGAATTTTGGTGTGGCTAGTGTTGATAATTTCTTTGTGTGCGTTTTGAATGATTTCAAAATCTGCATCGCTGTCTATAAACATTACGCTAGTGTTTGTCATGTCATGTTATCGTATGTAATGTAAACTATTAATTTTTTGAAGTAATTCTGTTTTTTAATATTTGGAATGCCTTTAGAAAATCTAATTTGTCTTTTAAATGTGTTTATTGGTTTTTCTGTGATCCCAATTAAATTACTATTGTCTTCGTCAGCGCTATGTTGTGTTTCTTCTCCGAAATAAGTCTGTTCTAGTCTTACTCGCGATAGGGCGTCAGCTATGTGGTTTTCTTTTCCTTTTATGTATTTTATGTCAAAGTCGTATTCTGATCATTTTACTCTCCATCGGGTTAATTTTGAATTTGGTTCTTTCATTTTGTATAACCAACATAATGGTTGATGGTCACTATTGATTTCGAAATGTCTACCTAGAAGGTAGTGTCGAAAGGTTTTTGTTGCCCATACAATAGCTAAAAGTTCTTTTTCTATGGCGCTGTAGTTATTTTCGTGGTCATTGAGGGTTCTGCTGATAAAACTAATGGGATGTCCGTCTTGAGAAAGTACAGCTCCAAGAGCTACATTACTTGCGTCAGTTGTTAAAATGAATTTATTTTTGAAGTCTGGAATTTTTAAAATCGGAATTTTTCAAAAGTTCTAATATATTCTGGATTTTTAATATCTATTTTTGAGTCTTTTATTAGTACTATTGTCATGGGTTTGGCTACGTCTGTAAAATTTGGAATAAACTTTCTATCATCGATAGAGTTCTCAGTTGAGAGTGTTAACATGTATTTTTTTGTGCTCTTGAGTTTTAATTAAATTATCACTTATTATTTCACTATAATTGTCACACTATCGCGTTCGGTTAACTTTGGATAACTATCATTACATTGCTGTGCAAGGTTTGATCCGCTGTGCTTTGTGCTTCAGTTATTACCGATTTTCATTTTCGGTTTTGGTGTATCGGCGATTTTGATTTCTATTATCGTTTTCGTTTTGCGCCGCTGTTTGCCGGCTTTCTGTTTCATCTGCTCGCACTTGTTGTTGTATGTCTGAATTTGCTCTCATTAGTTTCTTTTGTGCACGGTATTCTCATTTGTGGGCGATTCTTATTAGTATTGCCGCTCTTTTTGTTATTGTTTGTTTTTAGTGCTCTCAACGCGTTCTTATCTATTTTAGTTTTGCATTCTTTCGCTTTTTGTTTTTTTTTTCTCGCTGCAATTTTGTTTAACCCCAATTGCCAAAATGACATGCTGTAAGAAATCATGTTCTTTTAGGCAGGTTGTTGACTCTGCATAAGCACAATTTGTTAATTGCTGGTTGTGTGAGAACTTGATGCACACTAAATGTGCTGGCCTCACTGGGCGTGACTATGACAAAATCATCTCCACTACCAAAATTGGTTGCGGTGGTTTACGTTGGTCATGCCCGAGTTGCTTTATTTTTCCAAGATGTATAATTCGGTGAGAGTTCAATTTTCAAAACTGTGCAATATTTCAAAACAGCTTCCTAGTAATATAGTATAATTTTGAAACTCCACACATTATTTGTGTGATTGTGAGACTACAACATTATTGGTACCAGCTTCTGTACCAATGTTGTCTCCAAATTCTTTAGCTTCTACTTCACCAGACTCAATTTCCAATCCACCTTCTGTAGACTTGTCTACACCACCTGGCGCTACTGGTACTTCTAATAAAACTGTCGAGCCTAATCAAAGTCCCACTATAAAAGTAAGAGCGTCCCCGGTTGTTGTTCAAACAGTGAATAACAATCTGTTAGCGACCTCTGAACCCATGGTGCCCACTTTATCAGTTGTGTCTCCTCGAAAGCAGGTTTTTTTTTATCCAGGCTTTCATCTGACACGACGTGCGAAGCAATATCAGCAATATCAGCTGGTTGAGAAACTTCACAACTATATGTGATGTCAAGTTTTGGCCACCGCATGTAGTTGTACATGAATTCAAGCCTAAATTCTTCTTCTTTGGGATATCAAAACGTTCGAGGCCTAAATTCCAAACTTAATGGTTTATTTTTGAGCAGTTTCAGTTTTCAATATGATGTTATTGTATTCACTGAAACGTGGCTGAGTCCTAAAATTTATAATAGTGAGATTCTATCTAATAACTTCACTATTTATAGATGTGATCGATTGATTCGCAGAGGAGGGGGTGTCTTAATAGCTGTTAAGGCCGATATCCTCTCCGAATCATTAAGTTTCAAAGCACTTCATGATGCTGAGATTATTGGGGTTAAAATAACTCTCCCATCTCTTTGCATATATGTCACTTGCTCATATGTTCCTCCCTCTTGTGATGTACAACATATAACTTGTATTAAAGAAATTTTTGAACATGTAAATGATAATGACTTATTTATAGTGCCAGGTGACTTTAATATACCTAACACTACTTGGTCGTCAGCTCCCAATTTTAACTACCTTATTCCGTCTACAGATCATTATCTTTTTGATGAACTGTTTAGTCTATCAATGTTTCAAATGAACTCTATTTTGAATCATTTGAATCGTTCACTTGATCTGGTTTTTATTAATGATGATTCTGTCATTAATGTTACCAGAACAACCCCTATCTGTATTCCTGAAGATTTGCATCATCCCACCTTAGATGTCTTGTTTTCCATAAAGATGTCACATATTTCTGCCCCGATTCCTCAAATATGGCGTCGCTGTTTTTATAAATGCAATTTTGTCTTGCTTAATGATTTAAATTTTGCAAATGACTGGACTCTTTTATACGACTCAGTTAATGTTAATTTGGCAGCTAATATTTTCTATGAAACTTTAAGCTCTATCCTTGATGTCTATGTCCCTTCGCACCACTCTAGGCCTGCTTCTAATAAGCCCCCCTGGTTTACTCAGACTCTTTCTAATTTTAGAAACATTAAAACCAAATGTTTTAAGAATTTTAAAAAGTCTGGTTCACTCGTTGACTGGTCTAAATACTCAATAGCCAAGTCAAATTTTAATCTTTTAAATGCTAGATGAATGATTACACTTGACTATGTTGGGGTTTAGTACTGTACTGATCTTTATTCTTCTGAGGCTGGGTATATATACCCAGCCTCATGCATAATTTCAACCCTTAAATCTAATGTGTCTATTGCTGAGTGTGTAAGGCTCAGCATTGGTCTATTGTATTCTTATACTATCGCTGAGGCTGTAGGGCTCAGCGTTCGTCTATTATCTATTCTTAACCGATCGCTGACGTTGTAAGGGTCAGCGTTAATCTGGCTATTTTAAGATTCCACACATGTGGCCTTTCTTCATCTATCGCACTGCATGCTAGTCGTTAAGTGCGTAGAAGGCATGTTTACATATTTATATATATTTTTATGTTCATGCCTGAACATTCTGCGAGGGCCAGAAAGGTGACAGTCAGTAATCGCTGTCTCTGGTTTCTGCTCTTAATTATATTCAAGACAATGACAATTATTACTATTCCAATCCTTGTATAGTTTATGTTCGTGCCTGAACATTCTGCGGGGCCCGGAAAATGTGATAGCCAGATATGGTCGAGTACTCAGCTGCTTCCTTGGTCTTCTGCGCTGGTGGCGGTTCCCATTCCAAGTGAAGTTAGTTCTCTTTAAAATGTGTACACCCTTTGTAGATGTCGTCAATCGTTGAGTGTGCTGAGGCAGAGGCCGCTTGCATCATTGCTGCTGATGTCAAGGCCTCCAAATTAGGGTCATCCACTTTTTGAAGATTATGCTGCCGTAGAGCAGCTATTGATAATGATTGCCTTTGGGATGCAACCGAATCGCTTGTAGTGGATACGATTTTTCCTTTGAAATGGTGTTGCTGCTCTCAATGAAGTTCTCGATCGTCGATTTAATTTTCGTTAATATATTTTGTTGTTTCAATTGTTTTGCTGGGATTGTAGCTGAAGCGGAGATTACAGAATTCGAGACGATATCATTATTTTTATCTCCAGCTGTACTTCTAGTTGCAGTTGTAGTTTCGGCAGAAGTGTTTTGGACATCCTTCGGGCGGCTATCAATGGAAGTATCGTCAATCGACTGATCTTCCAATTGGATTTCTTTTGATGTCGATATCGAAGATGTGACAGCAATTACACACTCGTCCCCATCTTCTATGTCCTCCTGCTTCTCTGGTTGATCCATTTTAAATATATTTCCTACTGATCATTTATCTTCTCCTAATCCTCCCATGTGAGGGCTTGCCGGCGGGATGAAATGCCACTCGCTGTTCCGTTTTTCTGGCACTGGTTCCAGACCACTATTTTCTTTTTTAGCGGCGGTTGTTTGGCTTGATAGCTTCTGATCAGCGACGGCGTCCCTATGAACGGAGGTGCTCTCGAACTTGCGGATACTGCCTTCAAAATTGGTCTTCAGTTCCTTGTTCATTGGCTGGTTAATGGAGATATCCAATAGTTGGCACCTTTTCGCATAGCGCTTGCACAAATAGTCCCACGCTGCATTTTAGTTGCCAACTGCAATTGAGAAATGGCTTATGACCACTGTTGCGTCTCCCTTGATACACATTTTTAGGTAAATCAACTTAGTTTTATCGCTGATATCCTTCCTGTTGTGAATCATGTTCGAGAATATCTCGAAGAACGCTGGCCATTTTTTTGGATTTCCATAGAAATGAGGAAGTTTTGGTTTCTGGGGCTTTGGATCTTGGAACAGCGTAAGGTCTTCTTCTATGTTCTGCAAGTCACTTACTCTTCTGTTAAGTTTATCTGACAGCCTGTCGACGAGGAATTCCAGTTCTTCTATATCGTCGCTGTCGAAGGCAGAATTTCCATATCCTGCCTGTAAGTCCGCGAATAGTGTCTGGACTTCGTTCAATAGAAAGTTTAGCTTATCTTTATGTTCAAAGATTTATTCCTGGTTGCTTGAACTTAGCTTGGCATATACTTCTTGATGCACTGCCTTATATATATTTTTATGTTCATGCCTGAACAACTAGCACAACCACTTCAAAATTTCTAAATAAAAAATAAAAAAAATAAAAAAAGTTACGCCGTCGCGACGGCGCGTCGTTATTGCGTTTCGAACTCGAAACTTTTCGTTTACGCGCTTTGCATCCACCGACCAGGCCACACCAGTATACACTGCCTACTGGCAAATCCCAAAGTAGTTCACAAGGGCGGCATATGACAAAAACAAAACTAAAGAATCCAACGAAGCAGATCAATCGCAATTGTTATGTTTAGAATATGCTGAAAAGCGCGCATATGAACGTTTTGTATGTGTACATACAAAAACGGTGGTCTGTTTGTATGTATGCGTGTAAAGGGCGATATATGACAAATACAAAACTACAGAAGCTGCTGAAAATGCAAACACAATTCATACGGATTTGGTTGAAGAATATGCTAGAATAAATGGTCTTGAATATATTTGTGCACATGCATAGCAGAGGCGCATGCACGTTTCAATGTATGTTTATGTGTAAATGTTTTTTACTGCGCGTCGCTGCTTGCCACGTGCGTGTGATAATTGGCTAAACGTTTTGTGTAATAAATCGGGAGTGACTTAACAGAATTTGATGAAACTTTCAGCATCTGATTCTATTGAATTTTTTACATTTTATAAAAATTCTAATTTATGCACATGGTTATATTTGCAACAGACTCTCAATGGGTGTTTGATAGCAGGGGGGAGGGGTGTAATTAGTAAATATAAAAAAAAAAATAGAAATTGCATAAAATTCACATGAATCTATATGCAAAATTTTGGGGGGTCTAGCTCTAAAGGTGTGGGAGATATAATTTTATAACCTGTTTTCGATAAGGTTTAAAATCAATAACAAAACAACAAAAATAGATATCGTTTTTTGGTAACAAACTTGACCTGCGCGTGCTATCCACGGACCCAACAAAAAAAGATTCAAGTCTCTAGCTTGTCTAGATGCTTCAATCGACGCGTTCAAACATACGGACGGACGGACGGAGGTGCTCTCGAACTTGCGGATACTGCCTTCAAAATTGGTCTTCAGTTCCTTGTTCATTGGCTGGTTAATGGAGATATCCAATAGTTGGCACCTTTTTGCATAGCGCCTGCACAAATAGTCCCACGCTGCATTGTAGTTGCCAACTGCAATTGAGAAATGGCTTATGACCACTGTTGCGTCTCCCTTGATATACATTTTTAGGTAAATCAACTTAGTTTTATCGCTGATATCCTTCCTGATGTGAATCATGTTCGAGAATATCTCGAAGAACGCTGGCCATTTTTTTGGATTTCCATGGAAATGATGAAGTTTTGGTTTCTGGCGCTTTGGATTTTGGAACAGCGGAAGTTCTTCTTCTATGTTCTGCACGTCACTTATTCTTCTGTTAAGTTTATCTTTATCCGCGAATAGTGTTTGGACTTCGTTCAATCGGAAGTTTAGCTTATCTTTATGTTCAAAGATTTCTTCCTGGTTGCTTGAGTTTAGGTAGACATACACTTCTTTGACGTACTGCCTTACTTTTAGACGTTTTTCGTCAACAAGCTTAATCCACTCATCCTTTAGGCTCATACTTCTGTGTGAAAATATTATTTCCTCTTGAGTATTTACTTGCCTGGATGTTTCCGGTCGTATTTGCCAATTTTTGCTTGTAGATGGTTTGTCGGTGTCCATAGTGTGGTCGGCAACTTCGACCTTCATCAGGGCTTTCTTGTAGCTCCTGATTGATTCCATAATCCAATCATATATTTTCTCTGTAAAATATTGATGGTTGATGACACCGATTTTCTTCAGCAGTGAATGATTGGCAGTGAATTCTGCTGCTGACTTATCCACAACTGCAAACTCATCCTTATTAGCTATGGCCTGCAGGATGCTGTCATATATCTCTGATTGTTTCTCTAGAGTTTTCGTTAACAGCATCTCTTTATTCTTTGGCTTGACCCGTTGGAGGTTTTTTTGTTTTGATCACCAGGTTGATCGTGCTGTGCCTCTACTCACAGCGTGGGTTGGTAAGCCAAAGATATTATTTAAGCACTTTCCACAAACATTTAGTAAATTTGTGACCGGGATCAAATCAAATCACTCAGCTGGAAGCACGCAGTACTTGACTGTGTTGATTTCCAGTCAATACTGTATCAATCCACTTATTCTTCCGATGTCTCACACGCCCCGTCGTACTCATTTGAAAGTCCTGCAACGAATATTATCAATGTTCCAAGTGTTTCCCTTGTGTCTCTGGTTTCAGCCATTCGGACATTGAAATCATCTTTTTCTCCTGGTGCTGATAATATTCCAAGTTGTGTTATAAAGGAATACAGTGCTTCGTTACAGTTACCTTTATTAAAACTATTCAATTTGTCCCTGGAGACTTCTGTTTTTCCATCTATTTGGAAAGAATCATTTATTATTCCATTACATAACAAAGGTGGAAGGTCTGACATTTCAAATTACAGAGGCATAGCTAAACTGTCTGTTATACCAAAATTATTTGAAAAAATTTAACATCAAACTTACAACACTTTTGTAAATCGATTATTTCGCCATCTCAAAATGGTTTTTTCCAGAATCGATCAACTTCAACTAATTTATTAGAATTTTCTTCTCTAATTAACGATAGCTTTTTAAATAAAATGCAAACTGATGTTATTTATACTGATTTCAGGAAAGCATTTGATTCAGTTAATCATAATATCTTAATTTGCAAACTTGATCATTTAGGATTTCACCCTAAACTTGTGTCTTGGATTTCATCCTATTTGAAAGGCAGGACTCAAAGGGTATTGTTGCGGACATCAATTTCGAAGCTTATCTCTGTTTCATCAGGTGTACCGCAGGGCAGTCATTTAGGACCGCTGCTTTTTATCCTCTTTATCAATGATCTTCCTAGCTGTATTGTTCACTCCAAAATTTTTATGTATGCAGATGATGTAAAGCTCTGCCTTTCATACTCCAACTTACTTGACCATCTTCTCCTACAAGATGATCTTAATTCCTTTCAACGTTGGTGTGTGACTAATCAGTTGCATTTAAATTGCTCTAAGTGTATGACAATAACCTTCATCCATCCCACATATTGTTAATTACACTATTAACAACATTTCCTTGCAACGAATTTTGACTGTCAAAGATCTGGGTGTAATTTTGACACAAAATTTTCTTTCAATCTTCATGTCTCTACTATCGTAAATGAAGCTAAAGGTGCTCTTGGTTTTATTAAACGCTAGTCAAAGGAGTTTAAAAAGCCCTTTATTACAAAACTATTATATACTTCGCTGGTTCGACCTATTTTAGAATATTGTTCTATTATTTGGTCTCCACAGCATAAACTGTATCAGGATCGTATCGAGTCGGTCCAGAAACAGTTTCTTATTTTTGCGTTGCGTGATTTAAACTGGGATCGTAATCTTCGCTTACCATCTTACCAGAGTAGGCTTTTTCTTATTAATCTTCCATCGTTAATCAATCGTAGAACAATTCTGAGGATTGTTTTCCTACATAATTTGATTATTGGTAAAATTGATTCGCCATATCTGTTAATTTAGCTTACTTTTTCTGTTCCCTCCAGAACAAACAGACACTTTCGTCCGTTGTATTTACCTTTATGCACATCGGATTATTCTTTGCATAGCGCGTTTCACGTGTTATGTAGTAATTATAATAAATATTATCATGTGTTCTCCTCTGAACTCTCTCTTCCCTTAATAAAATCATTGCTTGCAGGTAATGTAATGTAATGTAAGCCTGTAATCTTAAATTTGTACTTATATCTAAGACACTATAATTAATTTAATTTGTAAGTTTCCCACAAATACTCTGTATCTTGTATATCTTCAATAATATCACTGACTAAAATGGCTGTGAATTGGGGCATAGCTAGCCGTACTGGCAAATAAAGTACCCCCACAGAGTTGGTGGTATTATTGATAATTTATGTTATTTTAGGCTTTATATATATATAAATATTGCTATTGTTTACATTTAAGTTGACTCCAGTTTTGTCAATGTCTTTTTAATAATAATAATAAATAATAATATATCTATAATAACTGGTTAATCCAAGAAAACCTTTTATTTCTTTAGTTTTTGTTTTATCAGGATTGGGTTTTATTCCATCCTTAGTTATGACATGTCCTAGGAAGATAGTTTCTTGTTTTAGAAACTCACATTTGTCAAGTTGTAATTTGAGATTTGCTTCAGCAAGCTTCACGAAAACTAATAGCAATGAGTGTAGGTGTTCTTTTAAAGATGTTGAATATAAAATTATATCGCCAAGATATACTAAACAGTGTTAATTTAGTAATGGTCGCAGAATATTGTTCATACAACGTTGAAAGTTTGCAGGTGCATTCTTTAATCCAAATGGCATACGAAGATATTCATAGTGGCCATGTTTAGTGGAAAAATCTGTTTTTTGAATGGAATCTGGATGTATTTCAAGTTGATGGAATCCTTTTGCAAGGTCGATTGTTGTGAAATAGTTGCAACTACCTAATTTTCCTAAAATCCCATCCATATTTGGTATTGGGTGTCTGTCATTTATAGTTATGCCATTTAATTTTCTATAGTCAATTACGATTCTAAATTTTTGTTTGCCTTGTTTGTGTACAAAGGTGAATTGTGAGTTGTGTTTATAACATGCTTTTCTTGATTACTGTCGCCTTCTCTGAACTGAATGTGTTGATATGGTTTCAACAAGCTCATTAAATTAAATTTTTCTTCTTCAATTAAGTGTTCTAGTCGGTAAAGGCTTGAGTTCATAAATTCTTCATTTTTAGAATTATCTCTGATTGTATTTTTGAAGTGTTGATTAGATTCAGGATTTGATTGAACAACGAAAAGATTTTGGTTAGTGATCGGAATATCGTTAATTAATTTTTACTTTCGATTGTATAAATTTACAGACCACCGTTTTTGTATGTACACATACTCATACGTTCACATGCACGCATTTCAGCATATTCTAAGAATCACAATTGCGATTGATCTGCTTCTTTAGTTTTGTATTTGTCACATATCGCCTTGTAGTACTACTTTGCGTTTGGAGTTTCAAAATTATACTGTTTTAATATTTCTTCACCAGCTTCTATATCACTAGAAAGCTGTTTTGAAATGTTGCACAGTTTTAAAGCACATTTAGTGTGCATCAAGTTCTCACACAACCAGCAATTAACAAATTGTGCTTGTGCAGAATCAACAACCTGCCTAAAAGAACATGATTTCTTACAGCATGTCATATTGGCAAGTGGGGTTAAACAAAATTGAAGCGAGAAAAAAAAACAAAAAGCGAAAGAATGTAAAACTAAAACAGAGAAGAACGCGTTGAGAGCACTAAAAACAAACAACAAAAAGAGCGGCAATACTAATATGAATCGCGCACAAATAAGAATACTGTGCACAAAACAAACTAATGAGAGCAAATTCAGACACAAGTGTGTTTGCAAGCAAAATGTAACATACAACAACAAGTGAGAGCAGATGAAACAGAAAGCCGGCAAACAGCGACGCAAAACAAAAACGATTGTTGGAAGCTGCCGAGCTTTTTCGGCAACTCTGGCTCCAATCATTTACGAAGGCAAATAATAAAACCACGATTTAATTTAGCTTATTATTTATTAGTTTAATGCCTAGTCCGCGATGATCGTGTAGGCAAAGTTAATACAGTTTACAATAGAGAGATGTAGATGTTGCTCGCTTGAAGGTGATTTTCGAACTTAAAGAATAGAATACAAAATGATAAGCAAGAGACCGAGGAGCAGAAATTTACATATGTATGTGTGTTACAGTTTCTTTTTGTGCCTAACTGCACTATGAGCGAATGAGCATGTGATAAAGAACAGATGGCTTAAGAGAAGCTTATTTAAGAGCAATTATTAGCTGCTGCGCCGAACATCCTCCCCCCCGTTGAAAGACCAAGTCTTTTAACAGGATCATCAACCGGAAGGACGCACAGCTTATTGACAGCTCGACGTGTAGTTCCAGTGGGTGTGCGCAGAACAGCGACTCTCACAGCACCATCAGCTCCAGCGATGGTCTCAACGACTCGAGCTAATGGCCATTTCAACGGCGGCAAGTTTTCATCCTTCACACATACGACATCATTGATCTTGATCGGAGGCTGCGAGGTGACCCATTTTCCACGCTGTTGAAGAATAGTAAGGTACTCCTCACTCCAGCGCTTCCAGAACAATTGCTGTATGTAAGCAATGCGTTGCCATTGACCGAGGCGATTGTGGTCGAGCCCAGTTACGTCTGGCTCGGGAAAATCGATGAGTGGTCGACCAATCAAAAAATGTCCTGGAGTGAGAACTCCAAGATCATCGGGATTTTCTGAAAGTGGAACAAGAGGACGAGAATTGATTATAGCCTGAATTTGGCATACCAAGGTGCGAAGTTCATCGAAGCCGAGAAGTGATGATCCCATAGCGCGGTATAGATGACTCTTTGCGGTCTTCACTGCTGCTTCCCATAGGCCACCAAAATGTGGCGAGCGAGGAGGTATGAACTTCCAATCAAAACTGTTGTTGATGCAGTAGTTCTGAACTTCAGTGCGATGTTCCTGGCTCAACAATAAACGTTTCAGATCCGCTAGCTCGTTCCGTGCACCCACAAAGTTAGTAGCGTTGTCAGACCAAATGCATCTTGGAATGCCGCGCGTACTGATGAAACGCTTAAGGGCGCCCAAGAAAGCTGCGGTCGACAGATCCTTTGCGAGCTCCAACCATACAGCCTTAGTTGCGAAGCAAACGAATACGCAGATGTAGCATTTTATTGAAGTTCGGTTTCGTCCATCGGGTTTGTAGTAAAATGGTCCACAGTAGTCGATTCCAGTGACAGTAAATGCCGGTGAAAACTGTATACGATCCTTAGGCAAGTCCGCCATTATATGCTCCACTAGACGAGGCCGGGATCTACAGCATATGACACATTTTCGCAATGCTCGGGAGACAGTTTTCATGCCGCCTATGGGCCAAAACTGGAGTCGAATTACTCCAAGCAAGGCCTGCGGTCCTGCATGATGATGCGCCAGATGAAGATGAGATACTATAGAGAAGGTCAAGGGATGCTCTTTGGGCAAGATAATTGGGTGGCGCGCATCGAAGCCGAGAGTAGAGTGCCGCAAGCGGCCACCAACTCGAAGTAGACCAAAGTCATCCATAAACGGAGAGAGCGAAAGAATGGCGCTTGACGAATGAACATTCTTTCCATTTCGTAGTGCAGAGTATTCTAGGTGCAGCTGAACAAGACGACACAATATGTGTGATCCTTGACGAAGATCGTCCGCTAACAATCCAGGTTCCTTTGTTACGTCGCTGCCGTCATCGAGTTTGAGAAAACTTTCCTGTTCAGTTTCTGGAACTCCGCGAAGTGCGTCTCTTGAATTGGAACACCATTTTCTCAACTTAAAGTTTCCTCGAGCAAGAAGACCTGTGGTTTGTTGCATTATGTCGCGAACTTCTTCAACTGAATTGCCTCCTGAGATCAGGTCATCAACGTAGAAATCTCGCAAAACCGTTTTGGATCCTAATGGGTATGCCGACGACTCATCTATTGCTAGTTGATGCATTGCACGAATGGCCAAAAATGAAGCGGGTTTGGTCCCATAAGTGACAGTATTCAATTTGAAGACTTCGATAGCATCGTCTGATGAGTTTCGCCATAAAATGCACTGGAGCATAGAATCAGGCTCCGCGACCTTCACACACCTATACATTTTACCAATATCACCAGTAAGTGCAATCGAAAATGTACGAAAACGAACGAGTGTGTGAAATAAGGTAGCTTGAATAGTCGGTCCTGACATAAGCAAATCGTTTAATGAGAAACCAGATGTGGTAGCGGCCGAGCCATCAAAGACAACTCTTAGCTTTGTTGTCGAACTCTCTTCTTTGTATACGCAATGATGAGGTAAGAAATATTTGCATTCATTGATCTCTTCGCTGGGAACCGAAGACATATGATTGAGATCAATATATTCCTTTATAAATGCAGAGTATTTCTCCTTTAAAGTTTGATTTCGAGCGAACTTACGCTCTAAATTCAACAATCGACGCTTGGCCTGCAAATAGGAATCGCCCAAAGATTCAACGCCTTGCTTTTTTGGCAAGCAGACTGAATATTCCCCAGAAGGTAATCGACGATAGTTTGTAATGAAATGCTGCTCGCAATTAAGTTCTTCTGTGGTTACCTTGGCAATAGGCTCTAAAACATGTTCCACTTCCCAAAACTGACGCACCAACTCATCAAGCCGAGTGCTGTGATTGGCGTGATCCGAATTTCTTTGGGTTGCGATAAACGAACAGAATTTGGGGGCATGTTGCCCGCCACCTGAAATGATCCAGCCGAGCTGCGTTTTCTGCACAACTGGTAATCCAGGTGCCAACTGAATTTGCCCAACACACATCAGCTCGAAGAAGAGACCAGCTCCGATGAGAAGATCAATCCGTTGTGACTTATGGAACAAAGGATCAGCTAGCTGTAAGTTTGAGGGTATATTCCAAGTGTTAGTAGAAATTGAGATGCCAGGCTGGTTGTCAGTAATAGTCTGGGCGACGATGGCAGTGATGGAGGCAGAATAATCAGAAATCCGCGATTTCAGAACGAGATTGACTGAATATCCTTCAGTTGAGAAGCTGGCATCTCCAATGCCAGACACTGCAGTCAATGATTTACATTTTCGAAGCTGAAGCTGATTTGCAAATCGACTGGTGACGAAGTGAAGTTGAGATCCTGAGTCCAAGAGTGCACGACACGGAACGAATGTGCCAGCTCGGTTCTTGACAAGGATTATAGCAGTGGCTAGAAGCACAACATCAGATGAGTTAGGAGATATGTGGACTTGAGGAAGAGAAGGTGACATTGCAACCATGGCAGTAGGATGTATTGCATTTGCTTGTTGTTTAAGTTGAGGGACTACGTTCGATGTGACTGTTGAAGACTGATTGTAATGCAATAAAGTATGGTGCTTCAACTGGCAGGTACGGCAGGAACCAGATTTGCAATCCTTCAGCTGATGTCCTTTTCTTAAGCAATTGAGGCAAAGGGCGAGCCTCTTGGCCTCCTTATGCCTTGCCATTGGGGACAATTGCTCAAAACGCTTACATTGGAATAGCGCGTGACTTGGATCGTCACAAAAGACACAACGAATAGGAGTCTTCGAAGCCACAAATGCTTTTCTTAAAGGAGTACTCACGATCTTTCCTGACTTGCCAACCTGACCATCCTGCAAGACTTGATCCACATTTTCAAGGACTCGACACCGTCCTTGCAAGAATTCTGACAATCTAGACCAAGATGGCAACTCATTAGTAGATGAGCCTTCCTCCCATTTAGCCTGAGTAGCCTTGTCCAGCTTTTGCAACACTGTTTGCACGATGATACAGTCAGCAACTTCTTCCCTCGATGCTAAAGAATCCATAGCACGAATGTGAGACGTAACTTTATCCACCAACTGCCTCAGCCTGCCCACAGATGCATCAACTTTCTCAAGCCGGAAGATTGCTCTGATGTGTGCCTGTACAATAAAACGCTTATTATCAAATCGACGTTGAAGAATATCCAGAGCGACGAGATAGTTGGCTTTGTTGATTTCCAATGAGCTGATGGTATCCAACGCAGAACCACTTAAGCAGGACCGAAGATGCTGGAACTTCTCAATAGGACTGAGATCCGGATCAGCATCTATTATCGTCTTAAACATAGAGTAGAAGTTTTCCCACTCAGTGTAGACTCCACTAAATTTTGGCAGCTCCAGCTGCGGCAAACGCGATCGATTAGCCATGACGAGTGTTGGATGAGCATTTGAACCACTTGTATTAAGCGTCGACGAAAGTTGTTGATCCGACCGATTTCCTAGTTCACGTTGAAGCAAGGCTTTAAACTTTAACAAGGTTGATTCAAACCGCGCAGGCAAATCACTAGATATGGACTCAAAGTTAGATTCTTCTAGGCTAGTATGGACTGAATCAAAGTTTGACTCTAACTTGGTTAGCGAATCCAAAAGCACACGTAAATCACACGAGTCCATGTGACTTAATTTGTCAATGTCCATATCGGCATATAACCTTTCAAGTCTATCGAAAAGCGCGTTTGTTTTGAGTTTTAAGAAAGTAACCTGAGATGCAGGCACTTGATCAACATTCGACTCTGAGTTATTCATTAGAGTTTGTTTACTCGCGAAAAAACGTTTGGTTACAAAATGAATGCACAAGCTAATATACTCTCTAATGCACTTCGAGTTTAGCTGATCTAATATGCAGGTTCACTCTTTCACTGTAAATGCGTGTGTTTGTATGTGTGTGATCGACACAGCTATTTTCGGATTAGCGGGCCTTCTATGCAAACGCTGCACAAAGAAGCGCCAAAAACCGCGACGAACAACCGACGAACAAGAATATGATAAAGATAAGCACAACGCAAGCGCGACCGCAAGCTTATCTGAGCTTTTATATATGCCTGTATGTGTGTCTTCTATGATTGACACAGCTTTTTCGGCTTAGCGGGCCCTATATGCAGACGATGCACAGCAGGCGCCAAGCGCGACGAACGAAACAGACGATTAAAGAGGAATAAGAAAAACTCGAGATAATGTACGCACAATGCCATGCACTATTATATACACAAATTAATATATAACTTGAGCATAAATGTTAATGCTTTACACGACGAGATTTGTTATTAATTTGAATGCACTATTTTGCACAAATTATAACGCTTTGCACTGTCGTGTACGACGAAGTTTATTGTTAATTTGAATGCACTATTTTGCACAAATGTTAATGTTTTACACTGTTTCGTCGGACAACGCGATGTGTTATTAATTTGAATGCACTATTTTGCACAAATGTTTATGATTCACACCGTTGCACTTCGACGAAGTTGAGTACTAACTTGATACACTAAACGAAACACCACGGAGTGTATAAATCACGTCGGGGTCACCAAAATGTTGGAAGCTGCCGAGCTTTTTCGGCAACTCTGGCTCCAATCATTTACGAAGGCAAATAATAAAACCACGATTTAATTTAGCTTATTATTTATTAGTTTAATGCCTAGTCCGCGATGATCGTGTAGGCAAAGTTAATACAGTTTACAATAGAGAGATGTAGATGTTGCTCGCTTGAAGGTGATTTTCGAACTTAAAGAATAGAATACAAAATGATAAGCAAGAGACCGAGGAGCAGAAATTTACATATGTATGTGTGTTACAGTTTCTTTTTGTGCCTAACTGCACTATGAGCGAATGAGAATGTGATAAAGAACAGATGGCTTAAGAGAAGCTTAATTAAGAGCAATTATTAGCTGCTGCGCCGAACAACGATAATAGCACAAAAAAATACGTGTCAACACTTTCAACTGAGAACTCTCTCTTTTGAAAGTATTTTATTTTTGATAGTGATTCAAATTCTTTTTATTGTTTTATTAGATTATTATAAGTTTTTCATTTTTTTTATATTGATAGTTAAATAATGATATTCGTAATTTTTAGGTAAGTTGATTGTTCCTGTTTGAAATATAAGATATCCGTTTCTAGAGTTAATTGGGTTGATTTATAAATTTTGGGCTTTTACTGAATTGGAAATTTATCAGATAAGAGGTTTTTATTAATTTGACGGTAGTCAATTACTAATATCCATTTCTTTTCTTCTGATCCCGGAAGGGATTTTTTGTACTAATAGAAGTAGGCTGTTATATTCAGACTCAGACAATGAGTTTACCAACATTTTTTTTTTTGATTTCCTCGACATGACTATGGGGACTTCTGTAATTATACTAGTTTCCCAAAGGCTATTAAAGCTAGAGACTTGAAATTTGAAATTTATACTCGTGTATATACTCGTGTATACCCTTATGGGATAAGCCCATAAGGGGCGTGGCAAATCGGAAAATGCTTGCACCCATAGACAAGAAATCATATTAGTTGAAGAGCTAGAGAGTTGCAATTTAGAATGTATACTTGCGTTGACCACCCAAGTTCAAAAAGATATGGCGGATATATCTACGCCCATTGGGGGCATAGCAAATCGGGAAAACTGTAACTTCTACAGTTTTAAAGATAGAATGCTGAAATTTGGCACGTATCTTAACGCTTCGATTCTATAAAGATTGATAAAAAGATTTTATGTCCACGCCAACTGGGGGCGTGGCAAATCGGATCTGAATATAGAGTGATTTCACAAATTCAGCTATATTTTAAGCACTATTGATGCTAGAGACTTGAAATGATATATATACTCGGAGAAGCAACCCAAGATCAAAAAGATATGGCGGACATACCTACGCCTTCAGGAGGCGTGGCAAATGGCAAAAACATTATAGCTCCTACAGTTTTAGAGCTAGACGCTTCAAAATTGGATGTTTGTGTTACTGGGGGCCTCCTCTATTGATTCCCTAAAATTAAATCTTACGCCCCATTGGGGCGTGGTATATCGAAAAAATACCGTGTAACTTTCACATTTTTGGAGTATAAGCATCCAAACTTAACAGTTACGTTACCCTCGACTGCCCTTCTAGGAACTTGCCAAATATGATATGTCTACGCCTACTGGGGACGTGGCAAATTGGCAACAAAATTTGTAACGCCCAGCTGCAAAAATCATATGCCTGTGCCACCTACATATATAAATAAGCTTAATAAGAATTGCTAAGACGACAAACGGCACTTCTGAGAAATATAAGTAATTCGATTTAATGTTGAAGTTCTGCACATAATTTATCTGCTAAAATTATCATTTTTCGTATAGCCTAGGTCAGTTATGTTATTTTCTTTTTGTGTGTGTGACCCTGACAAAAAATGTAAATATCAAATACCGATATTTGTGTAATCGACTTAGTCCGAACAAAATTATTCACGCACAAAAAAATTGACGATAGGTCCCATCAGGTATGCATGTATGTAGGCACGAACAGCTGCGCAACTATTTTCATGCCGTCGCCGCCGCGTCTCGAACGCGGACCCTTTTGCTTACATGCTTTTCATTTACCTGCTGCGCCACATCAGTTTTGCATTGCCTGTTGGCAAATCCGAAACTACTTCACTACAAGGGCGACTTTTGACAAATACAAAACTATAGAAGCTGCTGTTAAAGCAAACACAATATAAACATAAATCAATCGCAATTGTGATTCTTAGAAAATGCTGAAATGCGCGCATATGAGCGTATGTTTTTATATGTGTACATACAAAAACGGTGGTCGGTTGAATGTATGCGTATAAAGGGCGATATTTGACAAATACAAAACTAAAGAAGCGGCTGAAAATGCAAACACAACTCAATTACAATTTTGGTTGAAGAATATGCTAGAATGAATGGCGCTGAATTTATTTGTGACCGTGCATAAGCAAACGCGCTTGCAAGTTTCAATGTATGTACATATGTGTAAATGTAAATATATTTTGCTGTCGCTGCTTAACGCATGCGTGTCATAATTGGCCAAACGTTTTGTTTAATAGATTGCGACTGACTTAACGGAACTTGATGAAACTTTCAGCATATGATTCTATTGAATTTTTTACATTTTATAAAAATGCTAATTCATTCACATAGTTATATTTGCAAAAATTGAAATTGCAAAAAATTCACATGAATCTACATAAATGCAAAATTTGAGATAAATTATTAAATTTAAAATACCAGATACCCCTCTGGGAAACGAGTTTCACGGTTTAGGTTTCGTCCTAAGGCAACGTTCTTACTTGTTTTTTTATTAACTTGACGCGATATTGACAGTCGCATGGGTTGCCTTTGCGTTAGTTGTTAAGCGGATGGTAGTAAATGGGACAAAAAGAATTAATGGCTTAGGTATTGCATCAGATGGTCCACAATTTATTGTCCAATTTATTGTCATCCTACCGGCTGCGCCAATTAGATATATGTTAAGTCGAATAAATGCCGCGACATATGCTAACAGCAACGCTAATGTAAATTAAAAGACGAAGTCAAAGTTAGATTATGACAACTTGCATTATTGAACAATAGCTTAAGACTAACAATTGTGTGTCTATTGAATAATAAAGTGAACTCCAACAGAATGTTTGAAACTTTTTTGGTGATGCATGTTTCTAGAAACAAATGTTTATATGTGGGTGATGCATGTTGCTGAGAACGAATTTATTCTGATTGTGATTTTATTTCGATCGCTGCCGATCGTTAGGAGAAGTGCCGGTTTGGCCGCTCTCTGTTTACAATTACCAAGCTTGGGAATGTTTACATTAGTATATTTCCATCGATGCCGATCGAGAAGAAGAAGTGACTGCTGGTGCAAATAGTGATTTAGCACAGCTGTATACGCATCTATATCTATAAGGATATATTGATATAGAAACGTTTGCACTATAAGCATATATGGAATTAGGGTACGGCGGATTAGGTGCCACTATATATGTTCGCTCTGTGCACGGAAATGGAAAGTGGTACTTATCTCGTTGCCTGTGAATCGCTAGGGTGTGGATGTTGAAGATCCGGCTTGAAGGACCAATGTTTTTAGGGGCGTCGAAATTAGGTAAAACTCTTTTCTTGTGGTTGCTTAAATAATTTGCCGTTTATTCAAATTGGTGGAATTTGCACAGTCAGCGTGCAGACAAGGCAAAAAAGGAAAGTAGTAATAGGAAAGGATGAGAGGAGTAGAGTTCAAAGAAGGCACCAGAGAACCAGCAGGACATCTGGAGTTGGAACTTATGAGCTTATGTTATTAACAGCACTGCTAATAACATAGCATTGGGATGTTGACGGGATAGCAGTTCTGTTATGGGATCTGATATAATCAGTGAATAAACTGAAAGATAATTCCCTTTCCGACGATATTGCAAAAACTTACGAGTTAAGAGCAGGAATAATTTATCAAAAAATTCAGAGAAATGGTAGAACTCGTTCCTTGCCAATTGCTCCAAGAGCATTAAGATGGTCTGTAATAAATCAGATTCACGAATCAATTATGCAAGTGCATCAATTAAGGATTAGGCTATTATTGGTTTGATCACATGTCTAAGTACATACGAAAGTTTTTTGAAAACTATATTACTTGCGAGATGTCAAAGGCATCCTCAAGTAAAGTTCAGGCCAAAAATTGACACACCTTGGCACACGATACAAATAGACATAACTGGAAAGTTGAGTGGCAAGTCCGATAAAAAAGAGTATGTCATCGTCCAAGTAGACGCATTTACTAAATTTGTTTATTTAACACACACACTCAAGATTGATGCTGACAATTATATAGGTGCTGTGAAATCGGCTGTATCTTTGTTTGGAGTACCAAATAGCATAATAGCAGACCAGAGTAGGTGTTTTGCTCTAAATTTAGTGAGTTTTGTTCTCAATAAAATATAAATTTGCATTTAATTAGGTACAGGTAGCGCCAACGGACAGATGGGACGCATAATGAGTACTTTGAAAAACTTACTAACGGCTGTTGAGACTAGCAGCAGATCAGCATTGGGCGAGGTACAGTTAGCCTTAAATTGTACAGTAAGTCGAGTGACAAGGGCAAGTCTTTTGGAATTGTTTATTGGAAAGGTTACTTGTCCATTGGGGTTGCTTCCACCATGTGAATCAAGAGCTTGAGCGGTGCAAAATATATCAGCAGCTGCAATATATAGTAAAGACCACTTTGATAAAACCAAGGCTAAGGTTGTTGGATACAAAGTAGGAGATTTTGTGTTGTTAAAGAACAAAAAAAGGCATCAAACAAAATTAAGTCCAAAGTTTAGAGGTCCTTTACAAATAACTGAATTGTTAGACGGGGATAGATATATCCTTAGATCATTGACAAACAATAGAAAATATACGTATGCTCACGAAGATATAAGAAAATTGCCAGAGGAGTATGCACCAATTGAATTGAATTGTAAGAGATTAAAAGTTGAAACTAAGATTTGGTAGTTGTAATTGAAAATATTAATATTAAGTTCTATTCGATAATGATTCAATTTACGAATAAAATGATTTATGCAGAAAAACATTTTTGTGAAATTTCACGAGGTCGTCTAAACGTCAGAATGGCCGTTTCGGAGCGTAGTTGTAATTTGTTTATTATATCGTTTATTTCATTAATTTGGACAATATTTAAAGATAGGTTTTTAATATTTTTTTTTTCAAATTCTATTCTGTCGTTGTCGTCAAGTGTACCAAAAAGGAATTTGTATAATGAGCATACTACATTGAATAATCCGCGTTTACTACGTTTATTCTCATGATGAATAATTATACCGTTTAATTCTTTTTACAGTTTGTTGTATAAATGATTTATTTGTGTTGAATTTTTAAATAAAGAAATGAATTTGCGCAAATATTCGTTTGCTATTATTATTTCAGTTATGTTAATTTTTAAAGAGTGATATTCGAATCTTGTTGGTAATTCTAGAGGTTTCTCTGAGAACAGTAAGTATCCGTGATCTGTAGCCAAGTTATTTATCTATATTTGTTGAGTGTTGCATATTGTACAGAATGTAAATGATAGTATGATTACGAAGTAGAAACCTGCGGGAATTGCAATTGGTTAATTTTCTTCAATTTTTTAAATTGTGTTTTATAGTAACGTGTAATTATATTTTTGTTAGTAATTTGGATCTATTTTTTCAACATTTTTATTAGCTTTAAAGGGATTTTTTAATTTTCCTTTTTTTAACGGTCCTTTTCGATATCTGGTATCGACTTCGTATTCTTGTCGGTTACTGTTGATTTTATTTATTATTTTTTCTTTTTTTCTTGAGTGTCTAACTTTGGTTGTTCAGCATATAAGAATATGTGTGCAGGAGTTTGTCCAGTAGTGTTATGTTTTGTTTCGTGATTGTAAATGTAAAGAATGGTTCTATTTTACTGAGTTTATTTTCTTCGTCATTGAAAGTGTTAATTATTCTAATTTTTTCGTTTGCTATTCCTGTTTTTGTAGTATTTAATTGTATTTCTACTCCTTCATTTTCAAGCCATTTTTTAGTGCTAAACTGGAAAATGCGCCGTCTCTGTCAGCTTTAATAACATTATTATTATATAATGATTAAATATACGCATTAATGCATTTTTGCATTCTATCCAATCTTTTGTTTTAATATTTTAGAGAGTAGCGAATTTTGAATAAGTATCTATGCAACTAAGATAGTGCTTGCCTTACGTCTATTACAAACTTATCGCGACCTTGCGAGTAATTTTCATTGGCATCTTTCTGTTTCTGTGTTCGGTTTTTGCTAAGTTGCAAATGTTGCATTCGTTTATTATATTTTGTGTTAGTAATTGGCTGTTAGAGAAATAGTACGTTTCACAGAAGAGTTTATTTGTTTTTTGAATACCGGGGTGTAAGAGTTTTTCATGTATTTTCAAAATAAGTTCTTTAAATTCGGCATATGAGTGTATATTTTTAAATTGAATGAGGCTTCGTAGAATTTTGGTGTGGCTAGTGTTGATAATTTCTTTGTGTGCGTTTTGAATGATTTCAAAATCTGCATCGCTGTCTATAAACATTACGCTAGTGTTTGTCATGTCATGTTATCGTATGTAATGTAAACTATTAATTTTTTGAAGTAATTCTGTTTTTTAATATTTGGAATGCCTTTAGAAAATATAATTTGTCTTTTAAATGTGTTTATTGGTTTTTCTGTGATCCCAATTAAATTACTATTGTCTTCGTCAGCGCTATGTTGTGTTTCTTCTCCGAAATAAGTCTGTTCTAGTCTTACTCGCGATAGGGCGTCAGCTATGTGGTTTTCTTTTCCTTTTATGTATTTTATGTCAAAGTCGTATTCTGATAATTTTACTCTCCATCGGGTTAATTTTGAATTTGGTTCTTTCATTTTGTATAACCAACATAATGGTTGATGGTCACTATTGATTTCGAAATGTCGACCTAGAAGGTAGTGTCGAAAGGTTTTTGTTGCCCATACAATAGCTAAAAGTTCTTTTTCTATGGCGCTGTAGTTATTTTCGTGGTCATTGAGGGTTCTGCTGATAAAACTAATGGGATGTCCGTCTTGAGAAAGTACAGCTCCAAGAGCTACATTACTTGCGTCAGTTGTTAGAATGAATTTATTTTTGAAGTCTGGAATTTTTAAAATCGGAATTTTTCAAAAGTTCTAATATATTCTGGATTTTTAATATCTATTTTTGAGTCTTTTATTAGTACTATTGTCATGGGTTTGGCTACGTCTGTAAAATTTGGAATAAACTTTCTATCATCGATAGAGTTCTCAGTTGAGACGCTTTTACTAAATTTGTTTATTTAACACACACACTTAAAATTGATACTGACAATTGCATAGGTGCTATGACTTCGGCTGTATCTTTCTTTCCAGTACTAAACAGCATAATAGCAGACCAGTGTAGATGTAGATTTTGGGCAGCTCGAAAGTTTGTTCTCAACAAAAAAAAAACAAAGTTTTCATTATTGCTAGAGTAGCAAGTAGAGCTAACGTTCAAGTGGAACGCATTATATGAACTTTGAAAAACTTACTATCAACCGATTGTACAACACACATTGGGCGAGGTACGAGCGACAAAGGCAAGTCCTTTGGAATTGTTTATTGGCAAAGTTCCATGTGAAACGACAGAAGAAGTTAATTTGGCAGAATCAAGAGCTCGAGCAGTGCAAAATATATCAGCGGCAGTATCATATACAAGAGAGCAATTTGATAATACCATGGCTAAGGTTGTTGGGTAAAAAGCAGAAGATTTTGTGTTGTTAAAAAGAGACGAAAAGCATGAAACGAAGTTGACTCCAAAGTTTAGAGGACCTTTGCAAATAGATAAATCATTAGACGAATATAAATGTATCCTTAGGTTATTCACAAATAATAGGAAATATAAGTATGCTCATGATGATATAAGGAAATATGTACCAGTTGAATTAGATAGTAGTAGTGAGGATTTGAATGATGTTGATAAAGAAGCCGTTGAAGGAGACGGCCGTTGGAAGAGACGGTATGGAAAGCTGTTGATAGAGTCAGTATCGAAATGATTGAGAGAAGCTGTTGAAAAAGTCAGTATTGAAATGAATTAAGGTGAAACTGTTAAGAGAAACAGTGTTGAAATGATTAAAGATGAAACAGTTAAAGGAGATAGTATGCCTGGAAGGCTGATAAGAATAATTGAAAGAATTAGTCATATTGCAAGCACAAGTGATAATGGCGTGTGGCGCATAAGATGGTGTAATGCGAAACCAGTTGGGTTTATAATAATAAAGAATAATAAAGAAAATTGAATTAACCCTCCAAGTTGTAAGAGTACCTCTAGGCACTTATTATATTATTAATTTTAAACAAGTAAGAAAACTCTAGTCGGAGGTGCCCGACTAGGAGATACCCTGAGCCCCGTCCGACTTTGATTGTTTAATACGCTCCATCATAGCTTTCATAAAACATTAAATTTTCCAAAATTAAATTATAATTTTAAAATTTTATTCAACTAGAATGTATAAATAAATAAACAAATCAACAAAAAAAGAAGAAGAAAAACAAACATCACCGCACCTGGACTCGAACCTGCATCTTTTTACTACATATGTAACGAAAGAGCGCATCATCTCAACTAGCACAACCACCTCATGTTTATAAATTAAAAAAAAAACAAGTAAGAGTGCTCTAGTCGAGACTGCTCGACTAGGGGATACCCTGAGCCCTGTGAAGAGCCAAATTTGGAATCATCCTATATAACCAACACATACACACATACATATGCACGCACGCATAAGCTCGCGCTCTGCCAACTGCGCAGTTGACGCAGCGACTGCGCTTGGACTGCAATGTGGGCATTACTATGGGAACTTAATTGTTTAATAACTTTTCTTAGCGATGGACTAACTGCATCGAACTTTCACAACTTATTAATGGCATTTATATGTGTGTATTTGCTAAAGTACAAGTCTCTACTATTTGATTTGCGCTTTTTACAAATAGGGAGCTATTGGGGGCGAATGGGGCGTGGCATCCAAAATCTAAAGATTACGTAATCTCCGTATTTATTACACGCAACTACGCAGTAAATTTGAAGTCTCTAGCTCAAACTATGTACAAACCAGGCCTTAAAAACCTATTTTCGATAAGCATTAAAATCGATAACATTACAACAAAAATAGTTATCGTTCATACGAAATAAACTTGACCTGCGCGTGCTATCCACGGACCTAACAAAAAAATTCAAGTCTCTAGCTTGTCTAGATGCTTCAATCGACGCGTTCAAACATACGGACGGACGGACGGACGGACAGACAGACAGACGGACAGGGCTAAATCGACTCAGCTCGTCGCCATGATCAAGAATATATATACTTTGTGGGGTCTGACACGCCTCCTTCTGCCTGTTATATACATTTAACAAAACCATTATACCCTGATTTCCCATTTTCAATGGGCTCAGGGTATACAAATTTAAAAAGTTACGCTGTCGTCACTGAGATTCGAACTCGGGACCTTTTGCTAACGTGCTTTGCGTGTATCCACTGCGTCACGCCAGTATTGCGTTGCTCGTTGGCAAAACCCAAAGTAGTACTACAAGGGCGATATGTGACAAATACAAAACTAAAGAAGCAGATCAATCGCAATTGTAATTCTTAGAATATGCTGAAATGCGCGCATATGAACGTATGAGTATGTGTACATACAAAAACGGTGGTCTGTTTCAATGTATGTATGTTGTAAAGGGCGATATATGAGAAATACAAACCTACAGAAGCGGCTGAAAATGCAAAAACAGAATTCACACAGATTTGGTTGAAGAATATGCTAGAATAAATAGCTTTGAATTTATTTGTACACATGCATAAGCAGACGCGCTTGCACGTTTCAATATATGTGTATGTGTAAATGTTTTTTGCTGCGCGTCGCTGCTTGCTATGTGCGTGTGTTAATTGGCCAAACGTTTTGTTTAATAGATTGGGACTGACTTAACGGAATTTGATGCAACTTTCAGCATTTGATTCTATTGAATTTCTTACATTTTATAAAAATGCTAATTTATTCACATGGTTTTATTTACAACAGACTCTCATGAGTGGAGAAGGGGAGGAGGGACGGGGGGTTAATTAGTAAAAAAAAACGGTATCCAAAAAATAAAAAAAATAGAAATTGAATAAAATTAACATTAATCCATATGCAAAATTTGAGGGATCTAGCTCTAAAGGTGTGGGAGATATAATTTTATAATAAGGTTTAAAATCGATAACAAAACAACAAAAATAGATATCGTTTTTTGGTAACAAACTTGACCTGCGCGTGCTATCCACGGACCCAACAAAAAAAATTCAAGTCTCTAGGTCAACTACGTTCTGAGATCGACGCGTTCAAACATACGGACAGACGGACAGACGGACGGACAGACAGACGGACAGGGCTAAATCGACTCAGCTCATCGCCCTGATCAAGAATATATATACTTTGTGGGGTCTGACACGCCTCCTTCTGCCTGTTACATACAATTAACAAAACCATTATACCCTGATTTCCCATTTTCAATGGGCTCAGGGTATAAAAAAAATCGAAGAGCTTTTATTATCATTTCAAATTTTTTGATTAAGAATAATGGAATAAACGATTGTAAAAAATTTTCTAGCCCTCTGAAGCTTTTAACTGTACTTTTCATTAACATATGCTTGGCACATGTGTTACTTCGCGCGTAAAATTTCATCTGCCGCACATTGTCTTTTGCTGTGCTTATAAAAGTAAATATATAAAACCAATTGAGCCCATAATTTTTTTCTTGAAAGGTTAGTTAATTTACTATTAAAATAATGTCTTATAAAAGCAAATATGTTAAAGTTGTGTGTTATAGCAGAACAAAAGTGATAAGTGCCTTGAGGCACTTTTGGGGCCTCCATGGAAGCATTGTTGCCAGAAGTTATTTCAAAACTGCCTTTTCTTAGGAGATTTTTATTTATTGCTTGATTTTTTAAAATAGAGATTCAAAAATGGCTTTGAGAGTTAGCTATAAATGGTCTGATTTAACGGATGAACAACTCCTGGAGTTGTTTGAATCAGTCCCATCGGATGAGGACAAGCCAATAATGTCGAGTGACGACGAGGACGACGACGTGATAGAAGCACTTAATACTGCTTTAATAATCCAGAAAATATTGAAAATAGTGTGCAGAACGCTCAAACGGCTTCGATCGCCGTTGCCAGTTTTCGAAGATGCAACATGCGTATCTTTACCATCTTCTGGTGGCTTTAATGGGCTCGGTAAGCAAATAATAACTTTGATTTATTATAGAAGTCATTATCCTTTATTTCAAATTTGGTATCGAATCACTAAAGTGATTCCACTAAAGTAATGTGGCGACAGCAATCCATGCAACTACACATAACTGATATAGTTTTTCAGGGCAACTCTTCGTTGCCATCTCAAATAACTGAGTTTAAAACTGTATTACAACTATTTTGTTATTTTTTTAACTCGAAAATTATGAGTATGATCAACGAGGAAACAATGCGGGCAGCCTTGAGGGAAAATATTGCCAATAAGTTTAAAATCACAATGGACGATATTCATCATTATATTGGTATTTTGATTTGCATGTCAATATATTGGTACCCCAATTTGAAAAGCTACTGGGGAAAAATGCGTTTGCACCCATTCAAATCTGTATGAGCCGAAGCAAATTTGAAGCAATTAAGAAATTCTTCTCACTGTGCGATGAGAACAAGCGGATCAAAAATGGTGGGACGATCCTCTTACGCGCGCGAAAATTAATTGATATCTTAAATGAAAGATTTGACTCAGTGCCTAAGCAAGCTTGACTTTGTGTTGACGAACAAATGTTCAGCACAAAAATAAAACACCATTTGCGTCAATATATGCCCAATAAACCACACAAATGGGGTATAAAGTTATTCGTCTTGTGTGATTCTTTTGGATATGCCTACTGATTTGAGATATACAGCGGAGCAGGTGATAATGTGACATTACCTGGTTACCCTGATCTCGGTGCATCAGCCAACATAGTTGTGCGTTTGATGAAAACTGTTGAAAGTTTCAATCACTATGTCATATATTTCGATAACTTTCATACATCGTTGCCTTAATTGGAAAGACAAGGCGGTCCGTTTATTGTCAACCTATGTGGGTGTCAAACCGTTTAAAACATCAAACACCAGTGAAGGAACACCAAAGGCTGCTCGTTATGACAGAAAGTCGAAGCGACACGTACAAGTTGATTGCCCACAAATTATTCGGGAATACAATGCTTATATAGGAGGCGTGGATCTAATGGCTAATGGGCCGCTACCGAATTTTTTACCATTTAGTAGATATGGCAGCTACAAATGCATGTATTTTATATAGGCGTTTGCAGAAGGAGAACGTAAGCAGCGAGAAATTGATTAAGCTCCTGGATTTTCACGAGTCTATTGCTACGGGTCTAGTGGCGTTTCAATCTACAAACTTGCCAGGACGTCCACTCAAAAGTTGCAAATTATCGTCACCATCTTCATCTTTGTTTGGGCGAATAACGCGATCGCCATCATCATCCATGCAGTCGCCAATTTCTCAGCGACCTTTGCCAACACTGCTCAAGTTAGGCCAAAAATCGAGCCATCCAATAACTGACTTGAGGTTTGACCTATTAAATCATTTTCCTGAATGATTGGGGCGCGACATAGGAAAAAGATGGTGCAAGCATTGCAAGACTTCACAAACACAGTGTATTTGCACAAAATGCAAACTTAATTTATGCTGTTCAGCCAACAAAAACTGTTTTGCTGAGTACCATAACAAAATTTAAAGTTATTTAAAGGAATGAAATGGAGTAAAAATAAAAAAAAATCAATTTATTTGAAAACTACTTTTTTACACTCAGGGCCCCAAAAATGCCTCAAGGCACTTATTCACATTTTCTCACCTTATAGGTAATCGAATGCTCTTACAATTTTTTTGAGTACATATTTGAATTCAGGAGCCTCATTTTATTAAAGAAAAAATTATTCAAAAATTTGTTCCATTACTTTGGAAATTAGTCATAGAGGGTTAAGTTATAGATGAATTTTATGTTAGTTTAAGAATGAAACTTGTTTATGTCAGATCCCATTAAACAGAACTGCTCCTCCTATGATAGATATGCTGCTATTAACAGCGTTGTGCTCACTGTACTCATTCGAGTATAAAATAAATATTATTACAAACACATTATAGCACTTGGCTACAACATTCATATAAACAAAACTGAGTTCAAGCACTTCTGGTAATACGATCCCTTGAGTGCATGGACCTTAACATTGCTGAGTCGGCATACTTGACATGCGCGACGATTTCATAACCAATTGAACATATTACCTCCTCTCTATCGCATATATGACTCTCGTCATATATGAATGCTCACAATTATACATAAGCTGACCGCTCCTCTGCCGGCGTCACTGGCAGCGCAGATACGCGGTCTCTAGCTATAACAATCAAAATGTATTAGGCTAAGATTCATTCAATAAACTGACGAAGCGAACTGGATGTTACAAGTGCTTCTTCCATATTACTTCCTTGATAATACTTCATGGCGAACGTGACGTATGATCTGTAACTTTTGAAAAAAAAATAAATTGGTGAAAACAAAAGAAGAATAAGTCCGAAGACTCAACTTATGAAACGAAAAATGATGGAAAATCAAAGCAACGAAGCTCCCGTTGCCGCTGTTGCCGCCGTGGAGGTATAATCCACGACGAGAAGAGGAAGTCAAAGCAGAGCAGTTCATAATCCCAAGCAGTAACCAACCCCGATGCCAACGACAATCAGAGAATGTTCAAAATAAAAATAAAACAAACAAAAGACAAGTTACAGATCGAACTATATAGCTATATATATATAGAGCTATAGATAAACAGCAACAGTGATCAACAGCAATAACAACAACAGTTATCAACAACAACTGCAAAAGTGATCAACAACAACAGCAACAATGATCAACAACAACAATAGCAACAGTCATCAACAACAACAACAGTGATCAACAACAACAACAGCAATAGCAGTAGCAGCAGCGGACAACAGCAGCAGCAACGTCATTACGGCAGCAATTCGCAAAATAAATCAATATACGGCTCACAGCGCAACGATACAGAGAAGAGTGAACAACATGAAGTCAATGGGCACAGCAAAAGGAGACACTACCACGACAACTCAGCACGTCTGTGAAGCGGCGCCACACCTCACCTCATACGTATTGTGTGAAGACCAGCACCGGCGCCCCAACACCTGTGCAGCCGACACCGGTTTCTCAGCAATAAAAAAAGCAGCCTGTGCGTCAAGCCAGACCCACGAATAGTGAACCGACAGTACAACATAGTGTGCACAACAAAACCAATATATAAACAAGTAAGAAAACTCTAGACGGAGGTGTCCGACAAGGAGCTACCCTGAGCCCCGTCCGACTTGGATTGTTTAATACGCTCCATAGCTTGCATATAACATTAAATTTTCCAAAATTATATTATAATTTTGAAATTTTATTCAACTAGATGTATGTAAATCAAAAATAAATAAATAATTAAACAAATAAACAAAAAAAAAAAGAAGAAAAACAAACAACACCGCACCTGGACTCGAACCTGCATCTATTTACTAAATAAGTAACGTTAAAGCGCATCATCTCAACTAGCACAACCACTTATTTATAAATTTAAAAAAAAAATAGAGGTTACGCCGTCGTCTCTGAGTTTCGAACTCGAGACCTTTTGCTTACGTGCTTTGCGTGTATCCACTGCGCCACGCCAGTATTGTGTTGCTCGTTGGCAAAACCCAAAGTAGTACTACAAGGGCGATATGGGACAAATTCAAAACTAAAGAAGCAGATCAATCGCAATTGTAATTCTTAGAATATGCTGAAATGCGCGCATATGAACGCATGAGTATGTGTACATACAAAAACGGTGGTCTGTTTTAATGTATGCGTGTAAAGGGCGATATATGACAAATACAAAACTACAGAAGCGACTGAAAATGCAAAAACAGAATTCACACAGATTTGGTTGAAGAATATGCTAGAATAAATAGCCTTGAATATATTTGTGCACATGCATAAGCAGACGCGCTTGCACGTTTCAATGTACATATGTGTATGTGTAAATGTTTTTTGCTGCGCGTCGCTGCTTGCCACGTGTGTGTGTTAATTGGCCAAACGTTTTGTTTAATAAATCGGGACTGACTTAACGGAATTTGATGCAACTTTCAGCATTTGATTCTATTGAATTTTTTACATTTTATAAAAATGCTAATTTATTCACATGGTTATATTTACAATAGACTCTCATGAGTGGTGGAGGGATGGGGGAGGGGGGGTTAATTAGTAAAAAGAGCCGGTATCCAAAAAATAAAAAAATAGAAATTGCATAAAATTCACATGAATCTATATGCAAAATTTGAGGAGTCTAGCTCTAAAGATGTGGGAGATATAATTTTAAAACCTTTTTCGATAAGGTTTAAAATCAATAACAAAACAACAAAAATAGATATCGTATTTTGGTAACAAACTTGACCTGCGCGTGCTATCCACGGACCCAACAAAAAAAGATTCAAGTCGCTAGCTTGTCTAGATGCTTCAATCGACGCGTTCAAACATACGGACGGACGGACGGAGGTGCTCTCGAACTTGCGGATACTGCCTTCAAAATTGGTCTTCAGTTCCTTGTTCATTGGCTGGTTAATGGAGATATCCAATAGTTGGCACCTTTTTGCATAGCGCCTGCACAAATAGTCCCACGCTGCATTGTAGTTGCCAACTGCAATTGAGAAATGGCTTATGACCACTGTTGCGTCTCCCTTGATATACATTTTTAGGTAAATCAACTTAGTTTTATCGCTGATATCCTTCCTGATGTGAATCATGTTCGAGAATATCTCGAAGAACGCTGGCCATTTTTTGGGATTTCCATGGAAATGATGAAGTTTTGGTTTCTGGCGCTTTGGATTTTGGAACAGCGGAAGTTCTTCTTCTATGTTCTGCACGTCACTTATTCTTCTGTTAAGTTTATCTTTATCCGCGAATAGTGTTTGGACTTCGTTCAATCGGAAGTTTAGCTTATCTTTATGTTCAAAGATTTCTTCCTGGTTGCTTGAGTTTAGGTAGACATACACTTCTTTGACGTACTGCCTTACTTTTAGACGTTTTTCGTCAACAAGCTTAATCCACTCATCCTTTAGGCTCATACTTCTGTGTGAAAATATTATTTCCTCTTGAGTATTTACTTGCCTGGATGTTTCCGGTCGTATTTGCCAATTTTTGCTTGTAGATGGTTTGTCGGTGTCCATAGTGTGGTCGGCAACTTCGACCTTCATCAGGGCTTTCTTGTAGCTCCTGATTGATTCCATAATCCAATCATATATTTTCTCTGTAAAATATTGATGGTTGATGACACCGATTTTCTTCAGCAGTGAATGATTGGCAGTGAATTCTGCTGCTGACTTATCCACAACTGCAAACTCATCCTTATTAGCTATGGCCTGAAGGATGCTGTCATATATCTCTGATTGTTTCTCTAGAGTTTTCGTTAACAGCATCTCTTTATTCTTTGGCTTGACCCGTTGGAGGTTTTTTTGTTTTGATCACCAGGTTGATCGTGCTGTGCCTCTACTCACAGCGTGGGTTGGTAAGCCAAAGATATTATTTAAGCACTTTCCACAAACATTTAGTAAATTTGTGACCGGGATCAAATCAAATCACTCAGCTGGAAGCACGCAGTACTTGACTGTGTTGATTTCCAGTCAATACTGTATCCGGCTCGAAGGACCATGAATGATTACACTTGACTATGTTGGGGTTTAGTACTGTACTGATCTTTATTCTTCTGAGGCTGCGTATATATACCCAGCCTTATGCATAATTTCAACCCTTAAATCTAATGTGTCTATTGCTGAGTGTGTAAGGCTCAGCATTGGTCTATTGTATTCTTATACTATCGCTGAGGTTGTAGGGCTCAGCGTTCGTCTATTATCTATTCTTAACCAATCGCTGACGTTGTAAGGGTCAGCGTTCATCTGGCTATTTTAAGATTCCACACATGTGGCCTTTCTTCATCTATGTTCATGCCTGAACACTAGATGTTATGAGAATTACCTTTTACGTTGTAAAAGGAAATTTGTTCGTGATCCGAAGCAATTTTATTCATTTGTAAACTCGAAGCGTAAATCATACAATTTACCTTCCATGTTTTTCTTTGGAGAAGAAAAAACTTGTAATGATCAAGATTCCTCAGATCTTTTTGCAAAATTTTTTCAATCCACTTATTCTTCCGATGTCTCACACGCCCCGTCGTACTCATTTGAAAGTCCTGCAACGAATATTATCAATGTTCCAAGTGTTTCCCTTGTGTCTCTGGTTTCAGCCATTCGGACATTGAAATCATCTTTTTCTCCTGGTGCTGATAATATTCCAAGTTGTGTTATAAAGGAATACAGTGCTTCGTTACAGTTACCTTTATTAAAACTATTCAATTTGTCCCTGGAGACTTCTGTTTTTCCATCTATTTGGAAAGAATCATTTATTATTCCATTACATAACAAAGGTGGAAGGTCTGACATTTCAAATTACAGAGGCATAGCTAAACTGTCTGTTATACCAAAATTATTTGAAAAAATTTAACATCAAACTTACAACACTTTTGTAAATCGATTATTTCGCCATCTCAACATGGTTTTTTCCAGAATCGATCAACTTCAACTAATTTATTAGAATTTTCTTCTCTAATTAACTATAGCTTTTTAAATAAAATGCAAACTGATGTTATTTATACTGATTTCAGGAAAGCATTTGATTCAGTTAATCATAATATCTTAATTTGCAAACTTGATTATTTAGGATTTCACCCTAAACATGTGTCTTGGATTTCATCCTATTTGAAAGGCAGGACTCAAAGGGTATTGTTGCGGACATCAATTTCGAAGCTTATCTCTGTTTCATCAGGTGTACCGCAGGGCAGTCATTTAGGACCGCTGCTTTTTACCCTCTTTATCAATGATCTTCCTAGCTGTATTGTTCACTCCAAAATTTTTATGTATGCAGATGATGTAAAGCTCTGCCTTTCATACTCCAACTTACTTGACCATCTTCTCCTACAAGATGATCTTAATTCCTTTCAACGTTGGTGTGTGACTAATCAGTTGCATTTAAATTGCTCTAAGTGTATGACAATAACCTTCATCCATCCCACATATTGTTAATTACACTATTAACAACATTTCCTTGCAACGAATTTTGACTGTCAAAGATCTGGGTGTAATTTTGACACAAAATTTTCTTTCAATCTTCATGTCTCTACTATCGTAAATGAAGCTAAAGGTGCTCTTGGTTTTATTAAACGCTAGTCAAAGGAGTTTAAAAAGCCCTTTATTACAAAACTATTATATACTTCGCTGGTTCGACCTATTTTAGAATATTGTTCTATTATTTGGTCTCCACAGCATAAACTGTATCAGGATCGTATCGAGTCGGTCCAGAAACAGTTTCTTATTTTTGCGTTGCGTGATTTAAACTGGGATCGTAATCTTCGCTTACCATCTTACCAGAGTAGGCTTTTTCTTATTAATCTTCCATCGTTAATCAATCGTAGAACAATTCTGAGGATTGTTTTCCTACATAATTTGATTATTGGTAAAATTGATTCGCCATATCTGTTAATTTAGCTTACTTTTTCTGTTCCCTCCAGAACAAACAGACACTTTCGTCCGTTGTATTTACCTTTATGCACATCGGATTATTCTTTGCATAGCGCGTTTCACGTGTTATGTAGTAATTATAATAAATATTATCATGTGTTCTCCTCTGAACTCTCTCTTCCCTTAATAAAATCATTGCTTGCAGGTAATGTAATGTAATGTAAGCCTGTAATCTTAAATTTGTACTTATATCTAAGACTATAATTAATTTAATTTGTAAGTTTCCCACAAATACTCTGTATCTTGTATATATTCAATAATATCACTGACTAAAATGGCTGTGAATTGGGGCATAGCTGGCCGTACTGGCAAATAAAGTACCCCCACAGAGTTGGTGGTATTATTGATAATTTATGTTATTTTAGGCTTTATATATATATAAATATTGCTATTGTTTACATTTAAGTTGACTCCAGTTTTGTCAATGTCTTTTTAATAATAATAATAAATAATAATATATCTATAATAACTGGTTAATCCAAGAATACCTTTTATTTCTTTAGTTTTTGTGGGAATAGGATATTTCAGAATTGCTTTGATTTTATCAGGATTGGGTTTTATTCCATCCTTAGTTATGACATGTCCTAGGAAGATAGTTTCTTGTTTTAGAAACTCACATTTGTCAAGTTGTAATTTGAGATTTGCTTCAGCAAGCTTCACGAAAACTAATAGCAATGAGTATAGGTGTTCTTTTAAAGATGTTGAATATACAATTATATCGCCAAGATATACTAAACAGTGTTAATTTAGTAATGGTCGCAGAATATTGTTCATACAACGTTGAAAGTTTGCAGGTGCATTCTTTAATCCAAATGACATACGAAGATATTCATAGTGGCCATGTTTAGTGGAAAAATCTGTTTTTTGAATGGAATCTGGATGTATTTCAAGTTGATGGAATCCTTTTGCAAGGTCGATTGTTGTGAAATAGTTGCAACTACCTAATTTTCCTAAAATCCCATCCATATTTAGTATTGGGTGTCTGTCATTTATAGTTATGCCATTTAATTTTCTATAGTCAATTACGATTCTAAATTTTTGTTTGCCTTGTTTGTGTACAAAGGTGAATTGTGAGTAGTGTTTATAACATGCTTTTCTTGATTACTGTCGCCTTCTCTGAACTGAATGTGTTGATATTGTTTCAACAAGCTCATTAAATTAAATTTTTCTTCTTCAATTAAGTGTTCTAGTCGGTAAAGGCTTGAGTTCATAAATTCTTCATTTTTAGAATTATCTCTGATTGTATTTTTGAAGTGTTGATTAGATTCAGGATTTGATTGAACAACGAAAAGATTTTGGTTAGTGATCGGAATATCGTTAATTAATTTTTACTTTCGATTGTATAAATTTACAGACCACCGTTTTTGTATGTACACATACTCATACGTTCACATGCACGCATTTCAGCATATTCTAAGAATCACAATTGCGATTGATCTGCTTCTTTAGTTCTGTATTTGTCACATATCGCCTTGTAGTACTACTTTGCGTTTGGAGTTTCAAAATTATACTGTTTTAATATTTCTTCACCAGCTTCTATATCACTAGAAAGCTGTTTTGAAATGTTGCACAGTTTTAAAGCACATTTAGTGTGCATCAAGTTCTCACACAACCAGCAATTAACAAATTGTGCTTGTGCAGAATCAACAACCTGCCTAAAAGAACATGATTTCTTACAGCATGTCATATTGGCAAGTGGGGTTAAACAAAATTGAAGCGAGAAAAAAAAACAAAAAGCGAAAGAATGTAAAACTAAAACAGAGAAGAACGCGTTGAGAGCACTAAAAACAAACAACAAAAAGAGCGGCAATACTAATATGAATCGCGCACAAATAAGAATACTGTGCACAAAACAAACTAATGAGAGCAAATTCAGACACAAGTGTGTTTGCAAGCAAAATGTAACATACAACAACAAGTGAGAGCAGATGAAACAGAAAGCCGGCAAACAGCGACGCAAAACAAAAACGATAATAGCACAAAAAAATACGTGTCAACACTTTCAACTGAGAACTCTCTCTTTTGAAAGTATTTTATTTTTGATAGTGATTCAAATTCTTTTGATTGTTTTATTAGATTATTATAAGTTTTTCATTTTTTTTATATTGATAGTTAAATAATGATATTCGAAATTTTTAGGTAAGTTGATTGTTCCTGTTTGAAATATAAGATATCCGTTTCTAGAGTTAATTGGGTTGATTTATAAATTTTGGGCTTTTACTGAATTGGAAATTTATCAGATAAGAGGTTTTTATTAATTTGACGGTAGTCAATTACTAATATCCATTTCTTTTCTTCTGATCCCGGAAGGGATTTTTGTACTAATAGAAGTAGGCTGTTATATTCAGACTCAGACAATGAGTTTACCAACATTTTTTTTTTTGATTTCCTCGACATGACTATGGGGACTTCTGTAATTATACTAGTTTCCCAAAGGCTATTGAAGCTAGAGACTTGAAATTTGAAATTTATACTCGTGTATACCCTCGAATTATAAAGTGTCAAGATTTTCCGGATAAGCCCATAAGGGGCGTGGCAAATCGGAAAATGCTTGCACCCATAGACAAGAAATCATGTTAGTTGAAGAGCTAGAGAGTTGCAATTTAGAATGTATACTTGCGTTGACCACCCAAGTTCAAAAAGATATGGCGGACATACCTACGCCTTCAGGAGGCGTGGCAAATGGCAAAAACATTATAGCTCCTACAGTTTTAGAGCTAGACGCTTCAAAATTGGATGTTTGTGTTACTGGGGGCCTCCTCTATTGATTCCCTAAAATTAAATCTTACGCCCCATTGGGGCGTGGTATATCGAAAAAATACCGTGTAACTTTCACATTTTTGGAGTATAAGCATCCAAACTTAACAGTTACGTTACCCTCGACTGCCCTTCTAGGAACTTGCCAAATATGATATGTCTACGCCTACTGGGGACGTGGCAAATTGGCAACAAAATTTGTAACGCCCAGCTGCAAAAATCATATGCCTGTGCCACCTACATATATAAATAAGCTTAATAAGAATTGCTAAGACGACAAACGGCACTTCTGAGAAATATAAGTAATTCGATTTAATGTTGAAGTTCTGCACATAATTTATCTGCTAAAATTATCATTTTTCGTATAGCCTAGGTCAGTTATGTTATTTTCTTTTTGTGTGTGTGACCCTGACAAAAAATGTAAATATCAAATACCGATATTTGTGTAATCGACTTAGTCCGAACAAAATTATTCACGCACAAAAAAATTGACGATAGGTCCCATCAGGTATGCATGTATGTAGGCACGAACAGCTGCGCAACTATTTTCATGCCGTCGCCGCCGCGTCTCGAACGCGGACCCTTTTGCTTACATGCTTTTCATTTACCTGCTGCGCCACATCAGTTTTGCATTGCCTGTTGGCAAATCCGAAACTACTTCACTACAAGGGCGACTTTTGACAAATACAAAACTATAGAAGCTGCTGTTAAAGCAAACACAATATAAACATAAATCAATCGCAATTGTGATTCTTAGAAAATGCTGAAATGCGCGCATATGAGCGTATGTTTTTATATGTGTACATACAAAAACGGTGGTCGGTTGAATGTATGCGTATAAAGGGCGATATTTGACAAATACAAAACTAAAGAAGCGGCTGAAAATGCAAACACAACTCAATTACAATTTTGGTTGAAGAATATGCTAGAATGAATGGCGCTGAATTTATTTGTGACCGTGCATAAGCAAACGCGCTTGCACGTTTCAATATGTGTAAATGTACATATATTTTGCTGTCGCTGCTTAACGCATGCGTGTCATAATTGGCCAAACGTTTTGTTTAATAGATTGCGACTGACTTAACGGAACTTGATGAAACTTTCAGCATATGATTCTATTGAATTTTTTACATTTTATAAAAATGCTAATTAATTCAAAAATGGCTTAGGTATTGCATCAGATGGTCCACAATTTATTGTCCAATTTATTGTCATCCTACCGGCTGCGCCAATTAGATATATGTTAAGTCGAATAAATGCCGCGACATATGCTAACAGCAACGCTAATGTAAATTAAAAGACGAAGTCAAAGTTAGATTATGACAACTTGCATTATTGAACAATAGCTTAAGACTAACAATTGTGTGTCTATTGAATAATAAAGTGAACTCCAACAGAATGTTTGAAACTTTTTTGGTGATGCATGTTTCTAGAAAAAAAATGTTTATATGTGGGTGATGCATGTTGCTGAGAACGAATTTATTCTGATTGTGATTTTATTTCGATCGCTGCCGATCGTTAGGAGAAGTGCCGGTTTGGCCGCTCTCTGTTTACAATTACCAAGCTTGGGAATGTTTACATTAGTATATTTCCATCGATGCCGATCGAGAAGAAGAAGTGACTGCTGGTGCAAATAGTGATTTAGCACAGCTGTATACGCATCTATATCTATAAGGATATATTGATATAGAAACGTTTGCACTATAAGCATATATGGAATTAGGGTACGGCGGATTAGGTGCCACTATATATGTTCGCTCTGTGCACGGAAATGGAAAGTGGTACTTATCTCGTTGCCTGTGAATCGCTAGGGTGTGGATGTTGAAGATCCGGCTTGAAGGACCAATGTTTTTAGGGGCGTCGAAATTAGGTAAAACTCTTTTCTTGTGGTTGCTTAAATAATTTGCCGTTTATTCAAATTGGTGGAATTTGCACAGTCAGCGTGCAGACAAGGCAAAAAAGGAAAGTAGTAATAGGAAAGGATGAGAGGAGTAGAGTTCAAAGAAGGCACCAGAGAACCAGCAGGACATCTGGAGTTGGAACTTATGAGCTTATGTTATTAACAGCACTGCTAATAACATAGCATTGGGATGTTGACGGGATAGCAGTTCTGTTATGGGATCTGATATAATCAGTGAATAAACTGAAAGATAATTCCCTTTCCGACGATATTGCAAAAACTTACGAGTTAAGAGCAGGAATAATTTATCAAAAAATTCAGAGAAATGGTAGAACTCGTTCCTTGCCAATTGCTCCAAGAGCATTAAGATGGTCTGTAATAAATCAGATTCACGAATCAATTATGCAAGTGCATCAATTAAGGATTAGGCTATTATTGGTTTGATCACATGTCTAAGTACATACGAAAGTTTTTTGAAAACTATATTACTTGCGAGATGTCAAAGGCATCCTCAAGTAAAGTTCAGGCCAAAAATTGACACACCTTGGCACACGATACAAATAGACATAACTGGAAAGTTGAGTGGCAAGTCCGATAAAAAAGAGTATGTCATCGTCCAAGTAGACGCATTTACTAAATTTGTTTATTTAACACACACACTCAAGATTGATGCTGACAATTATATAGGTGCTGTGAAATCGGCTGTATCTTTGTTTGGAGTACCAAATAGCATAATAGCAGACCAGAGTAGGTGTTTTGCTCTAAATTTAGTGAGTTTTGTTCTCAATAAAATATAAATTTGCATTTAATTAGGTACAGGTAGCGCCAACGGACAGATGGGACGCATAATGAGTACTTTGAAAAACTTACTAACGGCTGTTGAGACTAGCAGCAGATCAGCATTGGGCGAGGTACAGTTAGCCTTAAATTGTACAGTAAGTCGAGTGACAAGGGCAAGTCTTTTGGAATTGTTTATTGGAAAGGTTACTTGTCCATTGGGGTTGCTTCCACCATGTGAATCAAGAGCTTGAGCGGTGCAAAATATATCAGCAGCTGCAATATATAGTAAAGACCACTTTGATAAAACCAAGGCTAAGGTTGTTGGATACAAAGTAGGAGATTTTGTGTTGTTAAAGAACAAAAAAAGGCATCAAAGAAAATTAAGTCCAAAGTTTAGAGGTCCTTTACAAATAACTGAATTGTTAGACGGGGATAGATATATCCTTAGATCATTGACAAACAATAGAAAATATACGTATGCTCACGAAGATATAAGAAAATTGCCAGAGGAGTATGCACCAATTGAATTGAATTGTAAGAGATTAAAAGTTGAAACTAAGATTTGGTAGTTGTAATTGAAAATATTAATATTAAGTTCTATTCGATAATGATTCAATTTACGAATAAAATGATTTATGCAGAAAAACATTTTTGTGAAATTTCACGAGGTCGTCTAAACGTCAGAATGGCCGTTTCGGAGCGTAGTTGTAATTTGTTTATTATATCGTTTATTTCATTAATTTGGACAATATTTAAAGATAGGTTTTTAATATTTTTTTTTCAAATTTTCTGTCGTTGTCGTCAAGTGTACCAAAAAGGAATTTGTATAATGAGCATACTACATTGAATAATCCGCGTTTACTACGTTTATTCTCATGATGAATAATTATACCGTTTAATTCTTTTTACAGTTTGTTGTATAAATGATTTATTTGTGTTGAATTTTTAAATAAAGAAATGAATTTGCGCAAATATTCGTTTGCTATTATTATTTCAGTTATGTTAATTTTTAAAGAGTGATATTCGAATCTTGTTGGTAATTCTAGAGGTTTCTCTGAGAACAGTAAGTATCCGTGATCTGTAGCCAAGTTATTTATCTATATTTGTTGAGTGTTGCATATTGTACAGAATGTAAATGATAGTATGATTACGAAGTAGAAACCTGCGGGAATTGCAATTGGTTAATTTTCTTCAATTTTTTAAATTGTGTTTTATAGTAACGTGTAATTATATTTTTGTTAGTAATTTGGATCTATTTTTTCAACATTTTTATTAGCTTTAAAGGGATTTTTTAATTTTCCTTTTTTTAACGGTCCTTTTCGATATCTGGTATCGACTTCGTATTCTTGTCGGTTACTGTTGATTTTATTTATTATTTTTTCTTTTTTTTCTTGAGTGTCTAACTTTGGTTGTTCAGCATATAAGAATATGTGTGCAGGAGTTTGTCCAGTAGTGTTATGTTTTGTTTCGTGATTGTAAATGTAAAGAATGGTTCTATTTTACTGAGTTTATTTTCTTCGTCATTGAAAGTGTTAATTATTCTAATTTTTTCGTTTGCTATTCCTGTTTTTGTAGTATTTAATTGTATTTCTACTCCTTCATTTTCAAGCCATTTTTTAGTGCTAAACTGGAAAATGCGCCGTCTCTGTCAGCTTTTAATAACATTATTATTATATAATGATTAAATATACGCATTAATGCATTTTTGCATTCTATCCAATCTTTTGTTTTAATATTTTAGAGAGTAGCGAATTTTGAATAAGTATCTATGCAACTAAGATAGTGCTTGCCTTACGTCTATTACAAACTTATCGCGACAATGTTCGACCTTGCGAGTAATTTTCATTGGCATCTTTCTGTTTCTGTGTTCGGTTTTTGCTAAGTTGCAAATGTTGCATTCGTTTATTATATTTTGTGTTAGTAATTGGCTGTTAGAGAAATAGTACGTTTCACAGAAGAGTTTATTTGTTTTTTGAATACCGGGGTGTAAGAGTTTTTCATGTATTTTCAAAATAAGTTCTTTAAATTCGGCATATGAGTGTATATTTTTAAATTGAATGAGGCTTCGTAGAATTTTGGTGTGGCTAGTGTTGATAATTTCTTTGTGTGCGTTTTGAATGATTTCAAAATCTGCATCGCTGTCTATAAACATTACGCTAGTGTTTGTCATGTCATGTTATCGTATGTAATGTAAACTATTAATTTTTTGAAGTAATTCTGTTTTTTAATATTTGGAATGCCTTTAGAAAATATAATTTGTCTTTTAAATGTGTTTATTGGTTTTTCTGTGATCCCAATTAAATTACTATTGTCTTCGTCAGCGCTATGTTGTGTTTCTTCTCCGAAATAAGTCTGTTCTAGTCTTACTCGCGATAGGGCGTCAGCTATGTGGTTTTCTTTTCCTTTTATGTATTTTATGTCAAAGTCGTATTCTGATAATTTTACTCTCCATCGGGTTAATTTTGAATTTGGTTCTTTCATTTTGTATAACCAACATAATGGTTGATGGTCACTATTGATTTCGAAATGTCGACCTAGAAGGTAGTGTCGAAAGGTTTTTGTTGCCCATACAATAGCTAAAAGTTCTTTTTCTATGGCGCTGTAGTTATTTTCGTGGTCATTGAGGGTTCTGCTGATAAAACTAATGGGATGTCCGTCTTGAGAAAGTACAGCTCCAAGAGCTACATTACTTGCGTCAGTTGTTAAAATGAATTTATTTTTGAAGTCTGGAATTTTTAAAATCGGAATTTTTCAAAAGTTCTAATATATTCTGGATTTTTAATATCTATTTTTGAGTCTTTTATTAGTACTATTGTCATGGGTTTGGCTACGTCTGTAAAATTTGGAATAAACTTTCTATCGTCGATAGAGTTCTCAGTTGAGACGCTTTTACTAAATTTGTTTATTTAACACACACACTTAAAATTGATACTGACAATTGCATAGGTGCTATGACTTCGGCTGTATCTTTCTTTCCAGTACTAAACAGCACAATAGCAGACCAGTGTAGATGTAGATTTTGGGCAGCTCGAAAGTTTGTTCTCAACAAAAAAAAAACAAAGTTTTCATTATTGCTAGAGTAGCAAGTAGAGCTAACGTTCAAGTGGAACGCATTATATGAACTTTGAAAAACTTACTATCAACCGATTGTACAACACACATTGGGCGAGGTACGAGCGACAAAGGCAAGTCCTTTGGAATTGTTTATTGGCAAAGTTCCATGTGAAACGACAGAAGAAGTTAATTTGGCAGAATCAAGAGCTCGAGCAGTGCAAAATATATCAGCGGCAGTATCATATACAAGAGAGCAATTTGATAAAACCATGGCTAAGGTTGTTGGGTAAAAAGCAGGAGATTTTGTGTTGTTAAAAAGAGACGAAAAGCATGAAACGAAGTTGACTTCAAAGTTTAGAGGACCTTTGCAAATAGATAAATCATTAGACGAATATAAATGTATCCTTAGGTTATTCACAAATAATAGGAAATATAAGTATGCTCATGATGATATAAGGAAATATGTACCAGTTGAATTAGATAGTAGTAGTGAGGATTTGAATGATGTTGATAAAGAAGCCGTTGAAGGAGACGGCCGTTGGAAGAGACGGTATGGAAAGCTGTTGATAGAGTCAGTATCGAAATGATTGAGAGAAGCTGTTGAAAAAGTCAGTATTGAAATGAATTAAGGTGAAACTGTTAAGAGAAACAGTGTTGAAATGATTAAAGATGAAACAGTTAAAGGAGATAGTATGCCGGAAGGCTGATAAGAATAATTGAAAGAATTAGTCATAATGCAAGCACAAGTGATAATGGCGTGTGGCGCATAAGATGGTGTAATGCGAAACCACTTGGGTTTATAATAATAAAGAATAATAAAGAAAATTGAATTAACCCTCCAAGCTGTAAGAGTACCTCTAGGCACTTATTATATTATTAATTTTAAACAAGTAAGAAAACTCTAGTCGGAGGTGCCCGACTAGGAGATACCCTGAGCCCCGTCCGACTTTGATTGTTTAATACGCTCCATCATAGCTTTCATAAAACATTAAATTTTCCAAAATTAAATTATAATTTTAAAATTTTATTCAACTAATATGTATAAATAAATAAACAAATCAACAAAAAAAGAAGAAGAAAAACAAACATCACCGCACCTGGACTCGAACCTGCATCTTTTTACTACATATGTAACGAAAGAGCGCATCATCTCAACTAGCACAACCACCTCATGTTTATAAATTAAAAAAAAAACAAGTAAGAGTGCTCTAGTCGAGACTGCTCGACTAGGGGATACCCTGAGCCCTGTGAAGAGCCAAATTTGGAATCATCCTATATAACCAACACATACACACATACATATGCACGCACGCATAAGCTCGCGCTCTGCCAACTGCGCAGTTGACGCAGCGACTGCGCTTGGACTGCAATGTGGGCATTACTATGGGAACTTAATTGTTTAATAACTTTTCTTAGCGATGGACTAACTGCATCAAACTTTCACAACTTATTAATGGCATTTATATGTGTGTATTTGCTAAAGTACAAGTCTCTACTATTTGATTTGCGCTTTTTACAAATAGGGAGCTATTGGGGGCGAATGGGGCGTGGCATCCAAAATCTAAAGATTACGTAATCTCCGTATTTATTACACGCAACTACGCAGTAAATTTGAAGTCTCTAGCTCAAACTATGTACAAACCAGGCCTTAAAAACCTATTTTCGATAAGCATTAAAATCGATAACATTACAACAAAAATAGTTATCGTTCATACGAAATAAACTTGACCTGCGCGTGCTATCCACGGACCTAACAAAAAAAATTCAAGTCTCTAGCTTGTCTAGATGCTTCAATCGACGCGTTCAAACATACGGACGGACGGACGGACGGACGGACAGACAGACAGACGGACAGGGCTAAATCGACTCAGCTCGTCGCCCTGATCAAGAATATATATACTTTGTGGGGTCTGACACGCCTCCTTCTGCCTGTTACATACATTTAACAAAACCATTATACCCTGATTTCCCATTTTCAATGGGCTCAGGGTATAAAAATTTAAAAAGTTACGCTGTCGTCACTGAGATTCGAACTCGGGACCTTTTGCTAACGTGCTTTGCGTGTATCCACTGCGTCACGCCAGTATTGCGTTGCTCGTTGGCAAAACCCAAAGTAGTACTACAAGGGCGATATGTGACAAATACAAAACTAAAGAAGCAGATCAATCGCAATTGTAATTCTTAGAATATGCTGAAATGCGCGCATATGAACGTATGAGTATGTGTACATACAAAAACGGTGGTCTGTTTCAATGTATGTATGTTGTAAAGGGCGATATATGAGAAATACAAACCTACAGAAGCGGCTGAAAATGCAAAAACAGAATTCACACAGATTTGGTTGAAGAATATGCTAGAATAAATAGCTTTGAATTTATTTGTACACATGCATAAGCAGACGCGCTTGCACGTTTCAATATATGTGTATGTGTAAATGTTTTTTGCTGCGCGTCGCTGCTTGCTATGTGCGTGTGTTAATTGGCCAAACGTTTTGTTTAATAGATTGGGACTGACTTAACGGAATTTGATGCAACTTTCAGCATTTGATTCTATTGAATTTCTTACATTTTATAAAAATGCTAATTTATTCACATGGTTTTATTTACAACAGACTCTCATGAGTGGAGAAGGGGAGGAGGGACGGGGGGTTAATTAGTAAAAAAAAACGGTATCCAAAAAATAAAAAAATAGAAATTGAATAAAATTAACATTAATCCATATGCAAAATTTGAGGGATCTAGCTCTAAAGGTGTGGGAGATATAATTTTATAATAAGGTTTAAAATCGATAACAAAACAACAAAAATAGATATCGTTTTTTGGTAACAAACTTGACCTGCGCGTGCTATCCACGGACCCAACAAAAAAAAATTCAAGTCTCTAGGTCAACTACGTTCTGAGATCGACGCGTTCAAACATACGGACAGACGGACAGACGGACGGGGCTAAATCGACTCAGCTCATCGCCCTGATCAAGAATATATATACTTTGTGGGGTCTGACACGCCTCCTTCTGCCTGTTACATACAATTAACAAAACCATTATACCCTGATTTCCCATTTTCAATGGGCTCAGGGTATAAAAAAAATCGAAGAGCTTTTATTATCATTTCAAATTTTTTGATTAAGAATAATGGAATAAACGATTGTAAAAAATTTTCTAGCCCTCTGAAGCTTTTAACTGTACTTTTCATTAACATATGCTTGGCACATGTGTTACTTCGCGCGTAAAATTTCATCTGCCGCACATTGTCTTTTGCTGTGCTTATAAAAGTAAATATATAAAACCAATTGAGCCCATAATTTTTTTCTTGAAAGGTTAGTTAATTTACTATTAAAATAATGTCTTATAAAAGCAAATATGTTAAAGTTGTGTGTTATAGCAGAACAAAAGTGATAAGTGCCTTGAGGCACTTTTGGGGCCTCCATGGAAGCATTGTTGCCAGAAGTTATTTCAAAACTGCCTTTTCTTAGGAGATTTTTATTTATTGCTTGATTTTTTAAAATAGAGATTCAAAAATGGCTTTGAGAGTTAGCTATAAATGGTCTGATTTAACGGATGAACAACTCCTGGAGTTGTTTGAATCAGTCCCATCGGATGAGGACAAGCCAATAATGTCGAGTGACGACGAGGACGACGACGTGATAGAAGCACTTAATACTGCTTTAATAATCCAGAAAATATTGAAAATAGTGTGCAGAACGCTCAAACGGCTTCGATCGCCGTTGCCAGTTTTCGAAGATGCAACATGCGTATCTTTACCATCTTCTGGTGGCTTTAATGGGCTCGGTAAGCAAATAATAACTTTGATTTATTATAGAAGTCATTATCCTTTATTTCAAATTTGGTATCGAATCAATCAGAAAGGAATCCACTAAAGTAATGTGGCGACAGCAATCCATGCAACTACACATAACTGATATAGTTTTTCAGGGCAACTCTTCGTTGCCATCTCAAATAACTGAGTTTAAAACTGTATTACAACTATTTTGTTATTTTTTTAACTCGAAAATTATGAGTATGATCAACGAGGAAACAATGCGGGCAGCCTTGAGGGAAAATATTGCCAATAAGTTTAAAATCACAATGGACGATATTCATCATTATATTGGTATTTTGATTTGCATGTCAATATATTGGTACCCCAATTTGAAAAGCTACTGGGGAAAAATGCGTTTGCACCCATTCAAATCTGTATGAGCCGAAGCAAATTTGAAGCAATTAAGAAATTCTTCTCACTGTGCGATGAGAACAAGCGGATCAAAAATGGTGGGACGATCCTCTTACGCGCGCGAAAATTAATTGATATCTTAAATGAAAGATTTGACTCAGTGCCTAAGCAAGCTTGACTTTGTGTTGACGAACAAATGTTCAGCACAAAAATAAAACACCATTTGCGTCAATATATGCCCAATAAACCACACAAATGGGGTATAAAGTTATTCGTCTTGTGTGATTCTTTTGGATATGCCTACTGATTTGAGATATACAGCGGAGCAGGTGATAATGTGACATTACCTGGTTACCCTGATCTCGGTGCATCAGCCAACATAGTTGTGCGTTTGATGAAAACTGTTGAAAGTTTCAATCACTATGTCATATATTTCGATAACTTTCATACATCGTTGCCTTAATTGGTGGAAAGACAAGGCGGTCCGTTTATTGTCAACCTATGTGGGTGTCAAACCGTTTAAAACATCAAACACCAGTGAAGGAACACCAAAGGCTGCTCGTTACGACAGAAAGTCGAAGCGACACGTACAAGTTGATTGCCCACAAATTATTCGGGAATACAATGCTCATATAGGAGGCGTGGATCTAATGGCTAATGGGCCGCTACCGAATTTTTTACCATTTAGTAGATATGGCAGCTACAAATGCATGTATTTTATATAGGCGTTTGCAGAAGGAGAACGTAAGCAGCGAGAAATTGATTAAGCTCCTGGATTTTCACGAGTCTATTGCTACGGGTCTAGTGGCGTTTCAATCTACAAACTTGCCAGGACGTCCACTCAAAAGTAGCAATTTATCGTCACCATCTTCATCTTTGTTTGGGCGAATAACGCGATCGCCATCATCATCCATGCAGTCGCCAATTTCTCAGCGACCTTTGCCAACACTGCTCAAGTTTGGCCAAAAATCGAGCCATCCAATAACTGACTTGAGGTTTGACCTATTAAATCATTTTCCTGAATGATTGGGGCGCGACATAGGAAAAAGATGGTGCAAGCATTGCAAGACTTCACAAACACAGTGTATTTGCACAAAATGCAAACTTAATTTATGCTGTTCAGCCAACAAAAACTGTTTTGCTGAGTACCATATCAAAATTTAAAGTTATTTAAAGGAATGAAATGGAGTAAAAATAAAAAAAAATCAATTTATTTGAAAACTACTTTTTTACACTCAGGGCCCCAAAAATGCCTCAAGGCACTTATTCACATTTTCTCACCTTATAGGTAATCGAATGCTCTTACAATTTTTTTGAGTACATATTTGAATTCAGGAGCCTCATTTTATTAAAGAAAAAATTATTCAAAAATTTGTTCCATTACTTTGGAAATTAGTCATAGAGGGTTAAGTTATAGATGAATTTTATGTTAGTTTAAGAATGAAACTTGTTTATGTCAGATCCCATTAAACAGAACTGCTCCTCCTATGATAGATATGCTGCTATTAACAGCGTTGTGCTCACTGTACTCATTCGAGTATAAAATAAATATTATTACAAACACATTATAGCACTTGGCTACAACATTCATATAAACAAAACTGAGTTCAAGCACTTCTGGTAATACGATCCCTTGAGTGCATGGACCTTAACATTGCTGAGTCGGCATACTTGACATGCGCGACCAATTGAACATATTACCTCCTCTCTATCGCATATATGACTCTCGTCATATATGAATGCTCACAATTATACATAAGCTGACCGCTCCTCTGCCGGCGTCACTGGCAGCGCAGATACGCGGTCTCTAGCTATAACAATCAAAATGTATTAGGCTAAGATTCATTCAATAAACTGACGAAGCGAACTGGATGTTACAAGTGCTTCTTCCATATTACTTCCTTGATAATACTTCATGGCGAACGTGACGTATGATCTGTAACTTTTGAAAAAAAAATAAATTGGTGAAAACAAAAGAAGAATAAGTCCGAAGACTCAACTTATGAAACCAAAAATGATGGAAAATCAAAGCAACGAAGCTCCCGTTGCCGCTGTTGCCGCCGTGGAGGTATAATCCACGACGAGAAGAGGAAGTCAAAGCAGAGCAGTTCATAATCCCAAGCAGTAACCAACCCCGATGCCAACGACAATCAGAGAATGTTCAAAATAAAAATAAAACAAACAAAAGACAAGTTACAGATCGAACTATATAGCTATATATATATAGAGCTATAGATAAACAGCAACAGTGATCAACAGCAATAACAACAACAGTTATCAACAACAACTGCAAAAGTGATCAACAACAACAGCAACAATGATCAACAACAACAATAGCAACAGTCATCAACAACAACAACAGTGATCAACAACAACAACAGCAATAGCAGTAGCAGCAGCGGACAACAGCAGCAGCAACGTCATTACGGCAGCAATTCGCAAAATAAATCAATATACGGCTCACAGCGCAACGATACAGAGAAGAGTGAACAACATGAAGTCAATGGGCACAGCAAAAGGAGACACTACCACGACAACTCAGCACGTCTGTGAAGCGGCGCCACACCTCACCTCATACGTATTGTGTGAAGACCAGCACCGGCGCCCCAACACCTGTGCAGCCGACACCGGTTTCTCAGCAATAAAAAAAGCAGCCTGTGCGTCAAGCCAGACCCACGAATAGTGAACCGACAGTACAACATAGTGTGCACAACAAAACCAATATATAAACAAGTAAGTAAACTCTAGACGGAGGTGTCCGACAAGGAGCTACCCTGAGCCCCGTCCGACTTGGATTGTTTAATACGCTCCATAGCTTGCATATAACATTAAATTTTCCAAAATTATATTATAATTTTGAAATTTTATTCAACTAGATGTATGTAAATCAAAAATAAATAAATAATTAAACAAATAAACAAAAAAAAGAAGAAAAACAAACAACACCGCACCGGGACTCGAACCTGCATCTATTTACTAAATAAGTAACGTTAAAGCGCATCATCTCAACTAGCACAACCACTTATTTATAAATTTAAAAAAAAATAGAGGTTACGCCGTCGTCTCTGAGTTTCGAACTCGAGACCTTTTGCTTACGTGCTTTGCGTGTATCCACTGCGCCACGCCAGTATTGTGTTGCTCGTTGGCAAAACCCAAAGTAGTACTACAAGGGCGATATGGGACAAATTCAAAACTAAAGAAGCAGATCAATCGCAATTGTAATTCTTAGAATATGCTGAAATGCGCGCATATGAACGCATGAGTATGTGTACATACAAAAACGGTGGTCTGTTTTAATGTATGCGTGTAAAGGGCGATATATGACAAATACAAAACTACAGAAGCGACTGAAAATGCAAAAACAGAATTCACACAGATTTGGTTGAAGAATATGCTAGAATAAATAGCCTTGAATATATTTGTGCACATGCATAAGCAGACGCGCTTGCACGTTTCAATGTACATATGTGTATGTGTAAATGTTTTTTGCTGCGCGTCGTTGCTTGCCACGTGTGTGTGTTAATTGGCCAAACGTTTTGTTTAATAAATCGGGACTGACTTAACGGAATTTGATGCAACTTTCAGCATTTGATTCTATTGAATTTTTTACATTTTATAAAAATGCTAATTTATTCACATGGTTATATTTACAATAGACTCATGAGTGGAGGAGGGGATGGGGGAGGGGGGGGTTAATTAGTAAAAAGAGCCGGTATCCAAAAAATAAAAAAATAGAAATTGCAACAGACTCCCAACGGGTGTTTTTAGGCAGGGGGGGGGGGGTTAATTAGTAAAAAGAGCCGGTATCCAAAAAATAAAAAAATAGAAATTGCATAAAATTCACATGAATCTATATGTAAAATTTGAGGGGTCTAGCTCTAAAGATGTGGCAGACAGAATTTTATAACTTGTTTTCGATAAGGTTTAAAATCGATAACATTACAACAAAAATAGATATCGTTTTTTGGTAACAAACTTGACCTGCGCGTGCTATCCACGGACCCAAAAAAAAAAAATTCAAGTCTCTAGCTTGTCTAGATGCTTCAATCGACGCGTTCAAGCATACGGACGGACGGACAGACGGACAGACGGACGGACAGACAGACGGACAGGGCTAAATCGACTCATCTCATCGCCCTGATCAAGAATATATATACTTTGTGGGGTCTGACACGCCTCCTTCTGCCTGTTACATACATTTAACAAAACCATTATACCCTGATTTCCCATTTTCAATGGGCTCAGGGTATAAAAAACAAGTAAGAACGTTGCATGAGGCCGAAACCTATTGCGTGATACTCGTTTCCCATAGGGGCATCTGGTATATTCAATTTAATATTATATCTAAAATTTTGCATTTATGTAGATTCATGTGAATTTTATGCAATTTAAATTTTTGTTATACTGCCAATTGAAAGTCTGTTTCAAATATAACCATGTGAATGAGTTAGCATTTTTATAAAATGTAAAAAATTCAATAGAATCATATGCTGAAAGTTTTATCAAGTTCCGTTAAGTCAGTCCCAATTAGACATCTGCATCAATACATCCAAATGGGCAAATGAATCATTCATTATAAAAACCTGTAAACTTTTTTTGTGTTCAGTTTAAATGGGTGTAAGTGAATGTTGTACAAATTGTTCATGCTGTACAGCACCTTATGTGTACACTAAATCTAGTGTTCAGTGCTTTTTACTGAACACTTTTTGGTGTGCAGTAAACTCACTGAACAGTGAGCTGTTATTGATGACGCTTTACACAAAGCTTCTATGTTAGAGTGCAAAAACATTATTTCGTTGTTCGTCCGTTGTTGCAATTTTGCATCGTTAATAACAGTAAAAAAATCAGAATATGTTATCCAAGAAAAATATAGTCAATATTGTTTTCATATTTATAAATTTATTTCAAACAAGTAAGAGTGCTCTAGTCGAGACTGCTCGACTAGGGTATACCCTGAGCCCTGTGAAGAGCCAAATATCAAATCATTCTACGATTTTGTATGCATACATACAAACAACACATGCACACATACATATCCCTTTATATGGCCGTGTTGCATATCTGCAACATACCGTTTAAAAGGTATTTTTTCGCAATGCAAATCGAAAAAAATCGAATGTGGCTATTTGCTGTACATCTGAAACATACGCATTTTATATATAATTTACTTTGGGTGCACTTCTAGATGTTTTGAAAAACATATGTTCACTTTCCCGCCAATTTTGTGAAAAGCCCATGTGTGCTGAAAAAATTGTGTTGCAACATTTTATTAAAAATATAGATATTTCTTTACGAAAAACTTAAGAAAAACAAAGGTAAATATGTTTCAAATGCATGTGCTATCAAGTTTTACTTCTTTCAATATACTATGAAATATTTCAATTATTTTCTCCACAAGCCTATCTGTTGTATATATGCAAAAATCCTATTATCCTTAAATAAATGTCTAAAAAAAAAAAATTTCAAAAAAAAGAAAGAAGTTGTATTTTTTATTTTTTTTTTCTATCTAATGAAATAAACTACATCAAAATCCGACAAGGTGCCATATAAAGGGATATGCACGCACGCATAAGCGCGCACTCTGCCAACTGCACTTGGGCTGCAATGTGGGCATTACTATGGGAATTTAATTGTTTAATAACTTTTCTTAGCGATGGACTAAGTGCATTAAACTTTCACAACTTGTTTATGACATTCATATGTGTGTATGTGCCAAAGCACAAGTCTCTAGTATTTGATTTGCGCTTTTTACAAATAGAGGGCTATTGGGGGCGAATGGGGCGTGGCATCCAAAATCTAAAGATAACATTATCTCCGTATTCATTACACGCAACTACAAGCATCTTTAGCTCAAAAGATGTACAAACCAAGCCTTAAAAACACATTAAAATGATCGATAAATGCTCATAAAATCGAAATGGAATGAGTTATCGGAAAAATTTTATAAACTTGTGCAGCGTATGGTATTATCGAGTATTCATGAAAAATTTCAAGTCTCTACGTTGCGTACTTAAAAATATCTCAGTGTTCACACGGACGGGCGGACGGACGGACGGACAGACGGACAGGGCTATATCGACTCGTCTTGTCGCGCTGATCAAGAATATATATACTTTATGGGGTGTGGCACGCCTCCTTCTGCCTGTTACATACATTTTCACAAAACCATTATACTCTGATTTCCCATTTTCAATGGGTTCAGGGTATAAAAATGACTTATTATATAATACATTAATATTTGAGTGTGAATGAATACACTTGACTATGTTGGGGTTTAGTCGAATACTGTACTGATCTTTATTCTTCTGAGGCTGCGTATATATACCCAGCCTCATGCATAATTTCAACACTTAAAACTAATGTGTCTATTGCTGAGTGTGTAAGGCTCAGCATTGGTCTATTGTATTCTTATACTATCGCTGAGGTTGAAGGGCTCAGCGTTCGTCTATTATCTATTCTTATCCTATCGCTGACACTGTAAGGGTCAGCGTTTATCTGGCTATTTTAAGATTCCACACATGTGGCCTTTCTTCATCTATCGCACTGCATGCTAGTCGTTAAGTGCGTAGAAGGCATGATTACATATTTATATATATTTCTATGTTCATGCCTGAACATTCTGCCGGGGCCAGAAAGGTGACAGTCAGTAATCGCTGTCTCTGTTTTCTGTTCTTAATTATATTCAAGACAATGGCAATTATTACTATTCCAATCCTTTTATAGTTTATGTTCGTGCCTGAACATTCTGCGGGGCCTGGAAAATGCGATAGCCAGATATGGTCGAGTACTCAGCTGCTTCCTTGGTCTTCTGCGCTGGTGGCGGTTCCCATTCCAAGTGAAGTCGGTTCTCTTTAAAATGTGTACACCCTTTGTAGATGTCGTCAATCGTTGAGTGTGCTGAGGCAGAGGCCGCTTGCATCATTGCTGCTGATGTCAAGGCCTCCAAATTAGGGTCATCCACTTTTTGAAGATTATGCTGCCGTAGAGCAGCTATTGATAATGATTGCCTTTGGGATGCAACCGAATCGCTTGTAGTGGATACGATTTTTCCTTTGAAATGGTGTTGCTGCTCTCAATGAAGTTCTCGATCGTCGATTTAATTTTCGTTAATATATTTTGTTGTTTCAATTGTTTTGCTGGGATTGTAGCTGAAGCGGAGATTACAGAATTCGAGACGATATCATTATTTTTATCTCCAGCTGTACTTCTAGTTGCAGTTGTAGTTTCGGCAGAAGTGTTTTGGACCATCCTTCGGGCGGCTATCAATGGAAGTATCGTCAATCGACTGATCTTCCAATTGGATTTCTTTTGATGTCGATATCGAAGATGTGACAGCAATTACACACTCGTCCCCATCTTCTATGTCCTCCTGCTTCTCTGGTTGATCCATTTTAAATATATTTCCTACTGATCATTTATCTTCTCCTAATCCTCCCATGTGAGGGCTTGCCGGCGGGATGAAATGCCACTCGCTGTTCCGTTTTTCTGGCACTGGTTCCAGACCACTATTTTCTTTTTTAGCGGCGGTTGTTTGGCTTGATAGCTTCTGATCAGCGACGGCGTCCCTATGAACGGAGGTGCTCTCGAACTTGCGGATACTGCCTTCAAAATTGGTCTTCAGTTCCTTGTTCATTGGCTGGTTAATGGAGCTTTCCAATAGTTGGCACCTTTTTGCATAGCGCTTGCACAAATAGTCCCACGCTGCATTGTAGTTGCCAACTGCAATTGAGAAATGGCTTATGACCACTGTTGCGTCTCCCTTGATACACATTTTTAGGTAAATCAACTTAGTTTTATCGCTGATATCCTTCCTGTTGTGAATCATGTTCGAGAATATCTCGAAGAACGCTGGCCATATTTTGGGATTTCCATAGAAATGATGAAGTTATGGTTTCTGGCGCTTTGGATTTTGGAACAGCGGAAGTTCTTCTTCTATGTTCTGCACGTCACTTATTCTTCTGTTAAGTTTATCTGACAGCCTGTCGACGAGGAATTCCAGTTCTTCTATATGGTCGCTGTCGTAGGCAGACTTTTCATATGCTGCCTGTAAGTCCGCGAATAGTGTCTGGACTTCGTTCAATAGAAAGTTTAGCTTATCTTTATGTTCAAAGATTTATTCCTGGTTGCTTGACCTTAGCTTGGCATACACTTCTTGATGCACTGCCTTACTTTTAGACGTTTTTCGTCAACAAGTTTAATCCACTCATCCTTTAAGCTCATACTTCTGTGTGAAAATATTATTTCCTCTTGAGTATTTTCTTGCCTGGATGCTTCCGGTCGCATTTGCCAATTTTTGCTTGTAGATGGTTTGTCGGTGTCCATAGTGTGGTCGGCAACTTCGACCTTCATCAGGGCCTTCTTGTAGCTCCTGAATGATTCCATAATCCAATCATATATATTCTCTGTAAAATATTGATGGTTGATGACACCGATTTTCTTCAGCAGTGAATGGTTGGCAGTGAATTCTGCTGCCAACTTATCTACAACTGCAAACTCAGCTTTTATAGCTATGGCCTGCAGGATGCTGTCATATATCTCTGATTGTTTCTCTAGAGTTTTCGTTAACAGCATCTCTTTATTCTTTGGCTTGACCCGTTGGAGGTTTTTTTGTTTTGATCACCAGGTTGATCGTACTGTGCCTCTACTCACAGCATGGGTTGGTAAGCCAAAGATATTATTTAAGCACTTTCCACAAACATTTAGTGAATTTGTGGTTTCGACTTTTATGACCGGGATCGAATACAGTAATCAGCTGGAAGCACGCAGTACTTGACTGTGTTGATTTCCAGTCAATACTGTATCCGGCTCGAAGGACCATGAATGAATACAATCACTACTAGATCCAGCTCGGTTGAGTGAATACACGGACTTTGATGTTGTTTATGATTAGTCCGAACTGTACTCCGACTTGAAGATTGAATACACGGACTATGATGGTGTTTCGTCTGTATTGTACTGATCTTTATTCTTCTGAGGCTGCGTATATATACCCAGCCTCATGCATAATTTCAACCCTTAAAACTAATGTGTCAATTGCTGAGTGTGTTCAGAAATGAACATAAAAATATACATAAATATGTAAACATGCCATCTGCGCACTTAACGACTAGCATGCAGTGCGATAGATAGAGAAAGTCCTCATGTGTGGAATCTAAGAACAGCCAGATGAACGCTGACCCTTACAACGTCAGCGATAGGTTAAGAATAGATAATAGACGAACGCTGAGCCCTACAACCTCAGCGATAATATAAGAATGCAATAGACCAATGCTGAGCATTATACACTCAGCAATAGACACATTAGATTTAAGAGTTGAAATGATGCATGAGGCGGCGTATATAAACGCAGCCTCAGAAGAATAAACCAACGTGCAACGGCATTCTGTCAACCCGGCGCCAGTATTTATGATCAGTCGGACGCGTCGTTCTAAGAATTTCGGCTCGCAACATTATTGCTAAGCAATAGCTAAATGCAACGGCATTTCGTCACGCCGGCGCCATTATTTATGATTTGGCTATTTTTAAATCGCTTTATTCTAGATTTTCGTGATCTAAGAAAATCCAGTATGAACTAGTTTTCAATATTCTGTGTGTTGTGGACATTGTCAGTATGAATATGTCACTTCCTGCGACTTAAGAAGATACTTAAGGTAGTTTTGGTGATTTTTATATATGAGCTTATTAATTTTTTGAATAAACATTATTCAATTCATTCTTAACTATTTATGTGTTTGTAGCATAGTGTGCAAATGAGCATCCACCGCATCAACTCACGCGATCCGCTCACGAGTGAGATCGAAAAAATGCACTCACCCTCGATCCCACTCTAATCCGGAGCGGATCGTTTTGCGTTAAGTCTTTTGCGCCTTGCTCTTTGCGCGAGCATCGCCTCGGGATTGAAACGTTTTTCCGTCGCGCAATGTTGCTCCGCAAGTGATGCAAAAAATTTTTGATCATTTGAAATGATCTTTGGAGTGTGAGCAAGAGCGCAATAGATCGCTCTTTGCATATATTGGAGCGTGAGCAAGAGCGCAATAGATTTGCTAGCGAAAACAACCCCCGAATGTATGTCCATGCATGCATACACAAAAGTTTTTTTGTTGCCGCGACTGTGTCATAAAAATCCCGACCGGACTGAGACGAGAAAAACCCAACAAAAAATGGTTTCAGTCTGAGCGAGAGCAAAATCGCTGAGTGATCGCGACAGACGATCACTCGCGGACTTTTTTTCGAAAGAGTTAACGACAGACGATCACTCGAGGACTTTTTTTTCGAAAGAGTCAGCGAAAGAAGATCATTAGTATTATGTAATTATTTTGACTTGATTTATTTTCTTTCGTTTTTAAATTGTGTTTTATAGTAACGTGTAATTCTATTTCTGTTAGTAATTTGGTAATGATCTGGATCTAACTTTTCAACATTTTTATTGGCTTTAAAGGGATTTTCTAGTTTGCCCTTTTGTAACGGTCCTTTTCGATATCTGGTATCGACTTCGTATTCTTGTCGGTTACTGTTGATTTTATTTATTACTTTTTCTTTTTTTTCTTGAATGTCTAATTTAGGTTGTCCAGCATATAGAAATATGTGCGCAGGAATTTGTCCAGTTGTGTCATGTTTTGTTTTGTGATTGTAGATGTAGAGAATAGTTTCTATTTTACTGAGTTTATTTTCTTCGTCATTTAAGGTATTGATTATTCTAATTTTTTCGTTTATTGTTTTATGTAGTCGTTCGATGTCTGCTATTCCTGTTTTTGTTGTATTTAATTGTAATTCTACTCCTTTATTTTCAAGCCATTTTTTAGTGCTAAACTGGAAAATGCGCCGTCTCTGTCAGCTTTTAATAACATTATTATTATATAATGATTAAATATACGCATTAATGCATTTTTGCATTCTATCCAATCTTTTGTTTTAATATTTTAGAGAGTAGCGAATTTTGAATAAGTATCTATGCAACTAAGATAGTGCTTGCCTTACGTCTATTACAAACTTATCGCGACAATGTTCGACCTTGGGAGTAATTTTCATTGGCATCTTTCTGTTTCTGTGTTCGGTTTTTGCTAAGTTGCAAATGTTGCATTCGTTTAATTTATTTTGTGTTAGTAATTGGCTGATGAAAAATTAAACATATCTTTATTTTATTGAACTATATCAGCCAAATGCCGGTACGCTCAACTTGTCCGTTCGTTCATTCGCCGATAACAATTAAGGTTGCATATATACTAAAAATATCAAAAAAATATACTAAATAATAAAAATGTGCTAAATAATGACAAATGGTTCCTCAACAATGCTAAATAATAAAAATGTGCTAAATAATGACAAATGGTTCCTCAACATCCCAGCCCCCCCTGAAACTCTGTTTCAGAATGTGGTAAGGCTGCAATCTTCGTGATGGGTCGTATAATCTCTCCAGAAACGACCTTGAGCTTAACTGCCCGTACTAATCCATCCTCTCCTGGGTACACCTCGATTACGCGTCCTAGATTCCATGTTGCTAGAGGCGTATTCGAATCCTTGATGAGTACAATGTTTTCAAGGGATATGCAAGGTTGTCTTCTCCAGGATCCCAGGGCCGTCCAAGTACCTTTGCTGTTGTTGCTGACCTGTTGACTCTATCACCTTGCACGGTGCTCAATCGTGTGCTATTTGAGATCCATTTTCCCAATTCAAATTGTACAACTAACTCAGTTTGAATGCCATTCAGTTCTTCCTCTGTCATGGCTCCTCTTAATACATCATACGCGTAGAAATCCTCAAGCAATATCTTGGCTGCTCTAGGAAACTCATGCTCGTGGTCATTGGCGAGTTGCTCTAATACCCGGACTGCCAGGAATGGCGCAGACGTAGTCCCGTATGTAACTGTGCAGAGTCTGAAGTGCTGCAATGGTGCTGACGGATCTTCTCTCCATAAAATTCGTTGGAAATCCTGATGTTTAGCTGCAACCAGAATCTGTCTTGATCGCAAAGCTGCATCCTTCATTAAACGACGTTCAACTGCCAAGAAGCGAGACTTGGCTCCATGAAAGGTGTCTGCGAACTCTGGGTTGTCCTGCTTGAACGGTAGCTCGACTATGTATCTCCCTTCAGCATTACGGGAGTGTGTTTGGACGAAATGAGTCTCCACTACATCATCTTCTGTATTTGCAGACGTGAACGATGGAACTTCCTCCAGTTCCCAAAACCGTTGCAACAATGTGTTGATGTCCATGGTAGCTAAGAGTGACGTAGTTGTAGTTGTAGTTGCTCCTCCCACTGTTGTGATGATCCATCCAAATATTGAATCGATGGCGATTGTGTTGCCCTGGGCATTACGCAACTTATCTCCAGTAAGAACCGTCCAAATGTGATCGTTACCAATCAGAATGTCGTTTGATGCGTTGGTATTGAATGCGGCATCTGCTAGGGTGTGGCCGCTAAATATAGAGAGGTCTGCTGCGTCTATAGTTTCTCTCAGCAGTGTCGAAGTAATGTTTCCAGGCACGTGCGCCTTGACCTCAAGCGATGCATCTGACACTCGCGACTTGATGTGTAGTGAACAGAGCCCTCTTGTCGTTTCTGCCTTGATTGATGAGATTCCAGATATGGAAATGCGAGAGTGTGAACGGGCCAGACCCAATGTCTGGATGCAGCGTTCCGAAACGTTGGACAACTCCGAGCCGCAGTCCAGTAATATGCGGCAAACAACGTTGGCGCCGTTGGCAGTGTACTTCTCATATTTGCACCCTTGCCACATTTCGAAGAGTTCATGGCGTTCGTCAGTGCTAGTGTGCTAGCACCTGGTGCCTCATTTGACTCATCCTTCTGGTGCTGCTGTGGCTCACCTTTATCCCTAGTGCTGCGTTGGTCGAAACGCAAAAGTGAGTGATGTCGGCGCTGGCAATTCTTACAAGATGACTTCGATGTACAAGTGCTTATTCTATGACCAAGTCTCAAACAATTAAAACACATGTGTTTTGACTTTGCAAAGGCATATCGTTGCTGAATATACGTCCAAGAACTGTGTACATGGCATCAATGCGTTTTCCTTGTTGCACTTAGCACAGCGCTCTGAAGTAGCGAGTAGCGCATGCGCGTTCCTGGTACCTCTGTCCTGTCTAGGCTTGCTACTTGTCTGAGTTGCGGCACTGTCAAATAGACCCTTACACGCGTGCCCTTCCTTATAGTCTCCATCAAATGGTGCGATATGAATCCGCGGCAGTTCCCAATCCTTCGTTGATGGTCCTGCAACTTGCTGTGAGCCTGACGATGACTCGTTATCAATCTGCTGCGGTAGCAGTCGTTGCATTATGCGATCCATAGCCTTCTTTTGCTTCTGCTTCATTTGTTGTATTTGCATCTGAGATTGTTGCTGCATTTGCGTTTGAGACTGCTGCATTTGTTGCAAAATACATTGGATGGTCGATTCATCCCTTTTCCCGAGCACATTAGATGTAGTATTGGCCTCTTTCAGTTTGCGGGGTTTGTACTTAGTGTGTAGTGCCTTAAGAAGGGCATAAGCTCGATCAACGCGCTCCTCGTATGCTTCGTTGTCACTTGCTGGATCCACATATCCCTGCACATCTTCATATTTATAAAGTTCGTCGCCAAGATTGACAAACTCCATCCAAACCTGAACCAGCTTGTCCAATTTGGTATCAATATCGTAGAATGTGCAGCCATCAGGCGGGTGTTCCGCGTATACAGAAATGCGCGTAATTGTTGCCTTCAATCTACTTCTGGCTCCGAGTAAAGTGCGTAGATTTTCCATTGCAGCTTGCTGCGTTGCCCGCAGTCAATTCAAGTTGTTGTCCAAAGTAGCCAGTAGCACTTTTCCAATAGTGCGTACTAGTAATTACGTATGATGCCAAATATCGATACGTAATTCCAAAAATGTGCAAATGCTGCGTCGCCAGCAGCAAAAACACGACAAGACAAAACACGCACTTTTCCAATAGTGCGCGGCGTTTATTACGTATGATGCCAAATATCAATACGTAATTCCAAGAATGTGTAAATGCTGCGTCGCCAGCAGCAAAAACACGACAAGACAAAACACGCCACCTTTCCAATAGTGCGCGCCGTTTATTACGTATGATGCCAAATATCAATACGTAATTCCAAGAATGTGTAAATGCTGCGTCGCCAGCAGCAAAAACACGACAAGACAAAACACGCACTTTTCCAATAGTGCGCGGCGTTTATTACGTATGATGCCAAATATCAATACGTAATTCCAAGAATGTGTAAATGCTGCGTCGCCAGCAGCAAAAACACGACAAGACAAAACACGCACTTTTCCAATAGTGCGCGGCGTTTATTACGTATGATGCCAAATATCAATACGTAATTCCAAGAATGTGTAAATGCTGCGTCGCCAGCAGCAAAAATACGACACGACAAAACATGGCACTTTTCCAATAGTGCGCGCTGTTTTCCAATATCCAAAGTGAGTATTCAGTAGCAATGCCCAACGGATCCGGCTCGAAGGACCAAATTTTATGACCAACGGCTCCGGCTCGAAGGACCAAATTTTATGATGAAAAATTAAACATATCTTTATTTTATTTGAACTATATCAGCCAAATGCCGGTACGCTCAACTTGTCCGTTCGTTTGCTTACTCAATACTAACATAATTGTATCGACTTAACCGATAATTGATCTTGAAACAGCTGTTCATTCGCCGATAACAATTAAGGTTGTATATATACTAAAAATATCAAAAAAATATGCTAAATAATAAAAATGTGCTAAATAATGACAAATGGTTCCTCAACAATGCTAAATAATAAAAATGTGCTAAATAATGACAAATGGTTCCTCAACATTGGCTGTTAGGGAAATAGTACGTTTCACAGAAGAGTTTATTTGTTTTTTGAATACCGGGGTGTAAGAGTTTTTCATGTATTTTCAAAATAAGTTCTTTAAATTCGGCATATGAGTCAATATTTTTTAATTGAATGAGGCTTCGTAGAATTTTGGTGTGGCTAGTGTTGATAATTTCTTTGTGTGCGTTTTGAATGATTTCAAAATCTGCATCGCTGTCTATAAACATTACGCTAGTCTTTGTACAAAAGAGGTCAATCAAATATTTTTCAGCTTTGTTTTTATACCCTGAGCCCATTGAAAATGCGAAATCAGGGTATAATGGTTTTGTTAAATGTATGTAACAGGCAGAAGGAGGCGTGTCAGACCCCACAAAGTATATATATTCTTGATCAGGACTGTCCGTCCGTCTGTCCGTCCGTCCGTCTGTCCGTATGTTTGAACGCGTCGATCTCAGAACGTAGTTGACCTAGAGACTTGAATTTTTTTTGTTGGGTCCGTGGATAGCACGCGCAGGTCAAGTTTGTTACTAAAAAACGATATCTATTTTTGTTGTTTTGTTATCGATTTTAAACCTTATCGAAAACAGGTTATAAAATTCTATCTCCCACACCTTTAGAGGTGTATTCAACCCCCATTGAGAGTCTATTGTAAATATAACCATGTGAATAAATTAGCATAAATTAGTTTTATAAAATGTAAAAAATTCAATATAATCAAATGCTGAAAGTTGCATCAAATTCCGTTAAGTCAGTCCCAATCTATGAAACAAAACGTTTGGCCAATTAACACACGCACGTGGCAAGCAGCGACGCGCAGCAAAAAACATTTACACATACACATACATTGGAACGTGCAAGCGCGTCTGCTTATGCATGTGTACAAATCAAAGCTATTTACTCTAGCAAATTCTTCAATCAAATCTGTGTGAATTCTGTTTTTGCATTTTCAGCCGCTTCTATAGTTTTGTATTTGTCATATATCGCCCTTTACAACATACATACATTGAAACAGACCACCGTTTTTGTATGTACACATACTCATACGTTCATATGCGCGCATTTCAGCATATTCTAAGAATTACAATTGCGATTGAACTGCTTCTTTAGTTTTGTATTTGTCACATATCGCCCTTGTAGTACTACTTTGGGTTTTGCCAACGAACAACGCAATTCTGGCGTGGCGCAGTGGGTAGACGCAAAGCACGTAAGCAAAAGGTCCCGATTTCGAATCTCAGTGACGACAGCGTAACTTTTAAAATTTTTTTTTTAAATTTATAAACAGGAGGTGGTTGTGCTGGTTGAGATGATGCGCTCTATCGTTACATATGTAGTAAATAGATGCAGGTTCGAGTCCAGGTGCGGTGATGTTTGTTTTTCTTCTTCTTTTTTGTTGATTTGTTTATTTATTTAATTATTTATTTATTTTTGATTTACATACATTCTAGTTGAATAAAATTTCAAAATTATAATTTTTAATGTTATATGCAAGCTATGGAACGTATTAAACAATCCAATCCATTTGTTTATTTATTTAATTATTTATTTATTTTTGATTTACATACATTCTAGTTGAATAAAATTTGAAATTATAATTTTTAATGTTATATGCAAGCCATGGAGCGTATTAAACAATCCAAGGCGGACGGGGCTTAGGGTATCTCCTAGTCGGGCACCTCCGACTAGAGTTTTCTTACTTGTTAGTCATGTTATCGTATGTAATGTAAACTATTAATTTTTTGAAGTAATTCTGTTTTTTAATATTTGGAATGCCTTTATAAAATATAATTTGTCTTTTAAATGTGTTTATTGGTTTTTCTGTGAGCCCAATTAAATTACTATTGTCTTCGTCAGCGCTATGTTGTGTTTCTTCTCCGAAATAAGTCTGTTCTAATCTTACTCGCGATAGGGAGTCAGCTATGTGGTTTTCTTTTCCTTTTATGTATTTTTTGTCAAAGTCGTATTAATTTTGAATTTGGTTCTTTCATTTTGTATAACCAACATAATGGTTGATGGTCACTATTGATTTGGAAATGTCGACCTAGAAGGTAGTGTCGAAAGGTTTTTGTTGCCCATACAATAGCTAAAAGTTCTTTTTCTATGGCGCTGTAGTTATTTTCGTGGTCATTGAGGGTTCTGCTGATAAAACGAATGGGATGTCCGTCTTGAGAAAGTACAGCTCCAAGAGCTACATTACTTGCGTCAGTTGTTAGAATGAATTTATTTTTGAAGTCTGGAATTTTTAAAATCGGGTCATTGGAAATAAGTTGTTTTAATTTTTCGAAAGCTCTAATATATTCTGGATTTTTAATATCTATTTTTGAGTTTTTTCTTAGTACTGTTGTCATGGGTTTGGCTATGTCTGCAAAATTTGGAATAAACTTTCTATAATAACCGGTTAATCCAAGAAAACCTTTTATTTCTTTAGTTTTTGTGGGAATAGGATATTTCAGAATTGCTTTGATTTTATCAGGATTGGGTTTTATTCCATCCCATGTCCTAGGAAGGTAGTTTCTTGTTTTAGAAACTCACATTTGTCAAGTTGTAATTTGAGATTTGCTTCAGCAAGCTTCACGAAAACTAATTGCAATGAGTGTAGGTCTTCTTTTAAAGATGTTGAATATACAATTACATCGTCAAGATATACTAAACAGTGTTTAATTAGTAATGGTCGCAGAATATTGTTCATACTGTAATGATTGACACTTCTTGTATTTTGTATTGGTTTTTATTTATTTAAAGGTTTAGGAAGCAGCAGTGTTGCCGCTTCCAACGCTCAGTTGTATCTGCCCTTAAACATTCTACTTAGGTTCTAAATAAGCCTAAGTCTCGTTGCTGCGATACATAAGGTTTGGGCAGCAGAGAGAGACGGTTATGTATATTACTTATATATTATATATGTATATGTTATATGTGCATTTATGCTCTCTTCCACTGGAGCGATAGTGCATATGTATACACTTGAGTTCTGTCAAGTGGTCGGCGCGTCTAAGCAGAATGCTGACACTTTCATATTCTGGGAGAGCGACGACCGAACCATATTCCGGGTTAAAGACCGGGACTCTGTTTACATAAACACCGCAACAAAGTGTTACAGTGTGTATTCTTTAAGTACTCTTGGTACAGTGGATATTCAATATGTATGCATACTACATCTCCCTCCTTTTGAAAAATAACGTAATATTATGGAGTTATTTTATAAGATTTTACTTGAGAGATTAGTTTTCAACTAACAAATGAATAGTTTATTCAATATTTTTTTTCAATATTTTTTTTTTTTTTTTTTTTTGTGTGCATATATGGAATTACAAATAATATTCAAATTTAAAGTAGTGTTTTTGTCTTAGCATGGCCATACTAAACACAATTATGAAATAAAATTTTTTAACCTATCTTTATTTACTGTTTGTTTTTGTTTTTATTATTTGTTATTATAATGTTATTTTTATCTCCTATTTCTGATACTTTATACGGACCAGTATATTTATAATCTAACTTATGACCTGTTTCATTTCTTAATAAGACTTTATCTCCTACTGATATATCTATATTGTTTACTTTCTGATCATATAGTATCTTATTATTTTTCTTATTTTTGTCTAACATTATTCTAGCTCTTTTATATGCTACTTCTAATCTATATTTACTTTCTTTAGCATAGTCATCTATAATGTATATGGTTTCTATATTATCTATACTATTAAATTGTTTTGGTAAATTGTTTGTTTTACCAAATACTAACTCATATGGACAGTAATTATGTGCCATTGAGGGTGTCGTGTTGAAACAGAAAACGAAATATTGAAGCCATACGTCCCAATCAGTTTTATCAACCGATATATAAGAGCGAATGTATTCATTGAAATTTCTATGACTGCGTTCTATTGTTCCAACTGTCTGGTGGTGGTGTGCGGTAGATGTTATACTTTCAATTTTAAGATATTTGCACAAGTCATTTATAATAGAATTCTTATATTCTGTTCCCATGTCCGTTATGAACGTCTTCATTGGACCGTACTTTAGAATAAAAGATTCAAATATGGCTTTTGCGACAGTTGTTGCGCTTTTGTTTGCAACCGGAATAGCTACTAAATACTTTGTCAAATCACATATTAAAGTGACTACGTATTCGTTTCCATTTTCCGAACGTGGTAGTGGACCAATTGTGTCTACTATCACTCTGTCGAAAGCGTACATTGGAGTGTTTGTTATTGTCATTGGGGTCTTTGTATGTAATGTCGTTTTTGACATTTGGCATTTTGGACATTTACGTATGTACTCTTTTATATGACGAGTCATATTTTTCCAATAATAATAGTCTCTTTACTTTGGCCAAAGTTTTTGTTATGCCTGTATGACCTCCTTGAACTGGATCGTTATGGTATGTAGACACTATTGCTTCTTTTTCTTTCTCATTTTGAATGAGAGACACCGGATTGAGTAGCGCTACTCTTAATGATTTCAAATTTTCATTGCCCAATTGCTTAAAAGTATCTATTGAAATAGATTCAAAGATCTTTTCGCTCGGTGCCACTTTTAGTTGGCTGATTTTAGATACACCGGCTTGCCATTCAAGCCTTTGGAAAAACTGACTTAAGTCGAGAATTCCATTGGAGTACAAATCGCTAACATTAATTCTTGCTATAACTTTTTTCCCACGTTTCAATAAACATGTCGAATCTGTTATTCGCAAGGTCACTACTTTTCGTACCTCGTCATTTGTGATGACTTCGTATACGTTGGGCTTAGAAGCTTTTTCAAGACTTTGCTTTGGCAATAGTTCTTGTTTATTTTCTGCGCAGAAATTGTTTTGTCTACTTTTGTGCCTGGTAGTGACTTTCAGGACTTTTTTATTCATATCATCGGTCATATATTTTCCTCAGCCACCCACCAAATTTCCTCCCCCCTCCCCCCCCAACCACATCATTTTCTCCTCTCTTTTTTCTTTTTGTTGTTTGTTGTGATTGGTTCGGTTTCAGGCCGAACACAGCACTATACTCGGTGTATATTTTTTCAAGTTGTTTTTTAAACAAAATTGGAAAATTTTTCTTTAATTTATTAATTACAGACTCTTTTCTATTGTATTTTAGATGTTGAACTACATTGTAGTTCGAAAGTGATTCAAATTTTATGTTATTAATGCCTACTGTTTGGCATTTATCTGTGGTATTTAAGAATCGGACTAAAGTATTTTTTGCTGTAGCAATAGTGTTTGCAACATAAACACCCGGTTTAATTTCCTGATTTGGAATTAAAATGTTTTCTTCTGCTGAAGACAACTCTATTTTGCGTATCACTTGTGATCTTGCTGGTAGAAGTGTGGAATTAGTACCAGAACTAAATGTTATTGGAACATAGATAGGATACGTTAGGTTTTGTGGTCTAAGTATAAACCAATCTTCGGAACTATTGTAATCTAATTGACAATTAAATGTTTATATGAAATCTAATCCTATTATTCCATCGCATGGGATTGCGAAATCTGAATGAAGTAAATGAAATTTGTATGTCTGTTTGGAGCTCGATTGAGGCTAATCCTTTGGAGTTTATTACTCCTTCTCCTATGCCTCGTATGTCTATTATTTTGTTTGAATTAATGTCATGAAAGACATCGGAATTTTCTTTAATAATTGAAATATCTGCACCTGTATCAATCAAAAATGTTATTTGTTTATTTGTTGCGACATTTTTGAATGATACGAAATTGTTGAGAGTAAGGTTGGCGGTATATATTTTGTGATTTAATTTAGAGTATCTGGAGGTATCTGCGAGTTTCCCGAAATATCTTGGGTTACTCTTATATTATTGAAATTTCCCCTGTTGGAATTTCCACGGCCTCTAGAGCTTCCTCTATTTTGGCCTATATAATTACCTCTGTAATTATTGTTATTCTGGTAACCGGTGTTTTGGTAATTACCTCTTCCTCGGTATTTACCTCGGTTACCTCTATTATTGGCATATCTATGCTGCTGGTAGAACAGTACAGTATTTGCTTGACCTGTTGCTTCAGTACAGCTGTTTACAAATTTAAAAATTGCGTCGTTCATATTATTGAACGTGTCTGCCTGCATAATAAGTTTTACCTTATCTATTGAGCAGTTTTGGGTCATAGCCTTGACAGCAAACGTTGTGCTGTATTTATTAGCTAATTCTAGAGACTTAGTCAATTTCTCTACCTCTTGGGTATATTGGTTTGCGGTTTTGCTCTTCTGTTGCAAGTTTAGGAGCTTAGCAGAAATAACTTCTACTGACTCTCCTTTTACAGACTTTTTCAATTGCGAGATAATATCGACAATTGTCAGCTCATTGCTAATTAGGTTTCTAGCATGACCTTTTAGTTTTGTCTTTATTAGGCTTATTACGATATTTTCATAAGTTCCCTTTAGTGAATCAACTAGAACAAGTGAATCAAGGAAACTTTGCAAGTTTTCAGCCTTACCATCAAAATCTGTCATGTCATGAGGCTAGTTTAAAAAAACTTTCTATCGTTTGTGCCATGTTTAGACTTGTATTAGTTTCCACAAGTAAATGAAATGAAATTGGGCAAGGTAGACAATATTATGGCCTTTTCGAATGTATTTAGTTGAACTAATAGGCTTACAGCACCATTAAAAGTTTCAACATACACTGATTCAAATTTATATGTTATAAACTCCTTATAAGAGCCAATACTTTTCTTTCTTTTGTATATTTCTGCAATTTTGACTGCATTGTTGTTTTTTGAATCGGCCTGTTTTGTGTAAGTGACTTATATGATTTATCAAAGTCAACTTTTACGTTATATATTTCTTTATATAAATCATTCCATTCCGTTATTTGTGGACATGAAGTGTTTTTCTACTCTATCTATTTCTTTAATTGTTTTCAGTCTAACCATACTTTAGTTAATGTAGAATTTTTGTATATTTGCAATTTCATATATATATTTGTAATTTATTGTTTCTTTTTTATGTTCCAAACTTAAATATATTGCCTTTTTTTTTAAAAAAAATTTGTTTATATTTTGTCCAAATCATTTGCTTGGCTCATAAATTTTTTCTTTAGACATTTGTTGTGTAATTTATATAATTTATAAATACAATTTGCGCTCATTATGACAACAATTATTATTAATAATATTTTAATTAATTCTAAATCAGCACTATTTGTCTCTACTTTATTAATTACATTGGCTGTAGAGTCTACTGTTTTTTTAAGTCTACTAAACCCACTTTTGTGAATTTTTTTTTTTTTGTACACTTTCAAAATGTTGTATTTTACATAAATTTTCAACAGATCTACTAATTCTGTTGTCGTTCATAAAAAAAAAAAAATTTACATGTATCTGCCTATTCGTTCGTATAGCGTTACAGGCTATACTTCTAATCGGGCTGAAATGTTTCCGCTCAATTTTAACAATTTCGGTATAAAGATTAGTTTTTATGCAGCGCAGTGCAGTGCAGTTGCCGGTGCTGGTCATCGCACAGACTCCCTCGCAGTCCTTTGGGCACTCCTTGATTCTCTTGGGTATTTGCTTCTCGGATGGAGGTTGAATTTTTTTAGTATTGTGTATATTTTGAATGTGAGAGAGTGGAACATGGCTTTGCTTTAGTATTTTGCAAGTATTCTCGCAAATGTTCAAGCACTGCTTGTAGCTTCTGAGCTGTTGACCAGGCTGGTGGAGGTTGTTGGGTATATAGCTGCCAATTTAGGCTGGTTACCCTTTTTTATACCCTGAGCCCATTGAAAATGGGAAATCAGGGTATAATGGTTTTGTTAAATGTATGTAACAGGCAGAAGGAGGTGTGCCAGACTCCACAAAGTATATATATTCTTGATCAGGGCGACGAGCTGAGTCGATTTAGCCCTGTCCGTCTGTCTGTCTGTCCGTCTGTCCTTAAACCTTATCGAAAATAGGTTATAAAATTATATCTCCCACACCTTTAGAGCTAGACTCCTCAAATTTTGCATATAGCTTAATGTGAATTTTATGCAATTTCTATTTTTTTATTTTTTGGATACCGGCTCTTTTTACTAATTAACCCTCCCCCCCTCCCGCCACCCCTTCACTACTCATGGAGAGCAACCATGTGAATAAATTAGCATTTTTATAAAATGTAAAAAATTCAATTAAATCATATGCTGAAAGTTTCATCAAATTCCGTTAAGTCAGTTCCGATTTATTAAACAAAACGTTTAGCTGCACGTGGCAAGCAGCGACGTGCAGCAAAAAACACTTACATATATTCTCACATACACACATTGAAACGAGCAAGCGGGTCTGATTATGCATGTGTACAAATAAATTCAATTCTAGCATATTCTTCAACCAAATCTGTGTATGAATTGTATTTGTATTTGTCATATATCGCCCTTTACACGCATACATTCAAACAGACCACCGTTTTTGTATGTACACATACTCATACGTTCACATGCAAGCATTTCAGCATATTCTAAGAATCACAATTGCGATTGATCTGCTTTTTATACCCTGAGCCCAATGAAAATGGGAAATCAGGGTATAATGGTTTTGTTAAATGTATGTAACAGGCAGAAGGAGGCGTGTCAGACCCCACAAAGTATATATATTCTTGATCAGGGCGACGAGCTGAGTCGATTTAGCCCTGTCCGTCTGTCTGTCTGTCTGTCCGTTCGTCCGTCTGTCCGTATGTTTGAACGCGTCGATTGAAGCATCTAGACAAGCTAGAGACTTGAATTTTTTTTTGTTGAATCCGTGAATAGCACGCGCAGGTCAAGTTTGTTACCAAAAAACGATATCTATTTTTGTTGTAATGTTATCGATTTTAAACCTTATCGAAAACAAGTTATAAAATTCTGTCTGCCACATCTTTAGAGCTAGACCCCTCAAATTTTGCATATAGATTCATGTGAATTTTATGCAATTTCCATTTTTTTTATTTTTTGGATACCGGCTCTTTTTACTTATTAACCCCCCCCCACTTCTCCACTCATGAGAGTCTGTTGTAAATATAACCATGTGAATATATTAGCATTTTTATAAAATGTAAAAAATTCAATAGAATCAAATGCTGAAAGTTGCATCAAATTCCGTTAAGTCAGTCCCAATCTATTAAACAAAACGTTTGGCCAATTAACATACGCACGAGTTATACCATCAGCATCACTTCCCAAAGTGTCAACTGACACCATAACAGCAGCGGCACTTCCAATAGCAATAGTTGATACGAAAGGCTTGCAATCTTCCTTAATGTAGCCAAGACCAGAAGTGTCATATAATTGGAGACACTTCTGTAAACATAAATAAGCATCGCAGCCCAGCTGCATAAGATAAACACTTTTGTAAACATAAATGAGCTTCGCAGCTCAGCCGCATAAGATAAGCAAACTTTAACCCAGCATACCCAATATTGTAAACACAAACAATCATAGCCAGAAAATGGTATAAGAATACTCTTAGAATTGAGTAAGAGAACAGTTGTATTATTGATTTCAAATAAAGAACATGTATTGAACTGTATAAAGGGAATACTTAATTGGCGCAGCCGGTAAACGGAGTAACATAATTCGAAACGTTTTTGTGAAATCTTATAAAAGTGAACAAAAATAATAATCGTAGTTACAAAATCCAAAACGTTTTTGTGAAATCTTATAAAAGTGAACAAAAACAAGAAACGGAGTAACGAAATTCAAAAATTTTTGTGAAATCTTATAAAAGTGAACAAAAATAAGAAACGGAGTAACGCAATTCGAAAATTTTTTGTGAAATCTTATAAAAGTAAACAAAAATAATAATCGGAGTTACAAAATTCGAAAAAAAAAAGGTTTTGTGAAATCTTATAAAGTGAACAAAACTAAAAAGAATTAACTATTAACAACAATAACAAATAATAATTGTGGAAACTTTGGATATTATCTAAGCAAACGAAACAATTAATCAAATTAATTCGAAAGAAATGAATAATACAATTCAATAAAATGGAAAATCAACAACAAATATTTGAAATGCAGCATTATTAACGAATGTAATCATCGCAAGAGAAGGTGAAGGAAGAAACCCAATTACAAATCAAAGAAACTGCATCGAGAAGGAAACGAGATACCTACCAACATTCAATGGGCAGGATGGAACTTTACATGGATTCGTGTCTGCAGTGGACCAGATCATGGAGGAGTACGATGATAACGACCAGGTCTTCACTGTTATTTTCAACACCAAAATACAAGGTCAGGCTAGAACTATGCTTAATATTAACCCACCATCAAATTTTACGGAATGTAAACATCGTTTGGGACATCATTATAGACCAAGAACGAATCAGATGGGATTAACTAGAAAAATCAATAACTTAAGAGTAACAAGTGTAAGAGACCTTGATAACAAAATAAGAACAATCGTTGAGGAAATTACTGATTTTTCGGTCTTTGAAAATAATAGTAGATTAGTTGACATTTTAAGTGGATTATTAATTCAAAGAGTTAAAGAATTAGCATGTGGTCCGATGGCAATTGCCTTAATGAACAAAACAACTTTAACAGATTTAAGAAATGAACTTTCTAATTTCGTTGGTCTAAATTTTGGAAATTTGAATCATATTCTAAGAATCACAATTGCGATTGATCTGCTTTTTATACCCTGAGCCCATTGAAAATGGGAAATCAGGGTATAATGGTTTTGTTAAATGTATGTAACAGACAGAAGGACGCGTGTCAGACCCCACAAAGTATATATATTCTTGATCAGGGCGACGAGCTGAGTCGATTTAGCCCTGTCCGTCTGTCAGTCTGTCTGTCCGTCCGTCTGTCCGTCCGTCCGTCTGTCCGTATGTTTGAACGCGTCGATTGAAGCATCTAGACAAGCTAGAGACTTGAATTTTTTTTGTTAGGTCCGTGGATAGCACGCGCAGGTCAAGTTTGTTACCAAAAAACGATATCTATTTTTGTTGTAATGTTATCGATTTTAATGCTTATCGAAAAAGGTTTTAAAATTATATCTCCCACATCTTTAGAGCTAGACTCCTCAAATTTTGCATATAGATTAATGTTAATTTTATTCAATTTCTATTTTTTTATTTTTTTGGATACCGGCTCTTTTTACTAATTAACCCCCCCTCTCCAAACCACTTCTCCATTGAAAATGGGAATGACAATAATTATCCATCAAAATATAATAACAGACAATTCAACCAGAACTCAAGACAAGACACAGACAACAGAAATTACAACGAAAATAATCAAACATATAATAATTACCAAAGACAAGACCGGCAACAGAATAGCCAAATAGTTAGAAATAATCAACAACAAAGTCAGAACGTAAGACAAAATCAGAATTTTAACAGACAATACAGTCAGAACATAAGACAATCCCAAAATTTTAACAGACAACAACAAAGCCATAACATAAGACAAAATCAATATTTTAATAGACAAATAAATCAGAATATTCGACAAAATTATCAGCAACTAGAACCAGAAGCAATGAGTGTAGACAATTTAAATGATGAAGAAGCAAATAATAATTTTAATTACGAAAATAAACAAGAAGAGTTTTTTACCAACTAGCCTCGGAAAAAAGAAAAGTTTTTATTAGGGGAACTATAGAGGGTGATACTTTTCTAATTTTAGTAGATACTGGATCTACTATAAGTATATTGAACACTAAAAATATATGTAAATCAAAGTATAAAATAATCGAAAAATTTTCAAAAGCTTTTTACACTATTAATGGAAATATAAAAAATGACAGTTATTTAGTTAAAACAAAAGTACCAAGCGAATTCAAATATGCAGATTGTGCAAGAATAAGATGGGTAGCTATGTCCTTGGAAAAATCATATGATTTTCTATTGGGCATGGATTTTATCCAAAGAAATTTTGAAAATATTGATTTTAAAAACAAAATAATTAAGCTTTGCAATGGAGTCGAAATTCCATTCCTTTCCAAATTATCAGAAGATGTTTGTGTAATGGAAGTAGGCGAAATTGATGACTTCAAGCTAGAAGGGCTTAATGCGGAGGAAGCCCAGATAGTAAAAAATATGATAAACTATATTTTAAGGAGGGTGATCAGTTAACTAACACTAATACAATAGTTCACAATATTAAAACCATAACAGATCAACCCATAAATTCAAAGCTCTATAGAGTTTCTCCAAAATATGAAGAAGAAATAAGAAAACAAATAATAGAAATGGAAAAAAGTGGAATAATAAGAAAAAGTAAAAGTAAATATAGCTCTCCTATATGTGTAGTTAAGAAAAAAATTGATAATTCAGGAATTCAAAAATATCGTATCTGTGTAGATTATAGAAGATTAAACCAAGTAACCGTTTCAGATAAGTATCCAATACCTATTATGGACGCTGTATTAGATAAACTTGGTAAAGCCCAATATTTTACTACACTTGATTTAGCGAAAGGCTATCATCAAATATTAATGGCAGAAGTTGATATAGAAAAAACAGCTTTTATAACACCAATGGGATCATATGAATATGTTAGAATGCCATTTGGATTAAAAAATGCTCCAGCTACATTCCAACGTTTAATGAATGAAATATTGAGGGATTATATAAACAAAATTTGTGTGGTATATCTTGATGATATTTTAATTTTTTCAACAACACTTGAAGAACACAAAATTGCTCTAGAAAAAATTTTCAAAGTACTTAGAAATCATAATTTGAAAATACAACCAGATAAATGTTCGTTTATGAAAAAACATACCGAATATTTGGGTCATATTCTCACAAAATAAGGGTTCAGACCAAATCCAAGAAAAATAGAAGCAATAAAAGAAATTCCATTACCAAAAACGGAAAAACAATTAAAAGGATTTTTAGGCATGACAGGATTCTATAGAAAATTTATTAAAGACTATTCCAAAATAGCTTACCCAATGATAAGATATTTACAAAAAGGGGTATCAATTAATACAAATGATCCACAATTTATAAATGTATTTGAAAATCTTAAAGCGCTCATAAGTTCACACCCAATATTAAAATATCCAGAATTTGACAAACCATTTACAATTACTACAGATGCCAGTGATTTTGCCATAGGTGCAGTTTTATCTCAACAGGGACAACCAATTGGTTATGTTTCAAGAACACTTAATAAACATGAGAAAAATTATAGTACAATACAGTACAGACAAGATTACAAATGGAACCGATATTAGTAAGATTCATCAAACCGAAATAGTAAATGAAACAATAATTATATTACACATCATTAACATTAACCCACTTCAAAACATTATAAAACAGATAGAAACAAACATAAGAACAGCTAATATTACAGACAGTGAGGAATTATTTGCAGAAATCAGATTAATAAAGGCAAAGATTAAATCCATTACACCTTTTAGCAGAAATAAAAGAGGACTTATAAATATAGCAGGAACAGCATATAAATGGTTGTTTGGACTAATGGACGACGAAGACAGGACGGATATATTGATATAATTGACCAAAATAACCATAACACAATAAATAATTTGAACCAACAAATAATAATAAACTCACATTTCAACGACACAATTCATAGTTTAGCAGAAACAATTAAGCATGACCGAATAATTATTAACGAAACACTTACAAGCATAAATGATCAAAATAAAAGAATTTTAATGAAAATCCTATACAATGACCAAATGCAGAAATTAAAAAATATTGAGTACAAAGTAAATTACATTCAAGAAAATATAGTCTCTGCAAAGAATAATATAATTTTACCAGAATTTTATCAGAAGAAGAAATAAACAAATTTGATATTGATTTTTATAAATTAAAATTAATTCGTATGGGTATTTTAAAATACAAAAATAATTGCATAATTATAGCAATACAAATTCCGAAAAATTATATAAGTGTAGATGTTAAGTTACTGATCCCAATGCCTAACACAGATTATATACAAATCGACAAAGAAAATTTATTAATTATAGAAATTAATAATAAGACATTGGAATATAAACCAAACACAATATTAAAGGAACTTAAACTAAGTAAAAGTTGCACTACTACCAATAGTTGTAAATTTATATTTAATAACATCACAAGTATTGAAGAAATAGATGACGACACAATAATAATAAAAAATGCCAGAAAAGAAAAACTACATCAAAACTGTGACAAAAAAAATATTATATTAAATGGAAATAACCTCATACAATTTGGAAATTGTAAAATACAAATTTTAAAAGAAACATTTTCTAACGAAAAAATAGAATTTTATGAAAATTTTTTCTATCCCACAGAATTATTAAATCAAACCTACAAAAACACTTTTAATTTTGATCATCTAACAATAAAAAACTTTGAAAATTTAAAAGAAATCACATAATTGAAATATGAAAAAAAAAGTAACAAATAGTATTATGTTAATATTTTTAATCATTTTTATATTTGTTATCATTTATATATACTTACGTTGCAAAAGGCAAAATATTAACATTAATTTAAAATAAAAAGAATTCAGGAGAATTCATACTCTAAGAGGGGAGGAGTTATGCCATCAGCATCACTTCCCAAAGTGTCAACTGACACCATAACAGCAGCGGCACTTCCAATAGCAACAGTTGATACGAAAGGCTTGCAATCTTCCTTAATGTAGCCAAGACCAGAAGTGTCATATAATTGGAGACACTTCTGTAAACATAAATAAGCATCGCAGCCCAGCTGCATAAGATAAACACTTTTGTAAACATAAATGAGCTTCGCAGCGCAGCCGCATAAGATAAGCAAACTTTAACCCAGCATACCCAATATTGAAAACACAAACAATCATAGCCAGAAAATGGTATAAGAATCCTCTTAGAATTGAGTAAGAGAACAGTTGAATTATTGATTTCAAATAAAGAACATGTATTGAACTGTATAAAGGGAATACACAATTCACGTGGCAAGCAGCGACGCGCAGCAAGAAACATTTACACATACACATACATTGAAACGAGCAAGCGCGTCTGCTTATGTGCATGTGCACAGCCGCTTCTGTAGTTTTGTATTTGTTATATATCGCCCTTTACACGCATACATTCAAACAGACCACCGTTTTTGTATGTACACATACTCATACGTTCACATGCACGCATTTCAGCATATTCTAAGAATCACAATTGCGATTGATCTGCTTCTTTAGTTTTGTATTTGTCACATATCGCCTTGTAGTACTACTTAGCGTTTTGCCAACAAGCAACGCGATACTGGTGTGGCGTAGTGGGTAGACGCAAAGCGCGTAAACGAAAGGTCCCGAGTTCGAAAATCAGTTGACAACAGCGGAACTTTTTTAATTTTTTTTTTAATCTATAAACATGATGTGGTTGTGCTAGCTGAGATGATGCGCTCTAACCTTACATATGTAGTAAATAGATGCAGGTTCGAGTCCAGGTGCGGTGATGTTTGTTTTTCTTTTCTTTTTTTGTTAATTTGTTTATTTATTTAATTATTAATTTATTTTTGATTTACATACATTCTAGTTGAATAAAATTTCAAAATTATAATTTAATTTTGGAAAATTTAATGTTATATGCAAGCTATATAGCTTATTAAACAATGCAAATCGGACGGGGCTCAGGGGATCTGTATTGGTTTGTATTTATTTAAAGGTTGAGGAAGCAGCAGTGTTGTCGCTTCCAACGCTCAGTTGTATCTGCCCTTAAACATTCTACTTAGGTTCTACATAAGGTTTGGGCAGCAGAGAGAGACGGTTATGTATATTACTTATATATTATATATGTATATGTTATATGTGCATTTATGCTCTCTTCAACTGGAGCGATAGTGCATATGCATACACTTGAGTTCTGTCAAGTGGTCGGCGCGTCTAAGCAGAATGCTGACACTTGCATATTCTGGGAGAGCGACGACCGACCCATATTCCGGGTTAAAGACCGGGACTCTGTTTACATAAACACCGCAACAAAGTGTTACAGTGTGTATTCTTTAAGTACTCTTGGTACAGTGGATATTCAATATGTATGCATACTACAATACAACGTTGAAAGGTTGCAGGTGGTCTTTAATCCAAATGGCATACGAAGATATTCATAGTGGCCATGTTTAGTGGAAAAATCTGTTTTTTGAATGGAATCTGGATGTATTTCAAGTTGATGGAATCCTTTTGCAAGGTCGATTGTTGTGAAATAGTTGCAACTACCTAATTTTCCTAAAATCCCATCCATATTTGGTATTGGGTGTCTGTCATTTATAGTTATGCCATTTAATTTTCTATAGTCAATTACGATTCGAAATTTTTGTTTGCCTGACGCGTCTTGTTTTTTTGGTACAATCCATATAGGACTACAATAAGGGGAATTTCTGGGGCGTATAATGCCTTGATCTAACATATTCTGAATTTGTTGTTCAACTTCCTGTTCGTATGCTTGTGGATAACTGTATGGTTTTGTGTACAAAGGTGAATTGTGAGTAGTGTTAATAACATGGTTTTCTTGATTACTGAAACTAAGTTTGTCGCCTTCTCTGAACTAAATGTGTTGATATTGTTTCAACAAGCTCATTAAATTAAATTTTTCTTCTTCATTTAAGTGTTCTAGTCGGTAAAGGCTTGTGTTCATAAATTCTTCATTTTTAAAATTATCTCTGATTGGATTATTGAAGTGTTGATTAGATTCGGGATTTGATTGAACAACGAAATGGTTTTGGTTAGTGATCGTACTATCGTTAATTAATTTATACTTTCGATTGTATAAATTTACAGTTTAGGATTTATAATCTATGACGGCTTGTGCTTCTGAGAGAAGTTTTCTACCAATTAATAGATCATAATCTGGTGAAAAATGATGTAGAAGAAATTCATTATTACTCTTGAAAAAGTTGTTGGAAAGGACATTCACTTTTTTTTGTGATAGTTAAAGGACCATTGCTGGTTTGGATAAGACAATCGGTATCGTGAATTGGTAAATTAAAAATATTGGATGTCATCATATTTACAGTAGATCCTGTATCTATTAAACATTTTAAATTTTTGCCCTTATAAGTGATAACTATGTATTGTTGGTTTCCGAGACTGGCAGCTGAAAATTTTCGGCTTTCTCGATTTCTATTTAATTTGGTTGTTCTGTCTCATGTTCGGCTGTGGCTGTTTGTGTGTATGTGTAGTCTGAGATTTGGTAATATTGAGGATAGTGTTCGGGAAAAGAAGCTAATTGATTATAATATTCTTGCTGCATGTAATCAAGATAATAATTTTTTTCTTCTTGGTTTGGAAGAAGGTTGTTGAAAATAGGGTCGATATGAAACATAGGAATGGTTTGGTTGAAGAAATGTGGGAAACTTTTGAATATTGGGATTGGGATTTGATGGCTTGAAGTTTTTATCTTGTTTTACTTTGTTTTGATTTGGAATTAGACAGGGTTCATCATAAAGGTTTTTTTCTTGTTATATGTTTATTAAAGATCTTAAATCGGAAATTTCGCAATTTATTATCCGAATGCAAATGTGTGTGGGTAGTTTTTGGATTAAGTTTTCAATACTGCTTTAATTAACCGCGTATACAATGTTTTTTCGTCTAAATTATTTTCTAGTTCTAACTTACTCGCCAATGTCTGCCTACGATGTTCTGCTTCTTCCAGAAAATCTTTCACGTTGCTTTTGAATGGGGTGTATCTGAATTTCTCCAATAAGACGTGGTTCTGGGTTTGCGTCTTGTAGTTCAAAATTAGTTGTTTTCGAAGATCCGTGCATGTTGTCATATTGTTTATGCCAAGAGATAGCATAACTTCACTGCTGATGCAGCTTTCCACAAGTCCAAAAAGTATTGACCTCTGCCTCGCATCATTGGTGGTGTAGAGTGCCAATATGTAGTCGATCCGGCTAACGAACGTGTACAGACTGTTCTTATCTTCAGTGAATTTCTCAATATTTTTAAGCTGGTTGATCACTTGTGTCATGTTGGCATCGGAAAGGGGTGCTGTGGCGTCTCCTTCCATTTTGATTATTTAATTTGTTACATTTTAAAGTATATATTTTTTATTTTATATTTTTTATTTCAGTTTGCTTTTTATTGTAAATTTCTTTTTGTTTAATTATATTCACTTAATTTATTGATTGTTCAAATAATTTTTTGTTTAAGTATATTCACATAATTTGTATTCACTTAATTTATTGATTGTTCAGTTTGTTGCACAGATAGCACTTTCGAATGTTTTTGAGACAACCAGAATCTTCTGGAATTATGTTCTCTTCGAATTCTATCGCGTCTTCTTGAATTATTTTCAAGTTTTTGGCAATTTGCGAATTTCGGTTTACACGTCACTGTCGAGGTTTTATGTTTTTTAAAACTTGACGCAATATTGACCGCCGCGTGGGTTGCCTTTGCGTTAGTTGTTAAGCGGATGGCAGTAAACGGGACAAAAAGAATTAATGACTTAGTTATTGCATCAGATGGTATAGATATATGTTATAAGTCGAATAAATTCCGCGACATATGCTAACAGCAACGCTAATGTAAATTAAAAGACGAAGTCAAAGTTAGATTATGACAACTTGCTTTATTGAACAATAGCTTAAGACTGAAGACAATTTTGTTAAAGGCTATTTTACAGGCTGCTGAAATTACGCAGCAGACAAAGAATGTCGGCGTCAGTTAGACGCGTCGTTCTCACATTTTCGGTTTGCAACATTATTGCTATGAAATAGCAAAATGCAACGGCATTTTGTCAGGCCGGCGCCACTATTTATAATTTGGCTATTTTTGAATCGCTTTATTCTAGATTTTCGTGATCTAAGAAAATCCAGTATATTGTCAGTATGAATATGTTACTATATACATATATGTATATATGTATATATGAGATGGATTCGCCTTCATTTGGTTTGCCACTTAAAACATTAAAAACCGTAGCTGCTGGAGTTTCGTTTCCCTCAAACTATTGTAAGAACAATTCCTTGAAGTCGCCCCATGTCATACCATGAAAACAGATTTGTGACAGCCAGCTCGATGCGTCACCTTCAAGTGCTTTACTTAGCGCAATGAGTAAGGCGCTACCATCCAAGGCATTGTCTGTTAGGATGAGGTCTACTGTAGAACACCAGGCGGCTGCATTAACATCAGTGGAATTGAGTTTAAACTTTGGCAATATAACTGTATTTTGTTTGCCCGACGTTGACTGCGCTGCTTTAAACGCATTTATAGCTTGCCTAAAATATCGTTGTTGAGTTTCCAGCAGTGTACCAAAACGATCTTCCTCTGTTGATTCGTGTAGAGGAGATCCCACTTCTGATGTCGGTGTGCTGTCGATTAATATCTCTCCAGCAGCGCGTGCCTTGTGTTTCCTCGACATGATGCAACCTTCCTGTTCTCAGTCTACAACATTAATGCGCGTCACTTCTTATAATAATAATAATAATTAATGCCTTTTCTGAGTCTTTCTGTTGTTCTGCTATAAGCCAATTGTCAGTTATTTCAGCTAACAAGACATGTTTGTTTTCCAAACTTGTACGAGATTGAGTTCATTTGCCACCGGATTACGGGAAAGGAAATCAACATGAGCCATTTTGACTCCCGGTCTATATTGGATATCGAAATCAAAAGACTGCATGTATGCCCACCATCGATGGACTCTTGGAGTGAGTTCGATTTTGTTTCTTGTGGCTTTCAGAGAGTTACAGTCGGTATAAACAGTAAAGTGTCTGCCGTGCAGAGAGTGTCGGAAATGTTTCATTGAGTTAAACACAGCTAAAGTTTCAAGCTCATATGAATGATAGCGAGATTCAGTAGGCAATATTTGTTTACTAAAATACTCTATGACACGAGGCTTATGAAGGAGAATAGCTCCATAGCCATCCATACTGGCATCAGTATGTATTTCTATGGGGTATTTAGGATCAGTGACTTGCCGGCGATGGCCAGCAGCAACAGCAATAGCAACAACAACAACAACAACAGCAACAACAACAACTTAAACAGCAACAAACATGCCACAACAACTATGCTGAATGCGTCATTGAGTGGTGGTGGATTAGGTGGAGGTGGAGGTGGCGTTGGCGCAGGAGCAGGAGCCGCTAGCAACGCATCATCTGGCGCTGGAAGAATGCTGCCGGTCAGCACATCCAATTCGGCCACTGATATAATGCAGAAACGCGCCAGCTCTAAGCCAGTTTGAATTGGGTCCTTGCAGAGGTTTGCCGTTGTTTTTCCTTGATCGACAGTCAGCAAATTTGTGGCCTAATTTTCCGCAGAAGTGGCATTTAACGAGTGTATGCAATCGCTGTCTCTTACTGGTTGTGTTTTCCTCAGCTGAACGATCTCTTTTTTTTTTAAAAATCAAAAGATATTAGCTCGTTTTGTAACTCGTTGCGTGTTTTGACGTTGGCCGTATAAACAGTGCGTTGTAGTCTGCTATCGACATGAGCAGCATGCGCCAGCACAACCGACATGGCAATTTGTTCATGTGTTAGTGATTTCCATTTTGCCATGAGCTTTGTTATTAATCGGCTTGCATACAGGGAGATGGATTCGCCTTCATTTGGTTTGCCACTTAAAACATTAAAAACCGTAGCTGCTGGAGTTTCGTTTCCCTCAAACTATTGTAAGAACAATTCCTTGAAGTCGCCCCATGTCATGCCATGAAAACAGATTTGTGACAGCCAGCTCGATGCGTCACCTTCAAGTGCTTTACTTAGCGCAATGAGTAAGGCGCTACCATCCAAGGCATTGTCTGTTAGGATGAGGTCTACTGTAGAACACCAGGCGGCTGCATTAACATCAGTGGAATTGAGTTTAAACTTTGGCAATATAACTGTATTTTGTTTGCCCGACGTTGACTGCGCTGCTTTAAACGCATTTATAGCTTGCCTAAAATATCGTTGTTGAGTTTCCAGCAGTGTACCAAAACGATCTTCCTCTGTTGATTCGTGTAGAGGAGATCCCACTTCTGATGTCGGTGTGCTGTCGATTAATATCTCTCCAGCAGCGCGTGCCTTGTGTTTCCTCGACATGATGCAACCTTCCTGTTCTCAGTCTACAACATTAATGCGCGTCACTTCTCTTCTTCTTCAATTCTAATACATTTTGCTATATGCTATAGTTATCTCACTCTGTTGCATTGTCAGGCCGAGGCTACACAGAACAGAAAGATCTGTTGTGGTCGGAAGAGAATCACATGATTTGTGAGACAGATACACATAAAGGAAAGGGATAGAAGTCTATAACGGTAAAACAACAATTTTGTTCTCTTTCGTTTTATTTAATTAGAGATGACAATCAAGTGATGGTACGAATATCAATTCAGTTCTTCTTCCTGTTCTATTTCGTTATCTTGTTCTGATAATGTGATTAGTGTAGGAATTGTAAGATCGTTTAGATCGTTTTCTTTTATCACAGTTTCTTTGCTTGATTCAGAATCTGAGTATATGATTTAACTAATTTTTGTTCCTCTACTGCATCTAGCGTTAATGGGGAGTTTAATATTGTTGGTATGAAGATGTCTAACTGATACTTTTCTTTGACGTTTAATAAATTTTAACGTAACTTGATCCAATAATTTCGTTATTTTTGACCAGTTTGCTTTATTTATTACCCGTCTATTCTCATGCACCAATATTCTTGCATCGTTAAATGATTTTACAAGAATTTACGCATGTTTATTCAAGGTATCTGTTGGATTGTCCTATTCTGGCTTTTGCCTTTGTAAGACTTATCAAATGTTTCTTTTATTTCTCCGATACGGAGAGATAGCTGGTCCCATTCCCTGCCTAAAATTCATAATTTATATGTATTTTCTATCGTTTCCCTCGTTTCCCAAAGGGGAAAAGAGTATATTGGTTTTGTGAAATGTCCGTCTTGCTGTCCGTCCGTCTATCCGTCTGTCCGTATGAATGCAATATTTTTCTACACTATTGAGGCTAGAGACTTGAAATTTGGAACATATACTCGTGTATACCTTCGAATTATAAAGTGTCAAGATTTTCTCGATTCGCCCATTATATTCGCCCGGATATATCTACGCCCACTGGGGGCGTGGCAAATCGGGAAAACTGTAACTTCTACAGTTTTAAAGCTAGAATGCTGAAATTTGGCACGTAACTTAACGCTACGATTTTATAAAGATTCATAAAAAGATTTTATGACCACGCCCACAGGGGACGTGGCAAATCGGATCTGAATATATAGTGATTTTACAGGATCAGCTATATTTTGAGCACTATTGATGCTAGAGACTTGAAATTTAATATATCTACTCAGATACGCAACCCAAAATCAAAAAGATATGGCGGACATACCTACGCCTTCAGGGAGCGTGACAAATCGCAAAACATTACAGCTTCTACAGTCTTAGAGCTAGACGATTCAAAATTGGATGTTTGTGTTACTGGGGGCCTCCTTTATTGATCCCCAAAAATAAATCTGATGCCTCTTTGGGGGCGTGGTATGTCGAAAAATACCCTGTAACTTTCACATTTTTGGAGTGTAAGCATCCAAACTTTACAGTTACGTTATCCTAGAATCCTTCTAGGAACTTGAAAAATATGATATGTCTACGCAAACTGGGGACGTGGCAAATTGGCAACAAAATTTATAACGCCCAGCTGCAAAATTCATATGCCTGTGCCACCTATATAAATAAGCATAATAAGAATTGCTAAGACGACAAACGGCATTTCTGAGAAATATATGTAATTCGATGTAATGTTGAAGTTCTGCAAATAATTTATCTGCTAAAATTATCATTTTTCCTATAGCCTAGGTCAGTTATGATATTTTCTTTTTGTGTGTGTGACCATGAAAAAAAATGTAAATATCAAATATCGATTACACAAATATCGATTTATTCCGAACAAAATTATTCCACACAAAAAAATTGACGATATGATCCATCATGTATGTATGTATGTAGGTACAAACAGCTGCGCAACTATTTTCATGCCGTCGCTGCCGCGTCATCAGCTTTGCATCAGTTTGCATTGTCTGTTGGCAAATCCGAAACTACTTCACTACAAGGGCGGCTTTTGACAAATATAAAACTATAGAAGCTGCTGTTAATGCAAAAACAATGTAAACATAAATCAATCGCAATTGTGATTCTTAGAAAATGCTGAAATGCGCGCATATGAACGTATGTATTTATATGTGTACATACAAAAACGGTGGTCGGTTTGAATGTATGCGTATAAAGGGCGATATTTGACAATTTCAAAACTAAAGAAGCGGCTGAAAATGCAAACACAACTCCATAATTATTTTGGTTGAAGATTATGCTACAATGAATGGCGCTGAATTTATTTGTGACCATAAGCAAACGCGCTTGCACGTTTCAATGTATGTACATATGTGTAAATGTAAATGTATTTTGCTGTCGCTGCTTAACGCGTGCGTGTCATAATTGGCCAAACGTTTTTTTTTAATAGATTGCGACTGACTTAAAGGAACTTGATGAAACTTTCAACATATGATTCTATTGTATTTTTTACATTTTATAAAAATGATAACTCATTCATATAGTTATATTTGCAACAGACCTTCAATTGTCAGTATATGAGGGGTAGGTAATTAATTAAAAAAGCCGGTATCCAAAATGTAACAAAAATTTTAAATGCATATAATCCACGTAAATCTACCTAAATGCAAAATTTGAGATATATTATTAAATTTAATATACCAGATGCCCCTATGGGAAACGAGTATCACCCATTAGGTTCCGCCCTCATGCAACGTTCTTACTTGTTTTTTTAATACTTTATTTACTTTTCTTATATATTCTTATTTTAAAAAAAATTTGTTTTGTTTTTTTTTTTATATATATATATATATATAGATATATATATATATTACTTTTTGATAATTGCTTGTGCGTAAATTGCTTTGGATCTTATCATAGATCGTTAGCTTGGCCCTTTTTGTTATACACTTGTGAAATAGATATGCTTTATATATAACATATAAACACAGAATAATTGCAATTATCAACAACAATATATTTGTGAATTTAAGATCAATATTTAATGATTCTATTTTGTTTATGACATTTGCAGTGGAGTCCACTGACTTTGTTTCGATTAACCCCATTGTGAGTATAATGGATATATCATCAAATTTACTTATACTATTATCTCGAACATACATATGTAATATTTGGTGTCTTTTTTTTTTTTTTTTTTTTTTTATATTTTTACTCGTTTTCCAAAGGGAAAAAGAGTATATTGGTTTTGTGAAATGTCCGTCTTGCTGTCCGTCCGTCTGTCCGTCTGGCCGTCTGTCCGTCTGTCCGTTTGAATGCAATATTTTTCTACGCTATTGAAGCTAGAGACTTGAAATTTGGAACATATACTCGTGTATACCCTGGAATTATAAAGTGTCAAGATTTTCCCGATACGCTCACTAGGGGCGTGGAAAATCGGAAAATGGTTGCGCCCATAGTCAAGAAATCATATTAGTTGAAGAGTTAGAAAGTTAAAATTTGGAATATATACTTGCGTTGAACACTCAAGCTCAAAAAGATATGATTTCAGAAAAGCATTTGATTCAGTTAATCATAACATCTTAATTTGCAAGCTTGATCACTTAGGATTTCACCGTAAGCTTTTGTCTTGGATTTCATCCTATTTGAAAGGTAGGTCACAAAGGGTATTGTTGAGGACATCAATTTCGAAGCTTATCTCTGTTTCATCAGGCGTACCTCAGGGCAGTCATTTAGGACCGCTGCTGTTTTCCCTTTTTATAAATGATCTTCCTAGCTATATTATTCACTCGAAAATTTTTATGTATGCAGACGATGTTAAGCTCTGCTTTTCATACTCCAACATGCTTGATCATTTTCGCCTTCAAGATGACCTTAATTCCTTTCAGCTTTGGTGTGCATTTAAATTGTTCCAAGTGTATGACAATGGCTTTCAGTCATACCATCCTACATATTGTTAATTACACTATTAACAACATTTCCCTGCAACGAATTTTAACTGTCAAAGATCTTGGTGTTACTTTTGACACAAAACTTTCTTTTAATCTTCATATCTCTACTATATTAAATGAAGCTAAAGGTGCTCTTGGTTTTATTAAACGTTGGTCAAAGGAGTTTAAAGATCCCTTTATAAACTGGGATCCAAATCTTCGTTTACCGTCTTATCAGAATAGGCTTCTTCTTATTAATCTTCCATCTTTAATTAACCGTAGAACAATTTTGGGTGTTGTTTTCCTACATAATTTGATTATGGGTAAAATTGATTCGCCATGTTTGTTAAATCAGCTTAATTTTTCTGTTCCCTCTAGAACAAGCAGATACTTTCGTCCGTTGTATTTACCTGTATGCACATCAGATTATTCTTTGCATAGCGCCTTACATGTGTAATGCATAAATTATAATAAATTTTATCATGTGTACTCCTCTGAACTCTCTCTTCCCTTAATAAAATCCTTGCTTGCAGATCATCTTCGTGGTATCACTGATAGAGCCCATGAGTGAGCCGGTAGTTCCTAGATTTTTATTTATATCTAAGATTATAATTTAGTTAATATTTAAATTTCCTGCAATTACTCTCTGTCTTTTAGAGCGTCAATAATATCACTGACTAAAATGTGAATTGGGGCATAGCTGGCCGTACTGGCAAATAAAGTACCCCCACCGAGTTGGTGGTATTGTTGATAATTTATGTTATTTTAGGCTTTTTATATATAAATATTTTTATTGTTTACATTTAAGTTGACTCCAGTCTTGTCAATGTCTTTTAATAATAAATAAATATATAAATAATATGATATGTCTACGCCTACTGGAGGCGCGGCAAATTCGCAAAAATATTTGTAACGCCCACCTGCAAAATTCATATGCCTGTGCCACCTATATAAATAAGCTTAATAAGAATTGCAAAGACGACAAACGGCATTTCTGAGAAATATTAAAAAAAAAATATGTGTAATTCGATTTAATGTTGAAGTTCTGTAAATCATTTATCTGCTAAAATATCATTTTTCGTATAGCCTAGGTCAGTTATGATATTTTCTTTTTGTGTGTGTGACCATACCATCAAAAAATGTAAATATCAAATATCGATTACACATAGATTCAATTCACAACAAAATTATTCCACACAAAAAAATTGACGATAGGACCCATCATATATGTATGTATGTAGACGCGAACAGCAGCGCTACGATTTTCATGCCGTCGCCGCCGCGTCTCGAACGCGAACCCTTTTGCTTACACGCTTTTAATCTACCTGCTGCGCCACATCAGTTTTGCATTGCCTGTTGGCAAATCCGAAACTACTTCACTACAAGGGCGACTTTTGACAAATACAAAACTATAGAAGCTGCTGTTAATGCAAACACAATATAAACATAAATTAATCGCAATTGTGATTCTTAGAAAATGCTGAAATGCGCGCATATGAACGTATGTATTTATATGTGTACATACAAAAACGGTGGTCGGTTTGAATGTATGCGTATAAAGGACGATATTTGACAAAGACAAAACTAAAGAAGCGGCTGAAAATGCAAACACAACTCAATAACAATTTTGGTTGAAGATATGCTAGAATGAATGGCGCTGAATTTATTTGTGACCATGCATAAGCAAAAGCGCTTGCACGTTTCAATGTATGTGTAAATGTAAATGTATTTTTCTGTCGCTACTTAACACGTGAGTGTCATAATTGGCCAAACGTTTTGTTTAATAGATTTTTTTTTTTTTTTTTTTTTTACTAACAGCATTTTTTTTTATTTTACCATCTCAAAGAAATATTTTGAAATATCAATCAATAGATAATTACATTACATTAAAAGTTAAAAATGATTTTATCCTTCTCGTCGTCAGGGCTGTATTAAATTAAATGAAATGAAATTACATTATTATTAAAAAAAGACATTGACATAACTGGAGTCAACTTAAATGTAAACAATAGAAATATTTATATAATTATAAAGCCTAAAATAACATAAATTATCAATAATACCACCAACTCGGTGGGGGTACTTTATTTGCCAGTCCGGCCAGCTATGCCCCAATTCACAGCCATTTTAGTCAGTGATATTATAAAAGCTATACAGGATAGAGAGTATTTGTGAGAAACTTACAAATTAAATTAATTATAGTCTTAGATATAAGTACAAAATTTAAGATTTAAGATTACAGGCTACCACGAAGATGACCTGCAAGCAATGATTTTATTAAGGGAAGAGAGAGTTCAAAGGAGAACACATGATAATATTTATTATAATTACTACATAACACGTGAAACGCGCTATGCAAAGAATAATCCGATGTGCATAAAGGTAAATACAACGGACGAAAGTGTCTGCTTGTTCTGGAGGGAACAGAAAAATTAAGCTGAACTAACAGACATTGCGAATCAATTTTACCAATAATCAAATTATGTAGGAAAACAATCCTCAGAATTGTTCTACGATTGATTAATGAGGGAAGATTAATAAGAAGAAGCCTACTCTGGTAAGATGGTAAACGAAGATTACGATCCCAGTTTAAATCACGCAACGCAAAAATAAGAAACTGTTTCTGGACCGATTCGATACGATCCTGATACAGTTTATGCTGTGGAGACCAAATAATTGAACAATATTCTAAATTAGGTCGAACCAGCGAAGTATATAATAGTTTTGCGATAAAGGGATCTTTTAACTCCTTTGACCAGCGTTTAATAAAACCAAGAGCACCTTTAGCTTCATTTACGATAGTAAAGACATGAAGATTGAAAGAAAATTTTGTGTCAAAAATAACACCCAGATCTTTGACAGTCAAAATTCGTTGCAAGGAAATGTTGTTAATAGTGTAATTAACAATACGTGGGATGGTACGACTGAAGGTCATTGTCATACACTTAGAGCAATTAAAATGCAACTGATTAGTCACACACCAACGCTGAAAGGAATTAAGATCATCTTGTAGGAGAAGATGGTCAAGTAAGTTGGAGTATGAAAGGCAGAGCTTTACATCATCTGCATACATAAAAATTTTGGAGTGAACAATACAGCTAGGAAGATCATTGATAAAGAGGGTAAAAAGCAGCGGACCTAAACGACTGCCCTGCGGTACGCCTGATGAAACAGAGATAAGCTTCGAAATTGATGTCCGCAACAATACCCTTTGAGTCCTGCCTTTCAAATAGGATGAAATCCAAGACACAAGTTTAGGATCAAGTTTGCAAATTAAGATATTATGATTAACTGAATCAAATGCTTTCCTGAAATCAGTATAAATAACATCAGTTTGCATTTTATTTAAAAATCTATCGTAATTAGAGAAGAAAATTCTAATAAATTAGTTGAAGTTGATCGATTCTGGAAAAAACCATGTTGAGATGGCGAAATAATCGATTTACAAAAGTGTTGTAAGTTTGATGTTAAAATTTTTTCAAATAATTTTGGGATAACAGACAGTTTAGCTATGCCTCTATAATTTGAAATGTCAGACCTTCCATCTTTTTTATGTAATGGAATAATAAATGACTCTTTCCAAATAGATGGAAAAACAGAAGTCTCCAGGGACAAATTGAATAGTTTTAATAAGGTAACTGTAATGAAGCACTGCATTCCTTTATAACACAACTTGGAATATTATCAGCACCAGGAGAAAAAGATGATTTCAATGTCCGAATGGCTGAAACCAGAGACACAAGGGAAACACTTGGAACATTGATAATATTCGTTGCAGGACTTTCAAATGAGTACGACGGGGCGTGTGAGACATCGGAAGAATAAGTGGATTGAAAAAATTTTGCAAAAAGATCTGAGGAATCTTGATCATTACAAGTTTTTTCTTCTCCAAGGAGAAACATGGAAGGTAAATTGTATAATTTACGCTTCGAGTTTACAAACGAATAAAATTGCTTCGGATCACGAACGAATTTCCTTTTACAACGTAAAAGGTAATTCTCATAACACCTAGCATTTAAAAGATTAAAATTTGTCTTGGCTATTGAGTATTTAGACCAGTCAAGGATTGAACCAGACTTTTTAAAATTCTTAAAACATTTGGTTTTAATGTTTCTAAAATTAGAAAGAGTCTGAGTAAACCAGGGGGGCTTATTAGAAGCAGGCCTAGAGTGGTACGAAGGGACATAGACATCAAGGATAGACCTTAAAGTTTCATAGAAAATATTAACTGCCAAATTAACATCCACTGAGTCGTATAAAAGCGTCCAGTCATTTGCATTAATTAAATCATTAAGCAAGACAAAATTGCATTTATAAAAACAGCGACGCCTTATTTGGGGAATCGGGGCAGAAATAGGTGACATCTTTATGGAAAACAAGACATCTAAGGTGGGATGATGCAAATCTTCTGGCATACAGATAGGGGTTGTTCTGGTAACATTAATTACAGAATCATCATTAATAAAAACCAGATCAAGTGAACGATTCAAATGATTCAAAATAGAGTTAATTTGAAACATTGATAGACTAAACACTTCATCAAAAAGATAATGATCTGTAGACGGAATAAGGTAGTTAAAATTGGGAGCTGACGACCAAGTAGTGTTAGGTATATTAAAGTCACCTAGCACTATAAATAAGTCATTATCATTTACATGTTCAAAAATTTCTTTAATACAAGTTATATGTTGTGCATAGACTTGTACATCAGAAGAGGGAGGAACATATGAGCAAGTGACATATATGCAAAGAGATGAAAGAGTTATTTTAACCCCAATAATCTCAGCATCATGAAGTGCTTTGAAACTTAATGATTCGGAGAGGATATCGGCCTTAACAGCTATTAAGACACCCCCTCCTCTGCGAATCAATCGATCACATCTATAAATAGTGAAGTTATTAGATAGAATCTCACTATTATAAATTTTAGGACTAAGCCACGTTTCAGTGAACACAATGACATCATATTGAAAACTGAAACTGCTCAAAAATAAACCATTAAGTTTGGAATTTAGGCCTCGAACGTTTTGATATCCCAAAGACAGATTCGGTAAAGAATTTATACTATTTAGTTTTTTGATACAATACTAACTGAAGATTGTACCGAAGTAGGGTTCAGTGTTACGGGAGGTAATCGGTTTCGATTCTTAGGCTTGAATTCATGTACAACTATATGCGGTGGCCAAAACTTGGAATCACATATAGTTGTGAAGTGCTCAACCGGCACACTGATTTTAAACGAAGCAATTTCACGTGATGTTGCGAAATTAAACTTCGAGATAAAAACATTTGCTGCAGACTTACTAGCGATAAACGCTGATATTGCTTCGCACGTCGTGTCAGATGAAAGCCTGGATAAAAAAACCTGCTTTCGAGGAGACACAACTGATAAAGTGGGCACCATGGGTTCAGAGGTCGCTAACAGATTGTTATTCACTGTTTGAACAACAACCGGGGACGCTCTTACTTTTATAGTGGGACTTTGATTAGGCTCGACAGTTTTATTAGAAGTACCAGTAGCACCAGGTGGTGTTGACAAGTCTACAGAAGGTGGATTGGAAATATAGTCTGGATTAGGGGAAGTAGGAGCTAAAGAATTTGGAGACAACATTGGTACAGAAGGTGGTACCAATAATGTTGTAGTCTCCATTAGATTGTGTGAAGTTTCAAAATTATACTGTTTTAATATTTCTTCACCAGCTTCTATATCACTAGAAAGCTGTTTTGAAATATTGCACAGTTTTAAAAATTGAACTCTCACCGAATTATACATCTTGGAAAAATTAATTTGTTTTTCCAAGCAACTCGGGCAAGACCAACGTAAACCACCGCAACCAATTTTGGTAGTGGACATGATTTTGTCATAGTCACGCCCAGTGAGGCCAGCACATTTAGTGTGCATCAAGTTCTCACACAACCAGCTATTAACAAATTGTGCTTGTGCAGAGTCAACAACCTGCCTAAAAGAACATGATTTCTTACAGCATGTCATATTGGCAATTGGGGTTAAACAAAATTGAAGCGAGAAAAAAAAACAAAAAGCGAAAGAATGCAAAACTAAAAGAGATAAGAACGTGTTGAGAGCACTAAAAACAAACAACAACAAAAAGAGCGGCAATACTAATAAGAATCGCGCACAAATAAGAATACTGTGCACAAAACAAACTAATGAGAGCAAATTCAGACACAAGTGTGTATGCAAGCAAATGTAACATACATAACAAGTGAGAGCAGATCAAACAGAAAGCCGGCAAACAGCGACGTAAAACAAAAACGATAATAGAAATCAAAATCGCCGATGCACCAAAACCGAAAATGAAAATCGGTAATAACTGAAGCACAAAGCACAGCGGATCAAACCTTGCACAGCAATGTAATGATAGTTATCTAAAGTTAACCGAACGCGATAGTGTGACAATTATAGTGATATAATAAGTGATAATTTAATTAAAACTTAAGAGCACAAAAAATACGTGTGAACACTCTCAACTGAGACTGACTTAACGGAACTTGATGAAACTCAGCATATGATTCTATTGAATTTTTTACATTTTATAAAAATGCTAACTCATTCACATAGTTATATTTGCAACAGACTTTCAATTGGCAGTATATGAGGGGGTAGGTAATGAGTTAAAAACGCCGGTATCCAAAATGTAACAAAAATTTAAACTGCATAAAATTCACATGAATCTACATAAATGCAAAATTTGAGATATAATATTAAATTGAATATACCAGATGCCCCTATGGGAAACGAGTATCACGCAATAGGTTTCGGCCTCATGCAACGTTCTTACTTGTTTTTTTTTTTTTTGTTTTATATTGTTGTGCACACTATGTTGTGCTGTCGGTTCACTATTCGTGGGTCTGGCTTGACGCGCCAGACGGTGCCGGTGCTGGCTGCACAGGCTGCTTTTTTTTTGCTGGGAAACCGGTGCCGGCTGTACAGGTGTTGGGGCGCCGGTGCTGGTCTTCACCCAATACGTATGTGGCGCCGCTTCACAGACGTGCTAGTTGTCGTGGTTGTGTCTCCTTTTGCTGTGCCCATTGACTTCATGTTGTTCACTCTTCTCTGTATCGTTGCGCTGTGAGCCGTTATTATTTATTTTGCGAATTCTGCCGTAATGACGTTGCTGCTGCTGTTGTCCGCTGCTGCTACTGCTATTCTGTTGTTGTTGTTATCACTGTTGTTGTTGTTGATACTGTTCTATTGTTGTTGTTATCATTGTTCTGTTGTTGTTATCACTTTTACAGTTGTTGTTGATAACTGTTGTTGTTATTGCTGTTGATCACTGTTGCTGTTTATCTATACTCTATATATATAGATGTGTATATATGTATAGCTATATAGTTCGATCTGTAACTTGTCTTTTGTTTGTTTTATTTTTATTTTGAACATTCTCTGATTGTCGTTGGCATCGGGGTTGGTTACTGCTTGGGATTATGAACTGCTCTGCTTTGACTTCCTCTTCTTGTCGTGGATTATACCTCCACGGCGGCAACAGCGGCAACGGGAGCTTCGTTGCTTTGATTTTCCATCATTTTTCGTTTCATAAGTTGAGTCTTCGGACTTATTCTTCTTTTGATTTCACCAATTAATTTTTCTTTCAAAAGTTACAGATCATACGTCACGTTCTCCATGAAGTATTATCAAGGAAGTACTATGGAAGAAGCACTTGTAACATTCAGTTCGTTTCGTGTCAGTTTATTGACAACATTGACATCTAATTCGCCCTATTGTTCACCCATATGGATCGTACCTATAAAAGAAAAAAAATACCACTATAGATGACAAATACCTAATACCTATAATGCACGAAATTCTTGATAAGATCGACCCCGCAAAACGGTTCCATCAAATTCAAATTGACCCTAAATCAATCGCAAAAACTGCATTCTCAACAAAGCAAGGGCAGTACGAATTCACACGTATGCCTTTCGGACTTAAAAACGCCCCAGCAACATTTCAAAGATGTATGAATAACCTTTTAGAAGATTTAATCTACAAAGATTGTTTAATTTTCCTTGATGACATAATTATCTTTTCAACATCATTAGAGGAACATTTAACCTCTATAATAAGAGTATTTAACAGATTGCGCAAAGCTAACTTAAAATTACAATTAGATAAATGCGAATTTCTAAAAAACAGAAACACAATTCTTAGGACACATTATAACCATAGAAGGAATCAAACCTAACCCCGACAAAATAACAGCTATATTGAATTTTCCAATTCCCAAAACGCCTAAAGAAATCAAGTCTTTCCGAGGCCTTCGCGGATTTTACCGCAAATTACTCCCAAACTTTGTCAAAATTGGAAAATCCCTCACTTTAGGATTTAAAAAGGAATCAAAAATCGATATAAATAATTAAGACTCTCAGCTTTCGAAAAATAAATGTACCCATATTAATATACTTAGATTTCAACAAAATCTTCTTTCTAACTAAAGACGCTAGCAATGTGGCTATAGGAGCAGTCAAATCACAGGACCACAAAGCAATCAGTTTCGCTAGCAGAACCCTAAATGATCACGAACTTAATTATTCAGCAATAAAAAAAGAACTATTAGCTTTCGTGTGGGCCACCAAATACTTCAGACCATATCTCTTTGGTCGAAAATTCCAAATCCTTAGTGACCATAAACCATTAGTATGGTTACACAATATTAAAGCACCCAACATAAAGTTGCAAAGGTGGAATATTAAGATATGATACAAATACCTAACAGGAAAGGAGGAAACCACGTAGCTTATGCCCTCTCTACAATTAAATTAGATGAGAATCTCCTAGGAGAAGTTAATAGCAGCCGAGCAACCATTCATAGTGCTCAAGAAGACAACCAAAACTTAATATCAATTTCGGAAAGAGCCATAAACCTATATAATAGACAAATTGAATTCATAAAGGGTAACGAAGACAAAATAAATACTACACATTATTTCCACAAAGTAAACATAAAAATAACTTACAAAGAGATGACTGACGTATTTTCCAAAAATATAATCAAAGAATATCTTTAAAAAATAAGGATATATATTTACAACCTCTCAGATTTCCCAACATTTCCAAAAGCGTACGCAGAAATCATAAGTCCAGAAATGAAAACGAAAACTTTAAGAACATTATAAAAATTTTAAGATATCCCCAGTTTTGCAAAATTTAAAGAAATAATTCTTTCAAATCACAGAAAATTACTTCATCCCGGTATTACAAAAACTCTCAATTGGTTCAGAGAAAAATTCTACTTCCCAGATCACCAAAAATTAATACAAACCATCAAAATCTGAAAATAGAAATACAAAATTGATTTTCGAAATCACTCCAGAAGTGTACAACCCCATACGTTATGGACTTTAATCTTATTGATAACAAGCAATTCCTATCTTGTATCGACATATATTCAAAATGTATAAACTTAGTAGAAGTCAAAGGCCGTAATTAGTCGTGAAACTAAAAAACAATCATAAAAATCTTCAATGACATGGGAAAGCCCACTGAAATCAAAGCAGACAAATACTCAGCGTTTATATGCGCAGCCCTTCAAAATTGGTTTAAATCCGAAAATGTAACCATTAATATAACCACTAACAAAATCAGTATTTCCGACATCGAAAGATTTCAATACAATAAATGAAAAATTATCAATTATTAACACAGAATCCGACATAGAAAACAAACTAAATTTGAAACTATTTTATACATTTATAACCACAAGTCAGTCATTTGCATTAATTAAATCATTAAGCAAGACAAAATTGCATTTATAAAAACAGCGACGCCTTATTTGGGGAATCGGAGCAGAAATAGGTGACATCTTTATGGAAAACAAGACATCTAAGGTGAAATGATGCAAATCTTCTGGCATACAGATAGGGGTTGTTCTGGTAACATTAATGACAGAATCATCATTAATAAAAACCAGATCAAGTGAACGATTCAAATGATTCGAAATAGAGTTAATTTGAAACATTGATAGACTAAACACTTCATCAAAAAGATAATGATCTGTAGACGGAATAAGGTAGTTAAAATTGGGAGCTGACGACCAAGTAGTGTTAGGTATATTAAAGTCACCTAGCACTATAAATAAGTCATTATCATTTACATGTTCAAAAATTTCTTTAATACAAGTTATATGTTGTGCATAGACTTGTACATCAGAAGAGGGAGGAACATATGAGCAAGTGACATATATGCAAAGAGATGGGAGAGTTATTTTAACCCCAATAATCTCAGCATCATGAAGTGCTTTGAAACTTAATGATTCGGAGAGGATATCGGCCTTAACAGCTATTAAGACACCCCCTCCTCTGCGAATCAATCGATCACATCTATAAATAGTGAAGTTATTAGATAGAATCTCACTATTATAAATTTTAGGACTAAGCCACGTTTCAGTGAACACAATGACATCATATTGAAAACTGAAACTGCTCAAAAATAAACCATTAAGTTTGGAATTTAGGCCTCGAACGTTTTGATATCCCAAAGACAGATTCGGTAAAGAATTTATACTATTTAGTTTTTTGATACAATACTAACTGAAGATTGTACCGAAGTAGGGTTCAGTGTTACGGGAGGTAATCGGTTTCGATTCTTAGGCTTGAATTCATGTACAACTATATGCGGTGGCCAAAACTTGGAATCACATATAGTTGTGAAGTGCTCAACCGGCACACTGATTTTAAACGAAGCAATTTCACGTGATGTTGCGAAATTAAACTTCGAGATAAAAACATTTGCTGCAGACTTACTAGCGATAAACGCTGATATTGCTTCGCACGTCGTGTCAGATGAAAGCCTGGATAAAAAAAACCTGCTTTCGAGGAGACACAACTGATAAAGTGGGCACCATGGGTTCAGAGGTCGCTAACAGATTGTTATTCACTGTTTGAACAACAACCGGGGACGCTCTTACTTTTATAGTGGGACTTTGATTAGGCTCGACAGTTTTATTAGAAGTACCAGTAGCACCAGGTGGTGTTGACAAGTCTACAGAAGGTGGATTGGAAATATAGTCTGGATTAGGGGAAGTAGGAGCTAAAGAATTTGGAGACAACATTGGTACAGAAGGTGGTACCAATAATGTTGTAGTCTCCATTAGATTGTGTGAAGTTTCAAAATTATACTGTTTTAATATTTCTTCACCAGCTTCTATATCACTAGAAAGCTGTTTTGAAATATTGCACAGTTTTAAAAATTGAACTCTCACCGAATTATACATCTTGGAAAAATTAATTTGTTTTTCCAAGCAACTCGGGCAAGACCAACGTAAACCACCGCAACCAATTTTGGTAGTGGACATGATTTTGTCATAGTCACGCCCAGTGAGGCCAGCACATTTAGTGTGCATCAAGTTCTCACACAACCAGCTATTAACAAATTGTGCTTGTGCAGAGTCAACAACCTGCCTAAAAGAACATGATTTCTTACAGCATGTCATATTGGCAATTGGGGTTAAACAAAATTGAAGCGAGAAAAAAAAACAAAAAGCGAAAGAATGCAAAACTAAAAGAGATAAGAACGTGTTGAGAGCACTAAAAACAAACAACAACAAAAAGAGCGGCAATACTAATAAGAATCGCGCACAAATAAGAATACTGTGCACAAAACAAACTAATGAGAGCAAATTCAGACACAAGTGTGTATGCAAGCAAATATAACATACAACAACAAGTGAGAGCAGATCAAACAGAAAGCCGGCAAACAGCGACGCAAAACAAAAACGATAATAGAAATCAAAATCGCCGATGCACCAAAACCGAAAATGAAAATCGGTAATAACTGAAGCACAAAGCACAGCGGATCAAACCTTGCACAGCAATGTAATGATAGTTATCCAAAGTTAACCGAACGCGATAGTGTGACAATTATAGTGATATAATAAGTGATAATTTAATTAAAACTCAAGAGCACAAAAAAATACGTGTGAACGCTCTCAACTGAGACTGACTTAACGGAACTTGATGAAACTCAGCATATGATTCTATTGAATTTTTTACATTTTATAAAAATGCTAACTCATTCACATAGTTATATTTGCAACAGACTTTCAATTGGCAGTATATGAGGGGGTAGGTAATGAGTTAAAAACGCCGGTATCCAAAATGTAACAAAAATTTAAACTGCAAAAAATTCACATGAATCTTCATAAATGCAAAATTTGAGATATAATATTAAATTGAATATACCAGATGCCCCTATGGGAAACGAGTATCACGCAATAGGTTTCGGCCTCATGCAACGTTCTTGTTTTTTTTTTTTTTTTGTTTTATATTGTTGTGCACACTATGTTGTGCTGTCGGTTCACTATTCGTGGGTCTGGCTTGACGCGCCAGACGGTGCCGGTGCTGGCTGCACAGGCTGCTTTTTTTTGCTGGGAAACCGGTGCCGGCTGTACAGGTGTTGGGGCGCCGGTGCTGGTCTTCACCCAATACGTATGTGGCGCCGCTTCACAGACGTGCTGAGTTGTCGTGGTTGTGTCTCCTTTTGCTGTGCCCATTGACTTCATGTTGTTCACTCTTCTCTGTATCGTTGCGCTGTGAGCCGTATATTGATTTATTTTGCGAATTGCTGCCGTAATGACGTTGCTGCTGCTGTTGTCCGCTGCTGCTACTGCTATTGCTGTTGTTGTTGTTGATCACTGTTGTTGTTGTTGATGACTGTTGCTATTGTTGTTGTTGATCATTGTTGCTGTTGTTGTTGATCACTTTTACAGTTGTTGTTGATAACTGTTGTTGTTATTGCTGTTGATCACTGTTGCTGTTTATCTATAGCTCTATATATATAGATGTGTATATATGTATAGCTATATAGTTCGATCTGTAACTTGTCTTTTGTTTGTTTTATTTTTATTTTGAACATTCTCTGATTGTCGTTGGCATCGGGGTTGGTTACTGCTTGGGATTATGAACTGCTCTGCTTTGACTTCCTCTTCTTGTCGTGGATTATACCTCCACGGCGGCAACAGCGGCAACGGGAGCTTCGTTGCTTTGATTTTCCATCATTTTTCGTTTCATAAGTTGAGTCTTCCTCTTCTTGTCGTGGATTATACCTCCACGGCGGCAACAGCGGCAACGGGAGCTTCGTTGCTTTGATTTTCCATCATTTTTCGTTTCATAAGTTGAGTCTTCGGACTTATTCTTCTTTTGATTTCACCAATTAATTTTTCTTTCAAAAGTTACAGATCATACGTCACGTTCTCCATGAAGTATTATCAAGGAAGTACTATGGAAGAAGCACTTGTAACATTCAGTTCGTTTCGTGTCAGTTTATTGACAACATTGACATCTAATTCGCCCTATTGTTCACCCATATGGATCGTACCTATAAAAGAAAAAAATACCACTATAGATGACAAATACCTAATACCTATAATGCACGAAATTCTTGATAAGATCGACCCCGCAAAACGGTTCCATCAAATTCAAATTGACCCTAAATCAATCGCAAAAACTGCATTCTCAACAAAGCAAGGGCAGTACGAATTCACACGTATGCCTTTCGGACTTAAAAACGCCCCAGCAACATTTCAAAGATGTATGAATAACCTTTTAGAAGATTTAATCTACAAAGATTGTTTAATTTTCCTTGATGACATAATTATCTTTTCAACATCATTAGAGGAACATTTAACCTCTATAATAAGAGTATTTAACAGATTGCGCAAAGCTAACTTAAAATTACAATTAGATAAATGCGAATTTCTAAAAAAACAGAAACACAATTCTTAGGACACATTATAACCATAGAAGGAATCAAACCTAACCCCGACAAAATAACAGCTATATTGAATTTTCCAATTCCCAAAACGCCTAAAGAAATCAAGTCTTTCCGAGGCCTTCGCGGATTTTACCGCAAATTACTCCCAAACTTTGTCAAAATTGGAAAATCCCTCACTTTAGGATTTAAAAAGGAATCAAAAATCGATATAAATAATTAAGACTCTCAGCTTTCGAAAAATAAATGTACCCATATTAATATACTTAGATTTCAACAAAATCTTCTTTCTAACTAAAGACGCTAGCAATGTGGCTATAGGAGCAGTCAAATCACAGGACCACAAAGCAATCAGTTTCGCTAGCAGAACCCTAAATGATCACGAACTTAATTATTCAGCAATAAAAAAAGAACTATTAGCTTTCGTGTGGGCCACCAAATACTTCAGACCATATCTCTTTGGTCGAAAATTCCAAATCCTTAGTGACCATAAACCATTAGTATGGTTACACAATATTAAAGCACCCAACATAAAGTTGCAAAGGTGGAATATTAAGATATGATACAAATACCTAACAGGAAAGGAGGAAACCACGTAGCTTATGCCCTCTCTACAATTAAATTAGATGAGAATCTCCTAGGAGAAGTTAATAGCAGCCGAGCAACCATTCATAGTGCTCAAGAAGACAACCAAAACTTAATATCAATTTCGGAAAGAGCCATAAACCTATATAATAGACAAATTGAATTCATAAAGGGTAACGAAGACAAAATAAATACTACACATTATTTCCACAAAGTAAACATAAAAATAACTTACAAAGAGATGACTGACGTATTTTCCAAAAATATAATCAAAGAATATCTTTAAAAAAATAAGGATATATATTTACAACCTCTCAGATTTCCCAACATTTCCAAAAGCGTACGCAGAAATCATAAGTCCAGAAATGAAAACGAAAACTTTAAGAACATTATAAAAATTTTAAGATATCCCCAGTTTTGCAAAATTTAAAGAAATAATTCTTTCAAATCACAGAAAATTACTTCATCCCGGTATTACAAAAACTCTCAATTGGTTCAGAGAAAAATTCTACTTCCCAGATCACCAAAAATTAATACAAACCATCAAAATCTGAAAATAGAAATACAAAATTGATTTTCGAAATCACTCCAGAAGTGTACAACCCCATACGTTATGGACTTTAATCTTATTGATAACAAGCAATTCCTATCTTGTATCGACATATATTCAAAATGTATAAACTTAGTAGTGTGAAACTAAAAAAACAATCATAAAAATATTCAATGACATGGGAAAGCCCACTGAAATCAAAGCAGACAAATACTCAGCGTTTATATGCGCAGCCCTTCAAAATTGGCTTAAATCCGAAAATGTAACCATTAATATAACCACTAACAAAAACAGTATTTCCGACATCGAAAGATTTCAATACAATAAATGAAAAATTATCAATTATTAACACAGAATCCGACATAGAAAACAAACAAACTAAATTTGAAACTATTTTATACATTTATAACCACAAGGCAAAACACTCGACAACGAACAGAACTCCTGCAGACATATTTATCTACGCAGGCACACCTCTATATGACACACAAGCGAATAAAATAACCAAAATCGAAAATCTGAATTGTAAACATGCCCTACTAGTTAAAACTAAAATCACTACACCATTTAAAAAATATATCGCCCTTTATACGCATACATTCAAACCGACCACCGATTTTGTATGTACACATATAAATACATACGTTTATATGTGCGCATTTCAGCATTTTCTAAGAATCACAATTGCGATTGATTTATGTTTATATTGTATTTGCATTAACAGCAGCTTCTATAGTTTTGTATTTGTCCAAAGGCGCCCTTGTAGTGAAGTAGATTCGGATTTGCCAACAGGCAATGCAAAACTGACGTGGCACAGCAGGTAGATGAAAAGCGTGTGAGCAAAAGGGTCCGCGTTCGAGACGCAGCGGCGACGGCATGAAAATAGTTGCGCTGCTGTTCGTGCCTACATACATACATACATGATAGGTCCTATCGTCAATTTTTTTGTGTGGAATAATTTTGTTCCGAATTGAATCTATGTGTAATCGATATTTGATATTTACATTTTTTGATGGTATGGTCACACACACAAAAATAAATTAACATAACTGACCTAGGCTATACGAAATGAAAATTATCATTTATCTGCTAAAATAGCAAATAAATTATTTGCAGAACTTCAACATTCAAATCGAATTACATATATTTCTCGAAAATGCTGTTCGTGCCCACATACATACATGATGGGTCCTATCGTCAATTTTTTTCTGTAGAATAATTTTGTTTTGAATTGAATCTATGTGTAATCGATATTTGATAATTACATTTTTTGATGGTCACACACACAAAAAGAAAATAACATAATTGACCTAGGCTATACGAAAAATGATAATTTTAGCAGATAAATTATTTGCAGAATTTCAACATTAAATCGAATTACATATATTTCTTAATATTTCTTTGAAATGCCGTTTGTCGTCTTTGCAATTCTTATTAAGCTTATTTATATAGGTGGCACAGGCATATGAATTTTGCAGCTGGGCGTTACAAAGTTTGTTGCCAATTTGCCACGCCCCCAGTAGGCGTAGACATATCATATTTGGCAAGTTCCTAGAAGGAGTCTAGGGTAACGTAACTGTAAAGTTTGGATGCTTACACTCCAAAAATGTGAAAGCTACAGGGTATTTTTTAGATATACTACGCCCCCAAAGGGGCGTAAGATATTTTTGGGGAATCAATAGAGGAGGCCCCCAATAACACAAACATTTTGAAGCGTCTAACTGTAGGAGCTATAATGTTTTTGCGATTTGCCAGGCCCCCTGAAGGCGTTGGTATGTCCGCCATATCTTTTTGATCTTGGGTTGCTTATCCGTGTATATATATCAAATTTCAAGTCTCTAACATCGATAGTGCTCAAAATATAGCTGAATTTGTAAAATCACTATAAATTCAGATCCGGTTTGCCACGCCCCCAGGGGGTGTAGACATCAAATCTTTTTATGAATCTTTATAGAATCGTAGCGTTAAGTTACGTGCCAAATTTCAGCATTCTAGCTTTAAAACTGTAGAAGATACAGTTTTTCCGATTTGCCACGCCCCCAATGGCGTAGATATATCCGCCATATCTTTTTGAGCTTGGGTGGTCAACGCAAGTATACATTCCAAATTTCAACTCTCTAGCTCTTCAACTAATATGATTTCTTGACTATTGGCGCAACCATTTTCCGATTTGCCACGCCCCTAGTGGGCGTATCCAGAAAATCTTGAGACTTTATAATTTGAGGGTATACACGAGTTATATGTTCCAAAATTCAAGTCCTTAGCTTCAATAGCGTAGAAAAATATTGCATTCATACGGACAGACGGACAGACGGCCAGACGGACGCACAGCAAGACGGGCATTTCACAAAACCAATATACTCTTTTTCCCTTTGGGAAACGAGTATAAATATTAAGAGTAGCGCTACCGGCTTGTGTTTTTCATTCAAAATGAGAAAGGAATAGAAGCAATACTGTTTATAGATAGGTCACAAAGGGTATTGATGAGGACATCAATTTCGAAGCTTGTATCTATTTCTTCAGGCGTACCTAAGGGCAGTCAATTAGGACCGCTGCTGTTTTCCCTTTTTATAAATGATCTTCCTAGTTATATTATTCACTAAAAAATTTTATATGTATGCAGACGATGTTAAGCTCTGCTTTTCATACTCCAACTTACTTGATCATTTTCGCCTTCAAGATGACCTTAATTCCTTTCAGCTTTGGTGTGTGACTAATCAGTTGCATTTAAATTGTTCCAAGTGTATGACAATGACTTTGAGTCGTACCCTTCCACATATTCATAATTACACTATTAACATTTCCTTGCAACGAATTTTGACTGTCAAAGATCTTGGTGCTATTTTTGACACAAAACTTTCTTTTACTCATCATATCTCTACTATCATAAATGAAGATAAAGGTGCTGTTGGTCTTATTACACATTGGTCAAAGGAGTTTAAAGATACCTTTATAACTAAACTGTTTATACTTCGCTGGTTCGACCTATTTTAGAATACTGTTCAATTATTTGGTCTCAGGATCGTATTGAATCGGTCAAGAAACAGTTTTTTATTTTTGCGTTTCTTATCTTCGTTTACCGTCTTATCAGAGTAGGTATCTTCTTATTATATTAATATGTTTTATATATTTTCAATCATTAATTAACCGGGGTTGTTTTCCTACGTAATTTGATGATGGGTAAAATTCATTCGCCATGTTTTTTAAATCAGCTTAATTTTTCTGTTCCCTCTAGAACAACCAGACACTTTCGTCCGTTGTATTTACCTGTATGCACATCAGATTATTCTTTGCATAGCGCGTTTCACGTGTTATGCATAAATTATAATAAATTTTATCATGTGCTCTCCTCTGAACTCTCTCTTCCCTTAATAAAATCCTTGCTTACAGATCATCTTCGTGGTATCACTGATAGTGCCCATGAGTGAGCCGGTCCTTCCTAGATTTTATATCTAATATTATAATTTATTTAATATATAAGTTTCCTGCAATTACTCTCTGTGTTTTATAGCGTCAATAATATCACTGGAAAAAATGGCTGTGAACATAGCTGGCCGTACTAGCAAATAAAGTACCCCCACCGAGTTGGTGGTATTATTGATAATTTATGTTATTTTAGGCTTTTTATACCCTTAGCCTATTTAAAATGGGAAATAAGGTTATAATGGTTTTGTTAAATGTATGTAACAGGGAAAAGGAGGCGTCTCAGACCCCACAAAGTATATATATTCTTGATCAGAACGTGACCTGAGCCGATTTAGCCCTGTCCGTCTGTCTGTCCGTCTGTTCGTCCGTCTGTACGTAGACGAGCTAGACAGCTGAAATTTTTTTTAGGTCCGTGTATAGCACGCGCAAGTCAAGTTTGCTTCATATGTTCGATAACTATTTTTGGTTTAATGTTATCGATTTGAATGCTTATCGAAAATTCGTTTTAAGGTCAGGTTTGTACATAGTTTGAGCTAGAGATTTGCTGTGTAGTTGCGTGTAATGAATACAGAGAATATGTAATCTTCAGATTTTCGATGCCACGCCCTATTCGCCCCCAATAGCCCCCTATTTGTAAAATACGCAAATCAAATACTAGAGACTGTTTTGGCAATTACACACATTTGAATGCCATTAATAAGTTGTGAAAGTTTGATGTAATTAGTCCATCGCTAAGAAAAGTTATTAAAAAAAAGTAAAAAAACTCTAGTCGGAGGTGCCCGACTAGGAGATCCCCTGAGCCCCGTCCGATTTGCATTGTTTAATAAGCTATATAGCTTGCATATAACATTAAATTTTCCAAAATTAAATTATAATTTTGAAATTTTATTCAACTAGAATGTATGTAAATCAAAAATAAATTAATAATTAAATAAATAAACAAATTAACAAAAAAAGAAAAGAAAAACAAACATCACCGCACCTGGACTCGAACCTGCATCTATTTACTACATATGTAAGGTTAGAGCGCATCATCTCAGCTAGCACAACCACATCATGTTTATAGATTAAAAAAAAAATTAAAAAAGTTCCGCTGTTGTCAACTGATTTTCGAACTCGGGACCTTTCGTTTACGCGCTTTGCGTCTACCCACTACGCCACACCAGTATCGCGTTGCTTGTTGGCAAAACGCTAAGTAGTACTACAAGGCGATATGTGACAAATACAAAACTAAAGAAGCTAAAGAAGCAGATCAATCGCAATTGTGATTCTTAGAATATGCTGAAATGCGTGCATGTGAACGTATGAGTATGTGTACATACAAAAACGGTGGTCTGTTTGAATGTATGCGTGTAAAGGGCGATATATAACAAATACAAAACTACAGAAACGGCTGTGCACATGCACATAAGCAGACGCGCTTGCTCGTTTCAATGTATGTGTATGTGTAAATGTTTCTTGCTGCGCGTCGCTGCTTGCCACGTGAATTATGTATTCCCTTTATACAGTTCAATACATGTTCTTTATTTGAAATCAATAATTCAACTGTTCTCTTACTCAATTCTAAGAGGATTCTTATACCATTTTCTGGCTATGATTCTTTGTGTTTACAATATTGGGTATGCTGGGTTAAAGTTTGCTTATCTTATGCGGGTGCGCTGCGAAGCTCATTTATGTTTACAAAAGTGTTTATCTTATGCAGCTGGGCTGCGATGCTTATTTATGTTTACAGAAGTGTCTCCAATTATATGACACTTCTGGTCTTGGCTACATTAAGGAAGATTGCAAGCCTTTCGTATCAACTATTGCTATTGGAAGTGCCGCTGCTGTTATGGTGTCAGTTGACACTTTGGGAAGTGATGCTGATGTCATAACTCCTCCCCTCTTAGAGTATGAATTCTCCTGAATTCTTTTTATTTTAAATTAATGTTAATATTTTGCCTTTTGCAACGTAAGTATATATAAATGATAAATATAAAAATGATTAAAAATATTAACATAATACTATTTGTTACTTTTTTTTCATATTTCAATTCTGTGATTTCTTTTAAATTTTCAAAGTTTTTTATTGTTAGATGATCAAAATTAATAGTGTTTTTGTAGGTTTGATTTAATAATTCTGTGGGATAAAAAATTTTTTCATAAAATTCTATTTTTTCATTAGAAAATGTTTCTTTTAAAATTTGTATTTTACAATTTCTAAATTATATGAGGTTATTTCCATTTAATATAATATTTCTTTTGTCACAGTTTTGATGTAGTTTTTCTTTTCTGGCATTTTTTATTATTATTGTGTCGTCATCTATTTCTTCAATACTTGTGATGTTATTAAATATAAATTTACAACTATTGGTAGTAGTGCAACTTTTACTTAGTTTAAGTTCCTTTAATATTGTGTTTGGTTTATATTCCAATGTCTTATTATTAATTTCTATAATTAATAAATTTTCTTGGTCGATTTGTATATAATCTGTGTTAGGCATTGGGATCAGTAACTTAACATCTACACTTATATAATTTTTCGGAATTTTTATTGCTATAATTATGCAATTATTTTTGTATTTTAAAATACCCATACGAATTAATTTTAATTTATAAAAATCAATATCAAATTTGTTTATTTCTTCTTCTGATAAAATTTCTGGTAAAATTATATTATTCTTTGCAGAGGCTATATTTTCTTGAATGTAATTTACTTTGTACTCAATATTTTTTAATTTCTGCATTTGGTCATTGTATAGGATTTTCATTAAAATTCTTTTATTTTGAGCTTGTAAGTGTTTCGTTAATAATTATTCGGTCATGCTTAATTGTTTCTGCTAAACTATGAATTGTGTCGTTGAAATGTGAGTTTATTATTATTTGTTGGTTCAAATTATTTATTGTGTTATGGTTATTTTGGTCAATTATATATATCAAGATGTTCTAATATATCCGTCCTGTCTTCGTCGTCCATTAGTCCAAACAACCATTTATATGCTGTTCCTGCTATATTTATAAGTCCTCTTTTATTTCTGCTAAAAGGTGTAATGGATTTAATCTTTGCCTTTATTAATCTGATTTCTGCAAATAATTCCTCACTGTCTGTAATATTAGCTGTTCTTATGTTTGTTTCTATCTGTTTTATAATGTTTTGAAGTGGGTTAATGTTAATGATGTGTAATATAATTATTGTTTCATTTACTATTTCGGTTTGATGAATCTTACTAATATCGGTTCCATTTGTAATCTTGTCTGTACTGTATTGAACCTGGTTATAATGATGGCTAACATGATTAATATCTGGGAAATAAAGAAAGAAAAAAAAATCTTTGTCAAATCTGCTATCAATTTGGGTTATTTTCGTTGGGATTGTTAATTTCCTGATTTAACGGTCTTTTAATGTTACTTAGATGAATGTTTTTTAACTCTGCATATCTAAAATAAGGCTCATCCTTATGTCTGACTCTTTTATAGTTTTTAATTGGACCCTTATGTCTTTGTTCATTGTATTCTTCTCTTGTATCATTTCTTTTGTTTATAATCATTTTCTTACGTTCCTCGATAGTCATTTTTAATTTATGTGCATCTTCTATTTCTTTAGCATAATTTGGTGTACATTTTATTGTTGAATGATAACGTTTATTGTAAGCTATTATTGCTAATTGAATTTTAGATTCCATAGATAGTTCATTATTATCTATTCCTGTTATTATCTCAATTAGTGTAGAATGTAATCTTTCAATATCAGCGTTTCCTGTATGTGAATTGGGTTTAGTATAATGTATTGAAATATTTTCATTGTTTAAAAACTGTATTATATGTTCTGATCTAAACTCACTATCCATTATTATTTTCTGTGGTTTATTAAATTTTGCAATTTTGTTTCCTGTTCAAATTCCTGTAGCTTTAAAATCCATCTTTGATGTCTAGCTGTCATCTCTTTTCCTTTGAATTTTGAATTTAAGTATTTTATAGGAGCATGATCTGTTATAATTTGAAATTTATTTCCAATCAAATAGTGTTTAAAATAATTTACTGCATGTAAATAGATAAAAATTCTTTATCAATTGTACTATAATTTTTCTCATGTTTATTAAGTGTTCTTGAAACATAACCAATTGGTTGTCCCTGTTGAGATAAAACTGCACCTATGGCAAAAAATCTGGCATCTGTAGTAATTGTAAATGGTTTGTCAAATTCTGGATATTTTAATATTGGGTGTGAACTTATGAGCGCTTTAAGATTTTCAAATACATTTATAAATTGTGGATCATTTGTATTAATTGATACCCCTTTTTGTAAATATCTTATCATTAGGTAAGCTATTTTGGAATAGTCTTTAATAAATTTTCTATAGAATCCTGTCATGCCTAAAAATCCTTTTAATTGTTTTTCCGTTTTTGGTAATGGAATTCCTTTTATTGCTTCTATTTTTCTTGGATTTGGTCTGAACCCTTCTTTTGTGAGAATATGACCCAAATATTCGGTATGTTTTTTCATAAACGAACATTTATCTGGTTGTATTTTCAAATTATGATTTCTAAGTACTTTGAAAATTTTTTCTAGAGCAATTTTGTGTTCTTCAAGTGTTGTTGAAAAAATTAAAATATCATCAAGATATACCACACAAATTTTGTTTATATAATCCCTCAATATTTCATTCATTAAACGTTGGAATGTAGCTGGAGCATTTTTTAATCCAAATGGCATTCTAACATATTCATATGATCCCATTGGTGTTATAAAAGCTGTTTTTTCTATATCAACTTCTGCCATTAATATTTGATGATAGCCTTTCGCTAAATCAAGTGTAGTAAAATATTGGGCTTTACCAAGTTTATCTAATACAGCGTCCATAATAGGTATTGGATACTTATCTGAAACGGTTACTTGGTTTAATCTTCTATAATCTACACAGATACGATATTTTTGAATTCCTGAATTATCAATTTTTTTCTTAACTACACATATAGGAGAGCTATATTTACTTTTACTTTTTCTTATTATTCCACTTTTTTCCATTTCTATTATTTGTTTTCTTATTTCTTCTTCATATTTTGGAGAAACTCTATAGAGCTTTGAATTTATGGGTTGATCTGTTATGGTTTTAATATTGTGAACTATTGTATTAGTGTTAGTTAACTGATCACCCTCCTTAAAATATAGTTTATCATATTTTTCGTAAGATTTTTTACTATCTGGGCTTCCTCCGCATTAAGCCCTTCTAGCTTGAAGTCATCAATTTCGCCTACTTCCATTACACAAACATCTTCTGATAATTTGGAAAGGAATGGAATTTCGACTCCATTGCAAAGCTTAATTATTTTGTTTTTAAAATCAATATTTTCAAAATTTCTTTGGATAAAATCCATGCCCAATAGAAAATCATATGATTTTTCCAAGGACATAGCTACCCATCTTATTCTTGCACAATCTGCATATTTGAATTCGCTTGGTACTTTTTAGTTTTAACTAAATAACTGTCATTTTTTATATTTCCATTAATAGTGTAAAAAGCTTTTGAAAATTTTTCGATTATTTTATACTTCGATTTACATAAATTTTTAGTGTTTAATATACTTATAGTAGATCCAGTATCTACTAAAATTAGAAAAGTATCCCCCTCTATAGTTCCCCTAATAAAAACTTTTATTTTTTCCGAGGCTAGTTGGTAAAAAACTCTTCTTGTTTATTTTCGTAATTAAAATTATTATTTGCTTCTTCATCATTTAAATTGTCTACACTCATTGCTTCTGGTTCTGGTTGCTGATAATTTTGTCGAATATTCTGATTTATTTGTCTATTAAAATATTGATTTTGTCTTATGTTATGGCTTTGTTGTTGTCTGTTAAAATTTTGGGATTGTCTTATGTTCTGACTGTATTGTCTGTTAAAATTCTGATTTTGTCTTACGTTCTGACTTTGTTGTTGATTATTTCTAACTATTTGGCTATTCTGTTGCCGGTCTTGTCTTTGGTAATTATTATATGTTTGATTATTTTCGTTGTAATTTCTGTTGTCTGTGTCTTGAGTTCTGGTTGAATTGTCTGTTATTATATTTTGATGGATAATTATTGTCATTTTTTATTAATAATTTTTGATTCAAATTTCCAAAATTTAGACCAACGAAATTAGAAAGTTCATTTCTTAAATCTGTTAAAGTTGTTTTGTTCATTAAGGCAATTGCCATCGGACTACATGCTAATTCTTTAACTCTTTGAATTAATAATCCACTTAAAATGTCAACTAATCTACTATTATTTTCAAAGACCGAAAAATCAGTAATTTCCTCAACGATTGTTCTTATTTTGTTATCAAGGTCTCTTACACTTGTTACTCTTAAGTTATTGATTTTTCTAGTTAATCCCATCTGATTCGTTCTTGGTCTATAATGATGTTTCAAACGATGTTTACATTCCGTCCAATTTGATGGTGGGTTAATATTAAGCATAGTTCTAGCCTGACCTTGTATTTTGGTGTTGAAAATAATAATAATAATAAAATAATAAATAAGACCTGGTCGTTATCATCGTACTCCTCCATGATCTGGTCCACTGCAGACACGAATCCATGTAAAGTTCCATCCTGAATGTTGGTAGGTATCTCGTTTCCTTCTCGATGCAGTTTCTTTGATTTGTAATTGGGTTTCTTCCTTCACCTTCTCTTGCGATGATTACATTCGTTAATAATTGAATGCATTGCTGCATTTCAAATATTTGTTGTTGATTTTCCATTTTATTGAATTGTATTATTCATTTCTTTCGAATTAATTTGATTAATTGTTTCGTTTGCTTAGATAATATCCAAAGTTTCCACAATTATTATTTGTTATTGTTGTTAATAGTTAATTCTTTTTAGTTTTGTTCACTTTATAAGATTTCACGAAACCTTTTTTTTTTCGAATTTTGTAACTCCGATTATTATTTTTGTTTACTTTTATAAGATTTCACAAAAAATTTTCGAATTGCGTTACTCCGTTTCTTATTTTTGTTCACTTTTATAAGATTTCACAAAAATTTTTGAATTTCGTTACTCCGTTTCTTGTTTTTGTTCACTTTTATAAGATTTCACAAAAACGTTTTGGATTTTGTAACTTCGATTATTATTTTTGTTCACTTTTATAAGATTTCACAAAAACGTTTCGAATTATGTTACTCCGTTTACCGGCTGCGCCAATTAAGTATTCCCTTTATACAGTTCAATACATGTTCTTTATTTGAAATCAATAATACAACTGTTCTCTTACTCAATTCTAAGAGGATTCTTATACCATTTTCTGGCTATGATTGTTTGTGCTTACAATATTGGGTATGCTGGGTTAAAGTTTGCTTATCTTATGCGGCTGAGCTGCGAAGCTCATTTATGTTTACAAAAGTGTTTATCTTATGCAGCTGGGCTGCGATGCTTATTTATGTTTACAGAAGTGTCTCCAATTATATGACACTTCTGGTCTTGGCTACATTAAGGAAGATTGCAAGCCTTTCGTATCAACTATTGCTATTGGAAGTGCAGCTGCTGTTATGGTGTCAGTTGACACTTTGGGAAGTGATGCTGATGGCATAACTCGTGCGTATGTTAATTGGCCAAACGTTTTGTTTAATAGATTGGGACTGACTTAACGGAATTTGATGCAACTTTCAGCATTTGATTCTATTGAATTTTTTACATTTTATAAAAATGCTAATTTATTCACATGGTTATATTTACAACAGACTCTCATGAGTGGAGAAGTGGTTTGGAGAGGGGGGGTTAATAAGTAAAAAGAGCCGGTATCCAAAAAATAAAAAAAATGGAAATTGCATAAAATTCACATGAATCTATATGCAAAATTTGAGGGGTCTAGCTCTAAAGATGTGGCAGACAGAATTTTATAACTTGTTTTCGATAAGGTTTAAAATCGATAACATTACAACAAAAATAGATATCGTTTTTTGGTAACAAACTTGACCTGCGCGTGCTATTCACGGATTCAACAAAAAAAAATTCAAGTCTCTAGCTTGTCTAGATGCTTCAATCGACGCGTTCAAACATACGGACAGACGGACGGACGGACAGACGGACGGACAGACAGACAGACGGACAGGGCTAAATCGACTCAGCTCGTCGCCCTGATCAAGAATATATATACTTTGTGGGGTCTGACACGCCTCCTTCTGCCTGTTACATACATTTAACAAAACCATTATACCCTGATTTCCCATTTTCAATGGGCTCAGGGTATAAAAAGCAGATCAATCGCAATTGTGATTCTTAGAATATGCTGAAATGCGTGCATGTGAACGTATGAGTATGTGTACATACAAAAACGGTGGTCTGCTTGAATGTATGCGTGTAAAGGGCGATATATGACAAATACAAATACAATTCATACACAGATTTGGTTGAAGAATATGCTAGAATTGAATTTATTTGTACACATGCATAAGCAGACCCGCTTGCTCGTTTCAATGTGTGTATGTGAGAATATATGTAAATGTTTTTTGCTGCACGTCGCTGCTTGCCACGTGCAGCTAAACGTTTTGTTTAATAAATCGGAACTGACTTAACGGAATTTGATGAAACTTTCAGCATATGATTTAATTGAATTTTTTACATTTTATAAAAATGCTAATTTATTCACATGGTTACTCTCCATGAGTAGTGAAGGGGTGGGGGGAGGGGGGAGGGTTAATTAGTAAAAAGAGCCGGTATCCAAAAAAATAAAAAAATAGAAATTGCATAAAATTCACATTAAGCTATATGCAAAATTTGAGGAGTCTAGCTCTAAAGGTGTGGGAGATATAATTTTATAACCTATTTTCGATAAGGTTTAAAATCGATAACAAAACAACAAAAAGAGATCGTTTTTTGGTAACAAACTTGACCTGCGCGTGCTATCCACGGACCCAACAAAAAAAATTCAAGTCTCTAGCTTGTCTAGATGCTTCAATCGACGCGTTCAAACATACGGACGGACGGACGGACGGACAGACGGACGGACGGACAGACGGACAGACAGACAGACGGACAGGGCTAAATCGACTCAGCTCGTCGCCCTGATCAAGAATATATACTTTGTGGGGTCTGACACACCTCCTGCCTGTTACATACATTTAACAAAACCATTATACCCTGATTTCCCATTTTCAATGGGCTCAGGGTATAAAAATATTGAAGACACAGAAGATAACTATTCGTTAGCAGCAACTATACATTAAGCAGAAGAAAATTTATAGGATCATTTTCTAATAAAGGAAGAATAATAACAAATTCCAAAACAGAAGAGTGTAAAACGATTCATGGAAAAAGAATAATTTTCATAGCAAAACACGACTTCCCAAAAATGGAAGAAATTTTTACGAAATACTTAAACAAAGGAAAAGTAGGCATATATTCAGATCTACGCGGATCAGGAATATAATATAGTGCAAGAAAAATTAGTTCAATTATACTCTAACAACAAACAAATAGAATTCACTAAATGCACACATAGAGCTCAAGATATAGAAACTGAAACGAAAGCTGTAAAACAAATATCCATTTACCACGTACAAGAGAGTATGCATTCAGGTATTCAAGAGACGTACAACAAAATAAAAAATAAAATATTTTACCCTAAGTTATTAGAATTAATACAGCGAGTGATCAACCAATGCGACTTTTGCAAAGAAGTCAAATATGACTGAAACCAAGTTAAAAACAAATTTGTTAAGACAGAAACTCCCTCGGATAAAAACCAAGTAATACATATAGACACATACGTAATAAAAAACACATATTTATACTCGATTCCCAAAGGGAAAAAGAGTCCGTCCGTTTTTTGGTAACAAACTTGACCTGCGGGTGCTATCCACGGACCCAAAAAAAAAATTCAAGTCTCTAGCTTGTCTAGATGCTTTAATCGACGCGTTCAAACATACGGACGGACGGACAGGGCTAAATCGACTTAGCTCGTCGCCCTGATCAAGAATATATATACTTTGTGGGGTCTGACACGCCTCTTTCTGCCTGGTACATACATTTAACAAAACCATTATACCCTGATTTCCTTATAGCTCCTACAGTTTTAGAGCTAGACGCTTCAAAATTTGATGTTTGTGTTACTGGAGGCCTCCTCTATCGATTATCCAAAAATATCTTACGCCCCTTTGGGGGCGGGGTATATCGAAAAAGGCCCTGAAACTTTCACAGTGTAAGCACCCGAGTTTTCCAGTTACTTTACCCTGGACTCCTTCTAGGAACTTGTCAAATATGATATGTCTACGCCTACTGGGGGCGTGGCAAATTGGCAACAAAATTTGTAACGCCCAACTGAAAAATTCATATGCCTGTGTCACCTATATAAATAAGCTTAATTAGAATTGCTAAGACGACAAACGGCATTTCAAAGAAACATTAAGATATATATGTAATTCGATTTAATGTTGAAGTGCTGCAAATAATGTATCCGCTAAAATTATCATTTTTCGTATAGCTTGGGTCAGTTATTTTATTTTCTTTTTTTTATGGGTGACCATACCGTCATGCTATATTTTTTTTATCGAATTCACATAGACTGGTCATTCAGAACAAAATTATTCCACACAAAAAAATTTACTATAGGGCCCATCATGTACATATGTAAGTATGTATGTATATAGGCACGAACAGCAGCGCACAAGAATTGAATTTGAATTTGTTGTGATGATGTACACGTTACTTACACTTACATTCGCTTGCTTACATGTGCATATGTATATGCATTTATCTGCCCTTGTGCGAAACGCTTGCGAAAGTATAATGTATAAGTGTCGGGGGACCTTTCGTTTACGCGCTTTGCGTCTACCCACTAGGCCACACCAGTATTACGTTGTTTGTTGGCAAAACGCAAAGTAGTACTACAAGGCAATATGTGACAAATACAAAACTAAAGAAGCTAAAGAAGCAGATCAATCGCAATTGTGATTCTTAGAACATGCTGAGATGCACGCATATGAACGTATGTATTTACATGTGTACATACAAAAACGGTGGTCGGTTTGAATGTATGCGTATAAAGGGCGATATTTGATAAATACAAAACTAAAGAAGCGGCTGAAAATGAAAACACAACTCAATAACAATTTTGGTTGAAGAATATGCTAGAATGAATGGCGCTGAATTTATTTGTGACCATGCATAAGCAAACGCGCTTGCACGTTTGAGATAAATTATTAAATTTAAAATACCAGATGCCCATGTGGGAAACGAGTATCACGCTTTAGGTTTACTTGTTTTTTTTTTTAATTTATAAACATGAAGTGGTTATGCTAGTTGAGATGATGCGCTTTAACGTTACATATGTAGTAAATAGATGCAGGTTCGGGTCCAGGTGTTCTTCTTCTTTTTTTTTTATACTCGTTTCCCAAAGGGAAAAAGAGTATATTGGTTTTGTGAAATGTCCGTCTTGCTGTCCGTCCGTCTGTCCGTCTGTCCGTATGAATGCAATATTTTTCTACGTTATTGAAGCTAGAGACTTGAAATTTGGAACATATACTCATGTATACCCTCGAATTATAAAGTGTCAAGATTTTCTGGGTACGCCCACTAGGGGCGTGGCAAACCGGAAAATGGTTGCGCCCATAGTCAAGAAATCATATTAGTTCAAAAGAGCTAGAGAGTTGAAATTTGGAATGTATACTTGCGTTGACCACCCAAGCTCAAAAAGATATGGCGGATATATCTACGCCCATTGGGGGCGTGGCAAATCGGGAAAACTGTAACTTCTACAGTTTTAAAGATAGAATGCTGAATTTTGGCACGTATCTTAACGCTACGATTCTATAAAGATTCATAAAAAGATTTGATGTCTACGCCCACTGGGGGCGTGGCAAATCGGATCAGAATATTGAGTGATTTTACAAGATCAGCTATATTTTGAGCACTATTGATGCTAGAGACTTAAAATTTGATATATATAGTCGTATAATGAACCCAAGATCAAAAAGATATGGCGGACATACCTACGCCTCCAGGGGGCGTGGCAAATCGCAAAAAGCTTATAGCATCAAAATTGGATGTTTGTGTTACTGAGGACCTCCTCTATTGATACCCCAGAAATAAATCTTATGCCCCTCGACTCCTTCAAGGAACTTGCCAAATATGATATGTCTACGCCTACTGGGGGCGTGGCAAATTGGCAGCAAAATTTGTAACGCCCAGCTGCAAAATTCATATGTCTGTGCCACCTATATAAATAAGCTTCATAAGAATTGCAAAGACGACAAACGGCATTTCTGAGAAATATATGTAATTCGATTTAATGTTGAAGTTCTGCAAATAATTTATCTGCTAAAATTATCATTTTTCGTATAGCCTAGGTCAGTTATGTTATTTTCTTTTTGTGTGTGTGACCCTGACAAAAAATGTAAATATCAAATACCGATATTTGTGTAATCGACTTAGTATGGACAAAATTATTCACACACAAAAAATTGACGATAGGACCCATCATGTATGTATGTATGTAGGCACGAACAGCTGCGCAACTATTTTCATGCCGTCGCCGCCGCGTCTCGAACGCGGACCCTTTTGCTTACACGCTTTTCATCTACCTGCTGCGCCACATCAGTTTTGCATTGCCTGTTGGCAAATCCGAAATTACTTCACTACAAGGGCGACTTTTGACAAATACAAAACTATAGAAGCTGCTGTTAATGCAAACATAATATAAACATAAATCAATCGCAATTGTGATTCTTAGAAAAAGCTGAAATGCGCGCATATGAACGTATATATTTATATGTGTACAAATTATGTCTACCACCGTTATCTTGATGACCAACGACGCTATGTGGGTAATCGGCTGGCGAAGGTGACCTCTTCCTTTGATGAGGTGACAGCGAGTGAAACTGGATCAATGATGATTATATTGTGTGATGGATCCGGCTAGTGAAACGGGATCAATGATAATTATGTTGTGGGAGACTCCCTTTGCAGAAATGTTTTTGCTTAAGCTTACCCTGTGAAGTCAATGCATCACGCCATACGCCAGAGTCGGCATGCCGACTCAGCATTCTTGCGCAAACAGCACGGTTGTCCGTTTTCACTTGCTGTGTGCAGAACTCTTGGCAGCGCGTCAGCATTGTTTACCAGAATACTAATTTGTTGCTGAGGGTAACCAAAATGCTTAAGGCTGTATGTTGTTGTATTTGCTGCTGAGGGCAACCGAATAGTTATGATTATCTGCTGTGTACTTAGAAACAACAATGTATGACAGAGAGATTTTATATTATATGCTTAGTTTTTAACTTACATACAAAAACGGTGGTCGGTTGAATGTATGCGTATAAAGGGCGATATTTGACAAATACAAAACTAAAGAAGCGGCTGAAAATGCAAACACAACTCAATAACAATTTTGGTTGAAGAATATGCTAGAATGAATGGCGCTGAATTTATTTGTGACCGTGCATAAGCAAACGCGCTTGCACGTTTCAATGTATGTGTAAATGTAAATGTATTTTGCTGTCGCTGCTTAACGCGTGCGTGTCATAATTGGCCAAACGTTTTGTTTAATAGATTGCGACTGACTTAACGGAACTTGATCTGATTCTATTGAATTTTTTACATTTTATAAAAATTCTAATTCATTCACATAGTTATATTTGCAAAAATTAAAATTGCATAAAATTCACATGAATCTACATAAATGCAAAATAATTCAAAGCTATTTATTCTAGCATGTTCTTCAACCAAAAATGTGATTGAATTTTGTTTGCATTTTTAGACGCTTCTTTAGTTTTGTATTTGTCAAATATTGCCCTTTACACGCCTACATTCAAACAGACCACCGTTTTTGTATGTACACATACTCATACGTTCATATGCGTGCATTTCAGCATATTCTAAGAATCACAATTGCAATTGATCTGCTTCTTTAGCTTCTTTAGTTTTGTATTTGTCACATATCGCCTTGTAGTACTACTTTGCGTTTTGCCAACAAACAACGTAATACTGGTGAGGCCTAGTGGGTAGACGCAAAGCGCGTAAACGAAAGGTCCCCCGAGTTCGAAACTCGGTGACGACAACGTAACTTTTTTAATTCTTTTTTTTTTAAATTTATAAATATGAAGTGGTCGTGCTAGTGGGCCGCCTAGGTCGCTGAAACAGATTTTTTAAAAATATACAGTGAGTTCAAAAACTATTGTTGCTAATGTGGTGTGTCCAGCTAATTCTTATTGTGTGTAAATAAATTAGTACTAAATGGCAAATAATAATATGTACTCAATCGACAAGTTAGACGAAAAAAACTATGACGTTTGGTGTTCTGGTTCATTCTGAAGCATGGAAAATTATAAGTGGTGTTGAATTAAAACCAAAAGAGAACAACGGTAATTTCATAAAGAAAGACGAAAAAGCGTTAGCATTAATTACATTGTCAGTGAAACCAACTCAATTAAATTATATAAAAAATTGCCAAACATCGGCAGAAGCATGGCAAAGACTAAAAGAAATTCATGAGCCAAGTGGACCGGCGCGTAAAGTGTCTTTATATAAAACATTGTTAGGTCTCCGTTTGTCGGAAGGCGCAAATGCAGTTTAATATGTGAACGAGTTTGAAAGTGTAATTGACAAATTAAAAGTCGGAGTTTTATTAGGTGATGAAATTATTGTTGTCTACTTTACCAAAATCCTACGAGAATTTTGTAATTGCAATGGAAATTCGCGATGAGCTACCGAATTTCACCATAATGCGCAATAAACTATTAGAAGAGGCAGATCGCAGAAATCAAACAAAAAGCGAATGCAGTGAACAGCAAGCATAGATGATAAATAACAAGACAAATCGCGGTAAAGAAGGAAAACGAAATAACAACGATGGTAAATGCTTTGTGTGTGGCAAGCGCGGACATTATGCAGCGAATTGTCGGCAAAATAAATTTAAACTCAAACAACTAAAAAAAGGAGACAATAAAGCAAGACACACGAAATAAAAACGAACGATCGTTTGTGTGTGTGTCACCGAATATTGCTCTTTTTTCAACGAATCAAAGTGTGCGTAGACAGTGGCGCCACCTCGCACATGTGTAACAATCGCTCGTTATTTCACCAATACACAGTAATACATGAAAAAGTGTTAGTAGCAGAAGATCAATCGTTAATCGCAATAGGCACCTGTACAGTGCATATTAAAACCAAAAATACAAATTATAACTTAAATGTTCTGCATGTATCAGACTTACAAGTTAATTTTTTCTCAGTTGGAAAAGGTACAGAAAATGGTTTACAAATAAATTTCAATAGTAAATGTGCGATAGTAAAAATAAAAACCGACAACGAGTTGATTGCTATTGCAAAAAGAGACAACGGGTTTTATTATTTTGAAAATATAGTCGAGTCGGTTAATAGGTCGTATGTCGTGTGTGTATGTCATCTGAACATGGTACAAGGCATAGACAAAATGCAATTTTAACACTAATTCGATTGACGGTTCAAAATATGGTCCAGGTAGACAACGCATCGTCCAAACAGGTGCACCCGGCAGACCGGCAAAGCAGAAAAACAAACTCAATGTGATGCAGACAACAGAAGACGTTAAAAATCCTAAAAACGCTACAGCAGCTGTTAATGATACGCATTCGAGCAAATGGAAGGAAGCTATGCAGTTGGAGTTCAACTCGCTTATGGCTAACAATACATAGTCTTTGGTAGACTTACCAGTTAATAAGAAAACTATCGGAAACAAATGGGTTTTTAGCTTGAAGAGAGACGCAGAAGGAAACATTGATCGATTCAAAGCTAGACTCGTCGCAACGTAGAGACTTGAAATTTTACATGAATACTCGATAATAGCATACGCTGCACAAGTTTATACAATTTTTCTGATAACTCATTCCATTTCGATTTTATGAGCATTTATCGATAATTTTAATGTGTTTTTAAGACTTGGTTTGTACATCTTATGAAACTCTTCCCTCTTCTGATGTACAAGCCTATGCACAACATATAACTTGTATTAAAGAAATTTTTGAGCATGTAGATAATGACTTATTTCTAGTGATAGGTGACTTTAATATACCTAACACTTGGTTGTCGACTCCCAATTTTAACTACCTTATTCCGTCTACAGATCATTATCTTTTCGATGAACTGTTCAGTCTATCAATGTTTCAGATGAACTCTGTTTTGAATCATTTAAATCGTTCACTTTATCTTGTTTTTATTAATGTTGACTTTGTCCTTAATGTTGCCGGATCCTATCTGTATTCCTGAAGATTTGCAACATCCCACCTTAGATGTCTTTTTTTCGATAAAGATGACACCTATTTCTGCTCCGATTCCTTAAATATACCGTCGCTGTTTTCATAAGTGCAATTTTGTCTTGCTTAATGATTTAATTAATGCAAATGACTTTTATACACCTTTAAACCGATTTTTATACGACTTTTATACGACTCAGTTGATGTTAATTTGGCAGCTAACATTTTCTATGAAACTCTAAGCTCTATACTTGAAGTCTGTGTTCCCTTGTAGCTCTCCTCTAAGCCTGCTTCTAATATATATATATATATTATATATATATATAATGGTTTACTCTGACTCTTCCAATTTTATAAATATTTAAACCAAATGTTTTAAGAATTTTAAAAAGTCTGGTTCAATTGTTGACTGGTCTAAATACTCAATAGCCAAGTCAAATTTTAATCTTTTAAATGCTAGGAGTTATGAGAATTACCTTTGACGATGCAAAAGGAAATTCGTTCGTGCGCGACAGTAAGATAATTATTGTGTAGTAATAAACGAGAAATTTATCAAAATTCCAAGAGCACAAAAAAATACGCGTTAACACTCTCAACTGAGAAATCTCTATCGAGTTGAAAAGCTAGAGAGTTGAAATTTGGAATGTATACTTGCATTGACCACCCAAGTTCAAAAAGATATGGCGGATATATCTACGCCCAGTTTTAAAGCTAGAATGCTGAAATTTGGCACGTATGTTAACGCTTCGATTCTATAAAGATTCATAAATAGATTTGATGTCCACGCCCACTGGGGGCGTGGCAATTCGGATCTAAATATATAGTGATTTTACAAATTCAGCTATATTTTGAGCAATATTGATGCTAGAGACTTGAAATTTGATATATATACTCGGATAAGCCACCCAAGATCAAAAAGATATGGCGGACATACATACGCTTTCAGGGGGCGTGGCAAATCGCAAAAAGCTTATAGCTCCTACAGTTTTAGAGGTAGACGCTTCAAAATTTGATGTTTGTGTTACTGGGGGTCTCCTCTATTGATTCTCTAAAAATAAATCTTATGCCCCTTTGGGGGCGTGGTATATCGAAAAAATACCCTGTAACTTTCACATTTTTGGAGTGTAAGCATCCAAGTTTTACAGTTACGTTACCCTAGACTCCTTCTACTTGCCAAATATGATATGTCTACGCCTACTGGGGGCGTGGAAAATTGGCAACAAAATTTGTAACGCCCAGCTGCAAAATTCATATGCCTGTGCCACTTATATAAATAAGTTTTGCTAAGACGACAAACGGCACTTCTGAGAAATATTAAGAAATATATGCAATTCAATTTAATTTTGAAGTTCTGCAAATAATTTATCTGCTAAAGTTATCATTTTTCGTATAGCCTAGATCAGTTATGTTATTTTATTTTTGTGTGTGTGACCCTGACAAAAAATGTAAATATCAAATACCGATATTTGTGTAATCGACTTAGTCCGAACAAAATTATTTCACACAAAAAAATTGACGATAGGACCCATCATGTATGTATGTATGTAGGCACGAACAGCTGCGCAACTATTTTCATGCCGTCGCCGCCGCGTCTCGAACGCGGACCCTTTTGCTTACACGCTTTTCATCCACCTGCTGCGCCACATCAGCTTTGCATTGCCTGTTGGCAAATCCGAAACTACTTCACTACAAGGGCGACTTTTAACAAATACAAAACTATAGAAGCTGCTGTTAATGCAAACACAATATAAACATAAATCAATCGCAATTGTGATTCTTAGAAAAAGCTGAAATGCGCGCATATGAAAGTATATATTTATATGTGTACATACAAAAACGGTGGTCGGTTAAATGTATGCGTATAAAGGACGATATTTGACAAAAACAAAACTAAAGAAGCGGCTGAAAATACAAACACAACTCAATAACAATTTTGGTTGAAGATTATGCTAGAATGAATGGCGATGAATTAATTTGTGACCATGCATAAGCAAACGTGCTTGCACGTTTTAATATATGTACATATGTGTTAATGTAAATATATTTTGCTGTCGCTGCTTAACGCGTGCGTGTCATAATTGGCCAAACCTTTTGTTTAATAGATTGCGACTGACTTAACGGAACTTGATGAAAATTTCAGCATACGATTCTATTGAATTTTTTACATTTTATAAAAATGCTAACTCCTTCACAGAGTTATATTTGCAACAGACCTTCAATTGGCAGTATATGAGGGGGTAGGTAAAGCCGGTATCCAAAATGTAACAAAAATTTAAATTGCATGAATCTACATAAATGCAAAATTTGAGATATATTATTAAATTGAATATACCAGATGCCCCTATGGGAAACGAGTATCACGCATTAGGTTTCGTCCTAAGGTAACGTTCTTACTTGTTATTGTTTACATTTAAGTTTTGTCAATGTCTTTTTAATAATAAATAAATCTGTTGAGGAACCATTTGTCATTATTTAGCACATTTTTCATTATTTAGCATATTTTTGATTTTTTTAGTATATATGCAACTTTAATTGTTATCGGCGAATGAACAGCTGTATCAAGATCAATTATCGGTTAAGTCGATACAATTATGTTAGTATTGAGTAAGCAAACGAACGGACAAGTTTAGTGTAACAGCAATTGGATGATATAGTTCAAATAAAATAAAGATATGTTTAATTTTTCAAAATAAAATTTGGTCCTTCGAGCCGGAGCCGTTGGGCATTGCTACTGAATACTCACTTTGGATTTTTGGACAACAGCGCGCACTATTGGAAAAGTGCCATGTTTTGTCTTGTCGTGTTTTTGCTGCTGGCGACGCAGCATTTACACATTCTTGGAATTAAGTATTGATATTTGGCATCATACGTAATAAACGGCGCGCACTATTGGAAAAGTGCCGTATTTTGTCTTGTCGTGTTTTTGCTGCTGGCGACGCAGCATTTACACATTTTTGGAATTACGTATCGATATTTGGCATCATACGTAATTACTAGTACGCACTATTGGAAAAGTGCTACTGGCTACTTTGGACAACAACTTGAATTGACTGCGGGCAACGCAGCAAGCTGCAATGGAAAATCTACGCACTTTACTCGGAGCCAGAAGTAGATTGAAGGCAACAATTACGCACATTTCTGTATACGCGGAACACCCGCCTGATGGCTGCACATTCTACGATATTGATACCAAATTGGACAAGCTGGTTCAGGTTTGGATGGAGTTTGTCAATCTTGGCGACGAACTTTATAAATATGAAGATGTGCAGGGATATGTGGATCCAGCAAGTGACAACGAAGCATACGAGGAGCGCGTTGATCGAGCTTATGCCCTTCTTAAGGCACTACACACTGAGTACAAACCCCGCAAACTGAAAGAGGCCAATACTACATCTAATGTGCTCGAGAAAAGGGATGAATCGACCATCCAATGTATTTTGCAACAAATGCAGCAGTCTCAAACGCAAATGCAGCAACAGTCTCAGATGCAAATACAACAAATGAAGCAGAAGCAAAAGAAGGCTATGGATCGCATAATGCAACGACTGCTACCGCAGCAGATTGATAACGAGTCATCGTCAGGCTCACAGCAAGTTGCAGGACCATCAACGAAGGATTGGGAACTGCCGCGGATTCATATCGCACCATTTGATGAAGACTATAAGGAAGGGCACGCGTGTAAGGGTCTATTTGACAGTGCCGCAACTCAGACAAGTAGCAAGCCTAGACAGGACAGAGGTACCAGGAACGCGCATGCGCTACTCGCTACTTCAAAGCGCTGTGCTAAGTGCAACACGGAACACGCATTGATAACATGTACATAGTTCTTGGACCTATCTATTCAGCAACGATATGCCATTGTAAAGTCCAAACACATATGTTTTAATTGCTTGAGACTTGGTCATGGAGTGAGCACTTGTACATCGAAGTCATCCTGTAAGTATTGCAAGCGCCGACATCACTCACTTTTGCATTTCGATCAAAGCAGCACTAGGGACAAGGGGGTGACAAGCAGCACTAGGACAAGGTGAACGCCATGAACATTGCGAAATGTGGCAAGGGTACAAATATGAGAAATACAGTGCCAACGGCCCAGGTGTATGTGCGCAATTCTCGAGGTCAAGACGTTGTTTTAATTCAAAGAGTTAAAGAATTAGCATGTGGTCCGATGGCAATTGCCTTAATGAACAAAACAACTTTAACAGATTTAAGAAATGAACTTTCTAATTTCGTTGGTCTAAATTTTGGAAATTTGAATCAAAAATTATTAATAAAAAATGACAATAATTATCCATCAAAATATAATAACAGACAATTCAACCAGAACTCAAGACAAGACACAGACAACAGAAATTACAACGAAAATAATCAAACATATAATAATTACCAAAGACAAGACCGGCAACAGAATAGCCAAATAGTTAGAAATAATCAACAACAAAGTCAGAACGTAAGACAAAATCAGAATTTTAACAGACAATACAGTCAGAACATAAGACAACCCCAAAATTTTAACAGACAACAACAAAGCCATAACATAAGACAAACTCAAAATTTTAAATGACAAATAAATCAGAATATTCGACAAAATTATCAGCAACCAGAACCAGAAGCAATGAGTGTAGACAATTTAAATGATGAAGAAGTAAATAATAATTCAAATTACGAAAATAAACAAGAAGAGTTTTTTACCAACTAGCCTCGGAAAAAAGAAAAGTTTTTATTAGGGGAACTATAGAGGGGGATACTTTTCTAATTTTAGTAGATACTGGATCTACTATAAGTATATTGAACACTAAAAATATATGTAAATCAAAGTATAAAATAATCGAAAAATTTTCAAAAGTTATTTACACTATTAATGGAAATATAAAAAATGACAGTTATTTAGTTAAAACAAAAGTACCAAGCGAATTCAAATATGCAGATTGTGCAAGAATAAGATGGGTAGCTATGTCCTTGGAAAAATCATATGATTTTCTATTGGGCATGGATTTTATCCAAAGAAATTTTGAAAATATTGATTTTAAAAACGAAATAATTAAGCTTTGCAATGGAGTCGAAATTCCATTCCTTTCCAAATTATCAGAAGATGTTTGTGTAATGGAAGTAGGCGAAATTGATGACTTCAAGCTAGAAGGGCTTAATGCGGAGGAAGCACAGATAGTAAAAAATCTTACGAAAAAATATGATAAACTATATTTTAAGGAGGGTGATCAGTTAACTAACACTAATACAATAGTTCACAATATTAAAACCACAACAGATCAACCCATAAATTCAAAGCTCTATAGAGTTTCTCCAAAATATGAAGAAGAAATAAGAAAACAAATAATAGAAATGGAAAAAAGTGGAATAATAAGAAAAAGTAAAAGTAAATATAGCTCTCCTATATGTGTAGTTAAGAAAAAAATTGATAATTCAGGAATTCAAAAATATCGTATCTGTGTAGATTATAGAAGATTAAACCAAGTAACCGTTTCAGATAAGTATCCAATACCTATTATGGACGCTGTATTAGATAAACTTGGTAAAGCCCAATATTTTACTACACTTGATTTAGCGAAAGGCTATCATCAAATATTAATGGCAGAAGTTGATATAGAAAAAACAGCTTTTATAACACCAATGGGATTATATGAATATGTTAGAATGCCATTTGGATTAAAAAATGCTCCAGCTACATTCCAACGTTTAATGAATGAAATATTGAGGGATTATATAAACAAAATTTGTGTGGTATATCTTGATGATATTTTAATTTTTTCAACAACACTTGAAGAACACAAAATTGCTCTAGAAAAAATTTTCAAAGTACTTAGAAATCATAATTTGAAAATACAACCAGATAAATGTTCGTTTATGAAAAAACATACCGAATATTTGGGTCATATTCTCACAAAAGAAGGGTTCAGACCAAATCCAAGAAAAATAGAAGCAATAAAAGGAATTCCATTACCAAAAACATAAAAACAATTAAAAGGATTTTTAGGCATGACAGGATTCTATAGAAAATTTATTAAAGACTATTCCAAAATAGCTTACCCAATGATAAGATATTTACAAAAAGGGGTATCAATTAATACAAATGATCCACAATTTATAGATGCATTTGAAAATCTTAAAGCGCTCATAAGTTCACACCCAATATTAAAATATCCAGAATTTGACAAACCATTTACAATTACTACAGATGCCAGATTTTTTTGCCATAGGTGCAGTTTTATCTCAACAGGGACAACCAATTGGTTATGTTTCAAGAACACTTAATAAACATGAGAAAAATTATAGTACAATTGATAAAGAATTTTTGTCTATTATACATGCAGTAAATTATTTTAAACACTATTTGATTGGAAATAAATTTCAAATTATAACAGATCATGCTCCTATAAAATACTTAAATTCAAAATTCAAAGGAAAAGAGATGACAGCTAAGACATCAAAGATGGATTTTAAAGCTACAGGAATTTGATTATGATATTATATATTTAAAAGGTAAAGATAATAAAGTAGCAGATTTTTTAAGCAGACAGGAGACAGCACAATTAATCAATACAGAAAATAAAGAAGAATCAAATTTTGATATAACAAATACACAACATTCAGCAGATGAAGAGGAATTGACTCATTTTTACATAAAAAATGATATTGTTAATAAATATAAAATTCAGATAATAATTACCTACTCAGCAACAGATAATATTCGTATATACCATGGAAGAAAAATAATTGAAGTAAATCCAGCAGATACAGAAAATGAGATTGAAATAAAATTACAAAATAATATAGAGAAAGGAACAGTAGGAATTTTTTCAGAAGTACCAGACTCAGAATATCATAAAATACAATGTATATTAATCAACATTTTTTCTCACTCAAAAAATATAAAATTTTTTAAATGTACAAAAAGAGCACAAGAAATTTCAACAGAGGAAGAATTACATAAACAAATTTCAATTTACCATTCAAAAGATTCATTACACAGCGGTATAAGCGAAACATTCAATTCCCTAAAAGACAAAATCTATTTTCCAAAGTTAAGGCAACATATTCAATTAATAATAGCAAATTGCAGAAAATGCAAAGAAATTAAGTATGATAGGAAACCAATAAAACCAAACTTTCAATTTACAGAAACACCAGATACAAAAAACCAAATTATACATTTAGACATATTTCACATAAAACACAAATCGTTTGTTACAATCATAGATAAACTTACAAAATTTGCAGTTGCTTATAATATTATAGATAGAAATTGGCGAACAAAGATGCAAATTATGATAGAACATTTTGCAAAATTTAATAAACCACAGAAAATAATAATGGATAATGAGTTTAGATCAGAACATATAATACAATACAATTCACATACAGGAAACGCTGATATTGAAAGATTACATTCTACACTAATTGAGATAATAACAGGAATAGATAATAATGAACTATCTATGGAATCTAAAATTCAATTAGCAATAATAGCTTACAATAAACGTTATCATTCAACAATAAAATGTACACCAAATTATGCTAAAGAAATAGAAGATGCACATAAATTAAAAATGACTATCGAGGAACGTAAGAAAATGATTATAAACAAAAGAAATAATACAAGAGAAGAATACAATGAACAAAGACATGATGGTCCAATTAAAAACTATAAAAGAGTCAGACATAAGGATGAGCCTTATTTTAGATATGCAGAGTTAAAAAACATTCATCTAAGTAACATTAAAAGACCGTTAAAACAGGAAATTAACAATCCCAACGAAAATAACCCATATTGATAGCAGATTTGACAAAGATTTTTTTTTCTTTCTTTATTTCCCAGATATTAATCATGTTAGCCATCATTATAACCAGGTTCAATACAGTACAGACAAGATTACAAATGGAACCGATATTAGTAAGTGCAGGTTATGCACCCATACAGATTCATCAAACCGAAATAGTAAATGAAACAATAATTATATTACACATCATTAACATAAACCCACTTCAAAATATTATAAAACAGATAGAAACAAACATAAGAACAGCTAATATTACAGACAGTGAGGAATTATTTGCAGAAATCAAATTAATAAAGGCAAAGATTAAATCCATTACACCTTTTAGCAGAAATAAAAGAGGACTTATAAATATAGCAGGAACAGCATATAAATGGTTGTTTGGACTAATGGACGACGAAGACAGGACGGATATATTAGAACATCTTGATATAATTGACCAAAATAACCATAACACAATAAATAACTTGAACCAACAAATAATAGTAAACTCACATTTCAACGACACAATTCATAGTTTAGCAGAAACAATTAAGCATGACCGAATAATTATTAACGAAACACTTACAAGCATAAATGATCAAAATAAAAGAATTTTAATGAAAATCCTATACAATGACCAAATGCAGAAATTAAAAAATATTGAGTACAAAGTAAATTACATTCAAGAAAATATAGCCTCTGCAAAGAATAATATAATTTTACCAGAAATTTTATCAGAAGAAGAAATAAACAAATTTGATATTGATTTTTATAAATTAAAATTAATTCGTATGGGTATTTTAAAATACAAAAATAATTGCATAATTATAGCAATAAAAATTCCGAAAAATTATATAAGTGTAGACGTTAAGTTACTGATCCCAATGCCTAACACAGATTATATACAAATCGACCAAGAAAATTTATTAATTATAGAAATTAATAATAAGACATTGGAATATAAACCAAACACAATATTAAAGGAACTTAAACTAAGTAAAAGTTGCACTACTACCAATAGTTGTAAATTTATATTTAATAACATCACAAGTATTGAAGAAATAGATGACGACACAATAATAATAAAAAATGCCAGAAAAGAAAAACTACATCAAAACTGTGACAAAAGAAATATTATATTAAATGGAAATAACCTCATACAATTTGGAAATTGTAAAATACAAATTTTAAAAGAAACATTTTCTAATGAAAAAATAGAATTTTATGAAAAATTTTTTTATCCCACAGAATTATTAAATCAAACCTACAAAAACACTATTAATTTTGATCATCTAACAATAAAAAACTTTGAAAATTTAAAAGAAATCACAGAATTGAAATATGAAAAAAAAGTAACAAATAGTATTATGTTAATATTTTTAATCATTTTTATATTTATCATTTATATATACTTACGTTGCAAAAGGCAAAATATTAACATTAATTTAAAAAGAATTCAGGAGAATTCATACTCTAAGAGGGGAGGAGTTATGCCATCAGCATCACTTCCCAAAGTGTCAACTGACACCATAACAGCAGCGGCACTTCCAATAGCAATAGTTGATACGAAAGGCTTGCAATCTTCCTTAATGTAGCCAAGACCAGAAGTGTCATATAATTGGAGACACTTTTGTAAACATAAATAAGTATCGCAGCCCAGCTGCATAAGATAAACACTTTTGTAAACATAAATGAGCTTCGCAGCTCAGCCGCATAAGATAAGCAAACTTCAACCCAGCATACCCAATATTGTAAACACAAACAATCATAGCCAGAAAATGGTATAAGAATCCTCTTAGAATTGAGTAAGAGAACAGTTGTATTATTGATTTCAAATAAAGAACATGTATTGAACTGTATAAAGGGAATACATAATTCGTGCTTTGCGTCTACCCACTAGGCCACACCAGTATTGCGTTGCTTGTTGGCAAAACGCAAAGTAGTACTATAAGGCGATATGTGACAAATACAAAAGCTAAAGCTAAATCGCAATTGTGATTCTTAGAATATGCTGAAACGCGCGCATATGAACGTATGAGTATGTGTACATACAAAAACGGTGGTCTGTTTGAATGTATGCGTGTAAAGGGCGATATATGACAAAGACAAAACTACAGAAGCGGCTGAAAATGCAAACACAATTCAAACACAGATTTGGTTGAAGAATATGCTAGAACGAATGGCCTTGAATGTATTTGTGCACATGCATAGTAGACGCGCTTGCACGTTTCAGTGTATGTGTATGTGTATATATTTTTTGCTCGCTGCTTGCCACGTGCGTGTGATTATTGGCCAAATGTTTTCTTCAATAAATCGGGACTGACTTAACGGAATTTGATGAAACTTTCAGCATATGATTTTATTGAATTTTTTACATTTTATAAAAATGATAATTTATTCACATGGTTATATTTGCAACAGACTCTCAATGAGTGGCGAAGGGAGGAGGGGGGCGGGTTAATTAGTAAAAAGAGCCGGTATCCAAAAAATAAAACAAATAGAAATTGCATAAAATTCACATTAATCTATATGCAAAATTTGAGGAGTGTAGCTCAAAAGGTGTGGGAGATATAATTTTATAACCTATTTTCGATAAGGTTTAAAATCGATAACAAAACAACAAAAATAGATATCGTTTTTTGGTAACAAACTTGACCTGCGCGTGCTATCCACGAACCCAACGAAAAAAATTCAAGTCTCTAGCTTGTCTAGATGCTTCAATCGACGCGTTCAAACATACGGACAGACGGACGGACGGACGGACGGACGGACGGACAGACAGACAGTGCTAAATCGACTCAGCTCGTCGCCCTGATCAAGAATATATATACTTTGTGGGGTCTGGCACGCCTCCTTTTGCCTGTTACATACATTTAACAAAACCATTATACCCTGATTTCCCATTTTCAATGGGCTCAGGGTATAAAATAGCGTCTAATTTATTTCAGAGAATGATGACAATAGCATTCTCAGGCCTAGAACATAGATAATTTAATTCTGAACAACATATGATTAAAAACTTAACATATGTTTTCAAACTTTGTAGAAAACACAATCTGAATCTACATCCAGAAAAATGTTATTTTCTTATGCACGAGGTGACGTTTTTAGGTCATAGATGCACAAATAAAGGACGTCTTACCAGACGATAACAATTTTAATGGTATCAATAACTATCCTGTCCTTACGGACGCAGACAGCGCTAAAAAATTCGTTGCATTTTGTCGAATGTTCATGGCACATATCAAGATTATGTAAAAAGAATGTCCCATTTGAATAGACAACAGAGTGTAAAGCATTCAGTACCTAAAAAATAAATTTGTTCAACCAAATGTATTACTATATCCGGATTTCTGCAAAGAATTTTGCATATTGCAAACAAACAAGTATGTGGAGCGGATTTATAAAAGAGCTAGATTAAATAATTGAATCCAACTCCCAGTTGCAGTTGAAAGCAATAAGAGTACTACAGAGCAAGAACAAGCCAAAATACATTGGGCAATAACACATTTTCGACCATATATATATGGCAAACATTTTATAGTTAGAACGGATCACACAACTTTAACATTTTTTTTTTTTATGATAAACCCAAGTTTAAAAGATGTAAGAAAACTCTTGTCGGATGTGCCCGACTAGAAGATACCCGGAACCCCTTCCAATTTGCAATTTTAATACGTTCCATAGCTTGCATATAACATTAAATTTTCAAAATTAAATTATATTTTTAAAATTTTATTCAACTATAATGTATATCAATCAAAAATAAATAAATAATGAAATAAATATATAAATAAAAAAAGGGGCCGTGGCAATCGCAAAACCTTATAGCTCCTAGAGTTTTAGAGCTAGACGCTTGTGCTACTGGAGGCGTCCTCTATCGAATAGCCAAAAATATATCTTACACCCCGTTGGGGGCATGGTATATCGTAAAATACCCTGTAACTTTCACATTTTTGGAGTATAAGCATCCAAGTTTTACAGTTACGTTACTCTTGACTCCTTCTAAGAACTTGCCAAATATGATATATCTACACCTACTGGAGTCGTCGCAAATTGGCAACAAAATTTGTAACGCCCAGCTGCAAAAATCATATGTCTATGCCACCTATATAAATAAGCTTAATAAGAATTGCTAAGACGCCAAACGGCATTTCTAAGAAACATTAAGAAATATATGTAATTTGATTTAAAGTTGAAGTTCTGCAAATAATTTGTTATGCTAAAATTATCATTTTTCGTGTAGCCTAGGTCAGTTATGTTATTTTCCTTTTTGTGTGTGTGACCATACCGTCATGCTATATTTTTTTTATCGATTACACATAGACTCGTCATTCACAAAAAATTTATTCCACGAAGAGCATTAAAAAATGCAGATCGGATTGGGTTCAGGGTATATCCTAGCCGGGTACGCCTGATTTTCCACGCCCACTGGGGGCGTGGCAAACTTTTCATCAATCTGTATAGAATCGTAGAGTTAAGTTACGTGCCAAATTTCAGCATTCTAGCTTTAAAACTGTAGAAGATACAGTTTTCCCGATTTGCCACGCCCCCAATGGGCGTAGATATGTCTGCCATGTGTTTTTGAACTTGGGTGGTCAACGCAAGTATACATTCCAAATTTCAACTCTCTAGCTCTTCAACTAATATGATTTCTTAGCTATGGGCGAAGCATTTCCTGATTTGCCACGCCCTTAGTGGGCATATCAAGAAAATCTTGACACTTTAGAACTCGAGGGTATACACGAGTATATTTTCAAAATTTTAAGTCTCTAGCTTCAATAGCGTAGAAAAATATTGCATTCGTACGGACAGACGTACAGACGGACAGACGGACGGACAGCAAGACGGACATTGCACAAAACCAATATACTCTTTTTCCCTTTGGGAATCGACAATAATAATCAAAATAGAAACAACAATAGAGGCGGACGTGGTAGAGGCAATGGCCACGGTAACAACAATTCCAATACTTACAATAACAATAAAAACAATTATAATAATAATAATAGAAACTACAATAGAGGTGGAAATGGTTATAACCAAGGTAGGAATATTTCCAACCGAGGCAACAACCAAAATAGAAATCATTGTAACAGTAACAATAACAATAATGTCCGAATTGCCCAATATACCGCGGTAAACTTGTAGACACTTCCAGATACTCAGGGTTAAATAGTAAAATATATACTGTTAATTTAAGTCTCAACAATTTCGTATCATTAAAAAATGTTGCAACAAATAAACAAATAACATTGATTTTGATTGATGCAGGTGCAGATATTTCAATTATAAAAGAAAATTCTGATGTCTTTCATGACATCAAAATCAATAGAATTATAGACATTCGAGGCATAGGAGAAGGAGTAATAAACTCCAAAGGACTAGCGTCAATTGAACATTAATCCATACAAATTTCATCTACTTCATTCAGATTACGAAATCCCTTGCTATGGAATAATAGGATTAGATTTCATAAAAAATAGTATTGCCAATTAGATTACAATAGTTTCGAGAATTGGGATATAATTAGACCATAAAACCTACTAATAAGACTTCTACTAGAAAGATCCCAAGATCATCAGCAGAAGAAAACATTTTAATTTCAAATCCGGAAATTAAACCGGGTGTTTATGTTGCAAACACGATTGCAACAGCCCAGAATGGTTTTGTCCGATTCTTAAATACAACAGATAAATGCCAAATAGTGGGCATTAATAACATAAAATTTGAATCACTTTCGAACTACAATGTAGTTGAAAATTTCAAAGACAATAAAAATCAAGTAAGAACGTTGCATGAGGTCGAAACCTAATGCGTGATACTAGTTTCCCATAGGAGCATCTGGTATATTCAATTTAATAATTTATCTCAAATTTTGTATTTATGTAGATTCATGTGAACTTTATGCAATTTCAATTTTTGCAAATATAACTATGTGAATGAATTAGAATTTTTACAAAATGTAAAAAATTTATCAAGTTCCGTTAAGTCAGTCGTAATCTATTAAACAAAAAGTTTGGCCAATTATGACACGCACGCGTTAAGCAGCGACAGAAAAATACATTTACATTTACACATACATTGAAACGTGCAAGCGCGTTTGCTTATGCACGGTCACAAATAAATTCAGCGCCATTCATTCTAGCATATTCTTCAACCAAAATTGTTATTGAGTTGTGTTTGCATTTTCAGCCGCTTCTTTAGTTTTGTATTTGTCCAATATCGCCCTCTATACGCATACATTCAACCGACCACCGTTTTTGTATGTACACATACACTGTACCACTTAAGGCACCGTACCCCTGTTCGTTTTCACAAAACACGCTGTAACTTCGTCAAATTTTTATATAAAAAAAAAGTTTTGATGGTGGTTGATAAAGTGATCTATTAACTACACAATAGCATTTTAATAATAGTAAAATATGATTTTAGTCTAATATTATAACTAAAGAACTAAATATATTCACATTTTCGACTCCACAAAAGTCACCGTACTCTTGCTTGCTCTGCGCTGTCTGGCGCCAATGTTCTTTTTAGACCTAACGGGGATTTTCAAAACATGTGTGCAATGTCTTCAAAATTAATACTACTTTTTGTGAACTCTTCGTGTTGGACAAAATTTCCAAATTTCGTCATAAAAATGACCAGTAAAGGGATAACTGTAGAAGAAGGTGGTATCTTTCAGCTCCACACAAAGGAGCAAAAGTCGTATGCAGAGATAGCTAAACTAATGTCTAGAGCCAAGCCAACCATCCAAACAGTAATTGGCCGTTTTAAATACGAGGGACGTATCGAAAATAATACCAGATCTGGCCAACCACCTTCACTTTCCATTCGCGACAAGCGCCAAATAAGGCATTTGGTGGACAAGGATCGAGACGCGGCGACGACGGCATGAAAATAGTTGCGCAGCTGTTCGTGCCTACATACATACATACATGATGGGTCCTATCGTCAATTTTTTTGTGTGGAATAATTTTGTTCGGACTAAGTCGATTACACAAATATCGGTATTTGATATTCACATTTTTTGATGGTCACACACACAAAAAGAAAATAACATAACTGACCTAGGCTATACGAAAAATGATAATTTTAGCAGATAAATTATTTGCAGAACTTCAACATTCAAATCGAATTGCATATATTTCTTAATATTTCTCAGAAATGCCGTTTGTCGTCTTAGCAATTCTTATTAAGCTTATTTATATATATATATTTATATAGGTGGCACAGGCATATGAATTTTGCAGCTGGGCGTTACAAATTTTGTTGCCAATTTGCCACGCCCCCAGTAGGCATAGACATATCATATTTGGCAAGTTCCTAGAAGGAGTCGAGGGTAACGTAACTGCAAAGTTTGGATGCTTACACTCCAAAAATGTAAAAGTTACAGGGTATTTTTTCGATATACCACGCCCCCAAAGGGGCATAAGATTTATTTTTAGAGAATCAATAGAGGAGGCTCCCAGTAACACAAACATCCGCAAACATCTAGCTTTAAAACTGTAGGAGCTATAAGCTTTTTGCGATTTGCCACGCCCCCTGAAGGCGTAGGTATGTCCGCCATATCTTTTTGATCTTGGGTTGCTTATCCGAGTATATATAAAATTTCAAGTCTCTAGCATCAATAGTGCTCAAAATATAGCTGAATTTGTAAAATCACTATATATTCAGATCCGATTTGCCACGCCCCCAGTGGGCGTGGACATAAAAATCTTTTTATCAATCTTTATAGAATCGAAGCATTAAGTTACGTGCCAAATTTCATTCTAGCTTTAAAACTGTAGAAGTTAGTTTTCCTGATTTGCCACGCCCCCAATGGGCGTAGATATATCCGCCATATCTTTTTGAACTTGGGTGGTCAACGCAAGTATACATTCCAAATTTCAACTCTCTAGCTCTTCAACTAATATGATTTCTTAGCTATGGGCGCAAGCATTTCCTTATTTGCCACGCCCTTAGTGGGCATATCAAGAAAATCTTGACACTTTAGAACTCGAGGGTATACACGAGTATATTTTCAAAATTTTAAGTCTCTAGCTTCAATAGCGTAGAAAAATATTGCATTCATACGGGCAGACGTACAGACGGACAGACGGACGCACAGCAAGACGGACATTGCACAAAACCAATATACTCTTTTTCCCTTTGGGAATCGACAATAATAATCAAAATAGAAACAACAATAGAGGCGGATGTGGTAGAGGCTATTCCAATACTTACAATAACAATAACTACAATTATAATAATAATAATAGAAACTACAATAGAGGTGGAAGAGGTTATGTTGAAGTTTGCAAGTTCAATTTGTTAAGTTTATGTATCGATATATATCGCACATCACTAAAATGTAAGATCGCGCATCTCCTATTGCTGTTCGCTTTAAAATTCATTCCCTGAATAAACGTTTCGGTATACGCACGTATTCGGTTTCATATTCAATGTGTACGGAATCATTACTTTCTCCACAGATTATCTAACATTGGTTATGGGCCCAGACTCGCAGAAAAGAATTTAAGATGAGTCTGTATAACATTGAAAAGTTAAGTGAAAGTAATTACGATGTATGGTGTTTACAAATGCGAAGTGTTCTCATACATCAGGAGTTGTGGAACCATGTTAGCGGTAAATGTGAAAATAATGCTAGTACAGCAGAAGCCGCAGTGAAGTGGAATTTGTGTGATGAATATAATATTGAACGTGCAAGTATCGCAGTTGAACTATGTAAAAAGCGCAAAAAGTTCTAAAGAAGCGTGGGACAAATTAAGAGAAATTCATGTGTCTACGGGTCCGCTTCGTAAAGTATCGTTGTACAAAAAACTGTTAAGTTTAAAGTTGTCGTCAGAAATGAGCATGACGCAATATATCAATTCGTTTGTCGAAATTGTGGATAAACTGACAGAAGTGAGCATCGAACTAAGTGAAGAACTAAGAGTTATTATTCTGCTTTCAAGCTTAGGCGCGGAGTATGAGAATTTCGTCATAGCGATCGAAACAAGAGACGCGCTTCCTACATTCGACACGCTCAAAATAAAACTTCTGGAAGAAGCAAAGCGAATTGAAGATAAGTGCGAACAGGACAGCAGTCAACAAGCATTCTATGCTGGCGCCAAGAAAAATGACAGGACATGTGTTGCGATAGAGATGTGTTCGTGTCGTTCGTGCCAAAAAGAGACAAAATAATGTTGGCAGCAAATAAATATATCGAATCACCGGGCACGGGTACGGTAATAATAAAAACTCAACAAGGCAAGTTGGAGTTACGCGATGTTTTGTACGTGCCATCGCTACAAATGAATTTTTATTCCGTTAGCAAAGCAATGAAATTCGGACATAAAGTATTTTTCGGTAACAATTTTGCGTCGGTAAAAACAAAAAACCGTACGGTGCTGCTAACTGCAGCAATGAGTGATAATTTATTTTTGTTTAACGATTTAAACGAGAACAAACTGTTTTCAATGAGTGAAAAAGCTATTATGTGGCATAATTGTTATGGTCATTTAAACTATCGTAGTCTCAAAGATTTGTCAGAAAATGAGCTAGTGCACGGGATTGACGTAAAAAACATACCCGCTGAGATTAATTGCAATACGTGCAATAAATCAAAAATTTGTGCAAAACCGTTTCCGAAAAACTGTAAAAACAATGCCGATGATCTTTTGGATTTGATTCACACAGACGTGTGTGGTCCTATAAATGTTGCCTCAGTAGGGGGTGCAAAGTACTTTATAACGTTTATAGACGACAAGTCAAAAAGGGTGTTTGTGTACTTTATGAATACCAAAGATCAAGCGTTTGAAAAGTTCCAACTATTTAAAAATATGGCAGAGTGTCAAACACAAAGAAAAATAAAAGTCATCCGGAGTGACAACGGCAAAGAATACATAAATAAACAGTTTGATAATTATTTAAATGAGTGTGGAATTAAAAGACAATTATCGGTGCCGTATACACCTCAACAAAACTGAGTAGCAGAGAGAGCCAACAGGTATTTGGTGGAAATGGCTCGCAGCATGATGGTGCACGCTAACGTCGAGGAGCCACTATGGGCTGAAGCTATATGGACTGCAGCATACATCCGAAACAGATGCCCATCGCAAGGGTTACAGGGTAACGTAACGCCTTTTGAACTGTGGACTGGTCGCAAGCCGACGGTGAAGCATTTTCGTATTTTTGGCTCACCAGCATATGCTCTCAATAAGCGGCAACACAAAAAGTTTTGTGCCAAAGGTAAAGAGTATACTTTCGTTGGATATTCGCCAACAGCCAAGGCGTATCGGCTGTATGACAGAGAAGCGAAACAAATAGTAGAGCGTAGGGACGTAAAGTTTGTGGAAAATGAAATCCAAGCAAACCCGGAAATGCCAAGCAAAAGCTATAATTCGTTCATTTTAGATATTCCGTTAGAAGTAAATAGTGTAGATTCAGAAGAAGTTAGTTCTGAAAATGCTACAAACAGGGATGAAGAAATCGAAGAATTTGAAAGTTTTGAAGCAGAGGAAAGTGCAGATCTGAGCAGTTCAAATGAAGACGATGCAGAGGAAAATTTAGATTTTGGCAATTCCAATGAGGAAATTACAGGAAACCTGCGTCGAGGTCCAGGTAGGCCAAGAATAGTTCGGACAGGTAATGTTGGCAGACCACGCAAGCAGTATAACATGCTAAATAATATTATTGCATTCACTGATGTAGAAACGCCCAAAAATATAAAGGAGGCTCTGTCTGGCAAACATTCGTTTGAGTGGGAGCAATCGATGAAAAAAGAATATGATGCACTGGTAAAAAATAAGACTTGGAAATTAGTAGATCCACCAGCCGATACCAAAGTCATCAGCTCCATGTGGGTTTATTGAATCAAACGAGATGAGCAAGGAAAGATTAGTAGTTTCAAATCTAGACTTGTTGCTAAAGGTTGTAGTCAACAGCTAGGCGTTAATTATAATGAAACATTCTCGCCAGTAATACGTTATGAGAACATAAGGCTTTTATTAGCAATAGCTGTTGAGAAGGAGTTATATTTACACCAAGTGGACGTTTCGAATGCGTATTTGAATAGTGAGCTGCAAGAAAGTATATATATGAGGCAACCCGATCATTTTGTGAGAAGTGCATATCCTCAAAGAGTTTTAAAGTTAGAAAAGGCACTATATGGGTTAAAGCAATCGGGTAGAGCTTGGAACAGTATCTTGGACAAGACTCTAAAGAAAATGGGATTTAAGGCAGCAATGAACGAGCCGTGTCTATATATGAAGATGTCAAAGGGCACCTACAATCTGATTGCGGTCTATGTAGACGATCTTATAATTGCTTGCCGCAACAAAAGCGATCTGGATGTTATTAAAGCAAAGCTTAAAGAATGCTTTAATATACATGACAATGGCCCATTGCATCACTTCCTGGGTATGGAAATTCGTCGCAAGGGAGAGAAAGGTGCTATTTCTGTGTGTCAGAAACAGTATATCACTTGTCTTTTGGAAAAATACAAGTTGAGCGTGTGTCGTTCAGTTTCTACGCCCTTGGACCCTGGATTTACAATTAGTTGCATTAATGAGCAATGTGGCAAAGTTGATGTAACGGAGTATCAATCGCTGATTGGTTCACTGATGTACTTGGCTATATCGACGCGCCCTGACATATTACATTCCGTAAGTAAGTTGGCCCAACGGAATACGAATCCACACACCGAGCACGAGTCAGGCGCAAAACACGTTCTTCGGTACTTGGCGAAGACATTGGAGCTTAAGCTCCATTACTCTAAAACTGAAATGCCCCTGCATGCATATGTCGATGCAGACTGGGCTAATGATAACGTCGACAGAAAATCGTACTCTGGGTACGTGTTCTATCTTGCAGGTTCGGCTTTTTCTTGGGAGTCAAAGAAGCAATCACTGGTGGCTCTCAGCAGCACAGAAGCAGAATATATTGCACTCTCAACAGCAGCCAAGGAAGCAGTATATTTGAAGCGGCTACTTGAAGAAATTGGATATGTGGATCGATCCTCGCCAATCCGAATCAACGGTGACAATTTGAGTGCGCAGCAAATCGCATTAAACCCTGTTCATCACAAGCGCACCAAACACATAGACATTAAGTATCATCACATTAGAGAAGTAATCGCTAACAATGAAATATCAGTTAGTTTTGTTTCTACGAACGATAATGTTGCTGACATTTTTACAAAGAATTTACAGAAAGAAAAGCATAATAAGTTTGCAAAAATGTTAGGCTTAAATTAAGAAACATTGTAAGTTAAATTAAACTTGAGAAGAAGTGTTGAAGTTTGCAAGTTCAATTTGTTAAGTTTATGTATCGATATATATCGCACATCACTAAAATGTAAGATCGCGCATCTCCTATTGCTGTTCGCTTTAAAATTCATTCCCTGAATAAACGTTTCGGTATACGCACGTATTCGGTTTCATATTCAATGTGTAATGTGTGTGTGGAAATATTTCTACCTTGGTTATAACCTGTTAGATAATCTGTGGAGAAAGTAATGATTCCTTACTTTCTCCACAGATTATCTAACAGGTTATAACCAAGGTAGAAATATTTCCAACCGAGGCAACAACCAAAATAGAAATCATTGTAACAGTAACAATAACAATAATGTCCGAGTTGCCCAATATACTTGTAGACACTTCCAGATACTCAGGATTAAATAGTAAAATATATACTGTTAATTTAAGTCTCAACAATTTCGTATCATTAAAAAATGTTGCAACAAATAAACAAATAACATTGATTTTGATTGATACAGGTGCAGATATTTCAATTATAAAAGAAAATTCTGATGTCTTTCATGACATTAAAATCAATAGAATTATAGACATTCGAGGCATAGGAGAAGGAGTAATAAACTCCAAAGGACTAGCGTCAATTGAACATTAATCCATACAAATTTCATCTACTTCATTCAGATTACGAAATCCCTTGCTATGGAATAATAGGATTAGATTTCATAAAAAATAGTATTGGGATATAATTAGACCATAAAACCTACTAATTCAAGACTTCTACTAGAAAGATCCCAAGATCATCAGCAGAAGAAAACATTTTAATTCCAAATCCAAAAATTAAACCGGGTGTTTATGTTGCAAACACGATTACAACAGCCCAGAATGCTTTTGTCCAATTCTTAAATACAACAGATAAATGCCAAATAGTGGGCATTAATAACATAAAATTTGAATCACTTTCGAACTACAATGTAGTTGAAAATTTCAAAAACAATAAAAAACAAGTAAGAACGTTGCCTTAGGGCGAGACCTAAAGCGTGATACTCGTTTCCCATAGGGGCATCTGGTATTTTAAATTTAATAATTTATCTCAAATTTTGCATTTATGTAGATTCATGTGAACTTTATGCAATTTCAATTTTTACAAATATAACTATGTGAATGAATTAGAATTTTTACAAAATGTAAAAAATTCAATAGAATCATATGCATATACACATACATTGAAACGTGCAAGCGCGTTTGCTTATGCACGGTCACAAATAAATTCAGCGCCATTTATTCTAGCATATTCTTCAACCAAAATTGTTATTGAGTTGTGTTTGCATTTTCAGCCGCTTCTTTAGTTTGGTATTTGTCAAATATCGCCGTTTATACGCATACATTCAAACCGACCACCGTTTTTGTATGTACACATATAAATATATACTTTCATATGCGCGCATTTCAGCTTTTTCTAAGAATCACAATTGCGATTGATTTATGTTTATATTGTGTTTGCATTAACAGCAGCTTCTATAGTTTTGTATTTGTCAAAAGTCGCCCTTGTAGTGAAGTAGTTCCAGATTTGCCAACAGGCAACGCAAAACTGATGTGGCGCAGCAGGTAGATGAAAAGCGTGTAAGCAAAAGGGTCCGCGTTCGAGACGCGGCGGCGACGGCATGAAAATAGTTGCGCAGCTGTTCGTGCCTTCATACATACATACATGATGGGTCCTATCGTCAATTTTTTTGTGTGGAATAATATTGTTCGGACTAAGTCGATTACACAAATATCGGTATTTGATATTTACATTTTTTGATGGTCACACACTCAAAAAGAAAATAACATAACTGACCTAGGCTATACGAAAAATGATAATTTTAGCAGATAAATTATTTGCAGAACTTCAACATTAAATCGAATTACATATATTTTTCAGAAATACCGTTTGTCGTCTTAGCAATTCTTATTAAGCTTATTTATATAGGTGGCACAGGCATATGAATTTTGCAGCTGGGCGTTAAAAATTTGCCACGCCTCCGGTAGGCGTAGATATATCATATTTGGCAAGTTCCTAGAAGGAGTCTAAGGTAACGTAACTGCAAAGTTTGGATGCTTATACTCCAAAAATGTGAAAGTTACAGGGTATTTTTTCAATATACCACGCCCCCAAAGGGGCGTAAGATTTACTTTTGGGAAATCAATAGAGGAGGCCCCAGTAACACAAACATCCAATTTTGAAGCGTCTAGCTTTAAAACTGTAGGAGCTATAAGCTTTTTGCGATTTGCCACGCCCCCTGAAGGCGTAGGTATGTCCGCCATATCTTTTTGATCTTGGGTTGCTTATCCGAGTATATATATCAAATTTCAAGTCTCTAGCATCAATAGTGCGCAAAATATAGCTGATCTTGTTAAATCACTATATATTCAGATCTGATTTGCCACGCCCCCAGTGGGCGTAGACATCAGATCTTCTTATGAATCTTTATAGAATCGTAGCGTTAAGTTACGTGCCAAATTTCAGCATTCTAGCTTTAAAACTGTAGAAGTTACAGTTTTCCCGATTTGCCACGCCCCAATGGGCGTAGATATATCCGCCATATCTTTTTGAACTTGGGTGGTCAACGCAAGTATACATTCTAAATTGCAACTCTCTAGCTCTTCAACTAATATGATTTCTTGACTATGGGCGCAAGCATTTTCCGATTTGCAACGCCCCTAGTGGGCATATCCGGAAAATCTTGACACTTTATATATATATTTATATATATGTTCCAAATTTCAAGTCTCTAGCTTCAATAGCGTAGAAAAATATTGCATTCATACGGACAGACGGACAGACGGACGGACAGCAAGACGGACATTCCACAAAACCAATATACTCTTTTTCCCCTTAGGAAACGAGTATAATTACAGAAGTCCCCATAGTCATGTCGAGAAAATCAAAAAAAAAAAGTTGGTAAACTCATTGTCTGAGTCTGAATATAACAGCCTACTTCTATTAGTACAAAAATCCCTTCCGGGATCAGAAAAAAAGAAATTTTAGTAATTGACTACCGTCAAATTAATAAACACCTCTTATCTGATAAATTTCCAATACATAGAATTGATGATATCTTAGATCAATAGGGTCGAGCAAAATATTTCTCATGCCTTGATTTAATGTCAGGATTTCATCAAATTGAACTGGAAGATAAATGCCTTTTTCATGCATGAATTGACATTTCTAGGTCACAAATGTACAAACATAGGAATACTACCAGATGACAAAAAATATGACGTCATCATGAACATCCTGTCCCACATGATGCGGACAGTGCAAGGCGTTTCATTGCATTCTACAACTACTACAGACGCTTTATTAAAAATTTCGCCGACTACTCACGGCACATAACAAGATATAAACAAGTAAGAACGTTGCATTCGGGTGAAATTTAATGCGTGATACTCGTTTCCCATAGGGGCATCTGGTATATTCAATTTAATAATATATCTCAAATTTCGAGTTTATGTAGATTCATGTGAATTTTATTTGTTTTGGTTTTAGTTTTGTATTTGTCAAATATCGCCCTTTACACACATACATTCAAACAGATCAACGTTTTTGAATGTACACATACACATACGTTCATATGCGCGCATTTCATCATTTTCTAAGATCAAATTTTCCAAAACAAAATTATATTTTTGAAATTTTATTCAACTAGAATGTATGTCAATTAAAAATAAATAAATAAATAAATAAACAAATAAACAAATCAAAAACGAAGAAAAACAAACATCACCGCACCTGGACTCTAACTATTTACTACATATAATCTCAACTAGCACAACCACTTCATATTTATAATAAAAACAAGTAAGAGTGCTCTAGTCGAGACTGCTCGACTAGGGGATACCCTGAGCCCTATGAAGAGCCAAATATCAAATCATTCTACGCTTATTTTATGCTTGCATATAAACAACACATACACTCACACACATATGCACGCAAGCATAAGCGCGCGCCCTGCCAACTGCGTAGTTGACGCAGCGACTGCGCTTGGGATGCAATGTGGGCATTACTATGGGAACTTAATTGTTTAATAACTTTTCTTAGCGATGGACTAAAAGCATCAAACTTTTAAAACTCATTAATGGCATTCGTATGTATGTATTTTCCAAAGCACAGGTCTCTAGCATTTGATTTGCGTTTTTACAAATAGGAGGCTATTGGGGGCGAATGGGGCGTGGCATCCAAAATCTAAAGATCACGTAATCTCCGTATTCATTACACGCAACTACTTAGCAAATTTGATAAAATTATCGATAATTGCTCATAAAATCGAAATGGAATGAGTTATCGGAAAAATTTTATAAACTTGTGCAGCATATAGTATTATCGAGTATTCATGTAAAATTTCAAGTCTCTACATTGCGTACTTATAAATATCTCAGCGTTCACACGGACGGACGGACGGACAGACAGACGGACGGACAGACGGACAGACGGACGGACGGACAGACGGACAGGGCTATATCAACTCGTCTTGTCGCGCTGATCAAGAATATATATACTTTATAGGGTGTGGCACGCCTCCTTCTGCCTGTTACAAACATTTTCACAAAACCATTATACCCTGATTTCCCATTTTCAATGGGCTCAGGGTATAAACAAGTAAGAAAACTCTAGTCGGAGGTGCCCGACTAGGAGATACCCTGAGCCCCGTCCGATTTGCATTGTTTAATACGCTATATAGCTTGCATATAACATTAAATTTTGCAAAATTAAATTATAATTTTGAAATTTTATTCAACTAGAATTTATGTAAATTAAAAAATAAATTAATAATTAAATAAATAAAAAAAAAAAAAGAAAGCAAACATCACCGCACCTGGGCTCGAATCTACATCTATTTACTACATGTGTAAAGTTAAAGCGCGTCATCTCAACTAGCACGAACACCTCATGTTTATAGATTAAAAAAAAAATTAAAAAAGTTATGCTGTTGTCACTGAGTTTCGAACCCGGGACCTTTCGTTTACGCGCTTTCTTTCTATCCACTACGCCACACCAGTATTGCGTTGCTTGTTGGCAAAACGCAAAGTAGTACTACAATGCGATATGTTACAAATACAAAACTAAAGAAGCAGATCAATCGCAATTGTAATTCTTAGAATATGCTGAAATGCGCGCATATGAATGTATTAGTTTGTATACATACAAAAACGGTGGTCTGATTCAATGTATGCGTGTAAAGGGCGATATATAACAAATACAAAACTACAGAAGCGGCTGAAAATGCAAACAGAATTTGGTTGAAGAATATGCTAGAACGAGTGGCCTTGAATGTATTTCTGCACATGCATAGTAGACGCGCTTGCACGTTTCAATGTATGTGTATGTGTAAATGTTTTTTGCTGCGCGTCGCTGCTTGCCACGTGCGTGGGATTATTGGCCAAATGTTTTGTTTAATAAATCGGGACTGACTTAACGGATTTTGATGAAACTTTCAGCATATGATTCTATTGAATTTTTTACATTTTATAAAAATGTTAATTTATTCACATGGTTATATTTGCAACAGACTCTCAATGGGTGTTTGATGGCAGGGAGGGGAGGGGGGTTAATTAGTAAAAAAAGCCGGTATCCAAAAAATAAAAAAATAGAAATTGCATAAAAATCACATTAATCTATATGTAAAATTTGAGGGGTCTAGCTCTAAAGGTGTGGGAGATAGAATTTTATAACATGTTTTCGATAAGGTTTAAAATCGATAACAAAACAACAAAAATAGATATTGTTTTTTGGTAACAAACTTGACCTGCGCGTGCTATCCACGGACCCAACAAAAAAAAATTCAAGTCTCTAGCTTGTCTGGATGCTTCAATCGACGCGTTCAAACATACGGACGGACGGACGGACGGACGGACGGACAGACGGACGGACAGACAGACGGACAGGGCTAAATCGACTCAGCTCGTCGCCCTGATCAAGAATATATATACTTTGTGGGGTCTGACACGCCTCCTTCTGCCTGTTACATACATTTAACAAAACCATTATACCCTGATTTCCCATTTTCAATGGGCTCAGGGTATAAAAAATATAAGAAAAAGTTAGGCCGTCGCCACTTAGTTTCGAATTCGAAACCTTTCGTTTACGCGTTTTGCGTATATCCACTACGCCACACCAGCATTTTGTTGCCTGTTGGCAAATCCCAAACTAGTTCACTACAAGCGCGACAACTGACAAATACAAAACTAAAGAAGCTAAAGAAGCAGATCAATCGCAATTGTGATGCTTAGAATATGCTGAAAAGTGCGCATCTGAACGTATGTATTTATATGTGTACATACAAAAACGGTGGTCGGTTTGAATGTATGCGTATAAAGGGCGATATTTGACAAATACAAAACTAAAGAAGCGGCTGAAAATGAAATAATTAAGAAAAAATTTCGCACAGTTATTTACGAAAAACTTGAAGAAATATGCACCCAGTATAATGACACGTTCGGACTTGAAACCGAACCAATCACCACTAATAATTTCTATAAACAAAAATTGAGACTTAAGGATGATAAACCAGTATATGTAAAAAATTATCGATGTCTGCATAGCCAAATAGAAGAAATCCAACATCAAGTTTCGTCTGTTTCACCCTATAATAGCCCACTCTTATTAGTTCCGAAGAAATCTCTTCCGGGCTCTAAAGAGAAAAAATGGCGATTAGTAAATGACTATCGCCAAATAAATAAAAAAATTGCTGTCAGATAAATTTCCACTCCCCAGAATTGACGATATTCTTGATCAATTGGGTAGAGCTAAATATTTTTCATGCCTTGACTTAATGTCAGGTTTCCACCAAATTGAGCTCGAGGAAAGCTCAAGAAATATAACATTTTTTTCAACGAGCAATGACTCATATCGCTTCATGCGATTACCATTTTGTTTAAAAATGATGACAATAGCATTCTCAGGCATAGAACCTTCACAAGCTTTCCTTTACATGGATGATTTAATCGTTATTGGTTGTTCTAAACAACATATGATTAAAAATTTAACAGATGTTTTCAAACTTTGTAGAAAACACAACCTGAAATTACATCCAGAAAAAAATTTGATGTAATTAAAAAATCCTGTCCCTACGGACGCAGACAGTGCTAAAAAATTCGTTGCATTTTGCAATTATTATAGACGTTTTATAAAAAACTTCGCCGAATATTTACGGCACATATCAAGATTATGTAAAAAGAATGTCCCATTTGAATAGACAACAGAGTGTAAAAAAGCATTCAGTACCTAAAAAATAAATTTGTTCAACCAAATGTATTACAATATCCGGATTTCTGCAAAGAATTTTGCATAATGCAAGCAAACAAGTTATGGAGCGGATTTATAAAAGAGCTAGATTAACCATAGTTGAATCCTAAAATAATAATATATAAATAAATAATGAAATAAATGAGGTCGAAACCTAATGCGTGATACTAGTTTCCCATAGGAGCATCTGGTATATTCAATTTAATAATATATCTCAAATTTTGCATACTATCCTGTCCCTACGGACGCAGACAGCGCTAGAAGATTTGTTGCATTTTGCAATTATTATAAACGTTTTATAAAAAACTTCGCCGAATATTCACGGCACATAACAAGATTATGTAAAAAGAATGTCCAATTTAAATGGACAATAGAATGTGAAAAGGCATTTCAGTACCTAAAAAATCAACTTGTTCAACCACATTTATTGCATTACCCAGATTTCAGCAAAGAATTTTGCATAATCACAGATGCAAGCAAGCACGCATGTGGAGCAGTTTTAACTCAAAACTATAATGGTCTCCAACTCCCAGTTGCATATGCATCAAGAGCATTCACTAAAGGTGAAAGCAATAAGACTACCACAGAACAAGAACTAGCAGCTATACACTGGGCAATAACACATTTTCGACCATATATATATGGCAAACATTTTACAGTAAGAACTGATCACAGACCTTTAACATATTTATTTTCCATGGTAAACCCAAGTTCAAAATTAACACACATGCGACTCGAGTTAGAAGAGTATGATTTTACGGTAGAGTATCTGAGAGAAAAAGATAATTTCGTGACAGACGACCTTTCAAGGATAACAATATCCGACTTAATTCGCATGAATAGAAAAGTCTTGAAACTCACTACCAGGCACGAATGTAAACAAAATATTGCAAAAGCAAAGTCTTGAAAAAGCTTCTAAGCACCGAGCGAAAAGATCTTTGAATCCATTTCAATAGATACTTTTAAGCAATTGGGCAATGCTGTTCGTGCCTGCATACATACATACATGATGGGTCCTATCCTCAATTTTTTTGTGTGGAATAATTTTGTTCGGACTAAGTCGATTACACAAATATCGGTATTTGATATTTACATTTTTTGATGGTCACACACACAAAAAGAAAATATCATAACTGACCTAGGCTATACGAAAAATGATAATTTTAGCAGATAAATTATTTGCAGAACTTCAACATTAAATCGAATTACTTATATTTCTCAGAAATGCCGTTTGGCGTCTTAGCAATTCTTACTAAACTTATTTATATAGGTGGCATAGACATATGAATTTTGCAGCTGGGCGTTACAAATTTTGTTGCCATTTTGCCACGCCCCCAGTAGGCGTAGACATATCATATTTGGCAAGTTCCTAGAAGGAGTCGAGGGTAACGTAACTGTAAAACTTAGATGCCTACATCCAAAAATGTGAAAGTTACAGGGTATTTTCCGACATACCACGCCCCCAATGGGGCGTAAGATTTATTTTTGGGTAATCGATAGGGGTGCTCTCCAGTAACACAAACATCTAATTTTGAAGCGTCTACCTCTAAAACTATAGGAGCTATAAGGTTTTGCAATTTGCCATGCCCCCTGAAGGCGTAGATATGTCCGCCATATCTTTTTAATCTTGGGTTGCTTATCCGAGTATATATATCAAATTTCAAGTCTCTAGCATCAATAGTGCTTAAAATATAGCTGAATTTGTAAAATCACTCTATATTCAGATCCGATTTGCCACGCCCCCAGTGGGCGTGGACATAAAATCTTTTTATCAGTCTTTATAGAATCGAAGCGTTAAGATACGTGCCGAATTCAGCATTCTAGCTTTAAAACTGTAGAAGTTACAGTTCTCCCGATTTGCCACGCCCCCAATGGGTGTAGACATATCCGCCATATCTTTTTGAACTTTATACATTCAATTTCAACTCTCTAGCTCTTCAACTAATATGATTTCTTGACTATTGGCGCAACCATTTTCTGATTTGCCACGCCCCTAGTGGGCGTATCGGGAAAATCTTGACACTTTATAATTCAAGGGTATACACGAGTATATGTTCGAGGGTATACACGAGTATATGTTCCAAATTTCAAGTCTCTAGCTTCAATAGCGTAGAAAAATATTGCATTCATACGGACAGACGGACAGACGGCCAGACGGACAGACGGACATACGGACGGACAGCAAGACGGACATTTCACAAAACCAATATATAAAAAAAAAGAAGAAAAATAAACATCACCGCACAAACATCATCTCAACTATCACAACCAATATACTATTTTCCCTTTGGGAAACTAGTATAAAAACACGTTAGACCAAAGTCCAGCATCGAGAGCCTTCGAGACTTTTATAAACAATCTTTGCACTCGCAATATAAGCAATTGTTCCCCAAACGCATAGCATAAACAATTGAGCTTAAGCTCCCCAAATTCACGAAAATCGTGGGATCAGCATTTCCCCAATAAATGTAAACTATCCCAAGAAGCTCACACACACAGAACGAACATATGTAAAACTCACAAACACATAGAAGACCCAATACGTATAAATATAGCTCTAAGTACTATTGTATCTTCAGTATAAGTTTCGCCGCAGATAAGCCTAATACGTTGTCGATTAAAATAAGAAGTTTAAATTTAAAATAAAGTTTATATATTTTTTTCTTAAATATACGAACGAAAAACATAAATTGGCACAGCCGGTAGGATTAGTGTATTGAACTCAAGATCAGTATTTGACTAATCCGCCAAAGAATTTACGTGACGTGTCTTCAGAAAAATTAATAGATCCGCTGGACTATTAAGAAGTTCTGTGTGAATAGTACTTATGTCTGGGCCTTACACATCATAGAATTGATCCCTGTAAGCCATAAGTACTACAACATACCAATAATAACCATTCAACTAAAAAAATTACACAAACTGAGTGCTGTAATTTGGGTACAAAAACATTTTATAAATCCATACCAATTGTGTAAAAAGTGAAGAGACATTCAATAAAATCAATAACAAAATTAAAAAAGTGAAGTCACAAATAAAAAGAAACATTTATTGAAACATAAAAAGTGAATAAAGCAAAACAATTAAAAGTGATCTTTTTACAAAATAAAAGTGAACAAAGCTAATAAACAAACATTATTAAAAATTGAAAAATGAAAAAAGTGAACTTACAAAACATTAATCAGAAACATTATTCAAAATGACGCAAGAACTATCAGAGTCCAACTTAAACCACGCACTGTCATTAAGACAGGTGCCCAACTACGACGGAAATCCAGAAACATTGAGCTCATTTATAAGAAGAATTAACTACATATTGAGCCTATACCCGACGAGAGATATCCGACAGCATAATATATACATACATACATATTTAAATTTCTGCTGCTCGGTCTCTTGCTTATCATTTTGTATTCTGTTCTTTTAGTTCGAAAATCACCTTCAAGAGAGCAACACCTATCTCTACTGTAACTGTATTAACTTTACCTACACGATCATCGCGGACTCGGCATTAAATTAATAAATAATAAGCTAAATTAAATAGTGGTTTTATTATTTGCCTTCGTAAATGATTGGAGCCAGAGTTGCCGAAAAAGCTCGACAGCTTCCAACATTTTGGTGACCCCGAACTATAAACTCCGTGATGTTTCGTTTAGTGCATCAAGTTAGTACTCAACTTTGTCGAAATACAACGGTGTGAATCATAAACATTTGTGCAAAATAGTGCATTCAAATTAACAGTAAACTTCGTCGTACACGGCAGTGCAAAACATTAAAATTTTTGCAAAATAGTGCATTCAAATTAATAACAAATCTCGTCGTACACAAGAGTGTAAAACGTTAACATTTATGCTCAAGTTAGTTATTTAATTTTGCATACAATAGTGTATGGAATTGTGCGTGCATTATCTTAAGTTTTGTTATTACTCTTTAATCGTCTGTTTCGTTCGTCGCGTTTGGCGCCTGTTGTTCATCGGCTGCATATAAGGCCCGCTAAGCCGAAAAAGCTGTGTCAATAATAGAAGACACACATAAAGACATATATAAAAGCTCAGATAAGCTTGCGGTCGCGCTTGCGTTGTGCTTATCTTTATCATCTTCTTATTCGTCGGTTGTTCGTCGTGTTCGTCGCTTTTTTGTGCAGCGTAGTTTTTAATGAAATGGGAAAACCTATAGAAATAAAAGCAGATAAACATTCAGCATTCATATGCGCAGCGTTACAGAACTGGTTGAAAGAAGAAAAGGTACAAATTAATATAACATCAAGCAAAAAGGGAATTGCAGTTTTTGAAAGATTGCACAAAACTATTAATGAAAAATTAAGAATTGTCATGAACGAATTGAAGATAAAATAACAAAATTCGAAATAATACTTTATACACACAAAACCAAACATAACACGACTAATAGGACACCAGCAGATATATTTATATACGCAGGAACACCCGAATATAATACACTGGAGAACAAAAGAAATCAAATAAATAAATTAAATAAAAATAGACAGAACGATATAGGTACTAGATACAAACAAGCCCCATTGATCAAATCTAAAACCAAAAACCCATTCAAAAAGACACGAGAAATTAAACCAATTGACGATAAACAAAAAGAAAAAGATAAATAATAAAAGCAAATATGATAATTAATTACAGGTAAACAACTTAAAATGACCTTCATAAACATTATAACAATCATCCTATTACTCAAAACTAATTCGTCAAATGCGAAAAGTATCGAAATAAACCCAATAAAAGCCTGGAACGGTTATCTAATATTTAAAACAGGGCTCAATGGACCTACCAACTGACTTTGAAAATCAGTATTTAAAAGTTAATTTAACTAAAATCGATATAACATATAATAATCTAATAAAACAAACTGAAGAATATAATAACGTAACACAAATTAAATACCTAGTAGAATAATTAAAAAGAGAAATTAATGAAATCAGAATAATTAAGAGCAAGAAACGCGGATTAATAAATGTTGTAGGATCAGTTGACAAATATCTTTTCGGAACTCTAAATGAAGAAGATAAAGAAGAATTAGAAAAAAGAATCAATAACGTATCAAAAAATATTGTACAAGCCAATGAGTTAAATCACATAATACACACTATCAACGAAGGATTCAAAATACTAGATACCATAAGAGCAGAAAACGAAAAATCAATAAGACTAGAAACTTTAATATTCAATATTGATCATTTCACTGAATATATAGAAGATATAGAAATGGGTATGCAACTTACAAGATTGGGAATTTTTAACCCAAAACTTTTGAAACATAATTATTTAAAAGAAGTTAATTCAGAAAAACTATTAAGCATAAAAACTTCGACTTGGTTTAAAAGAGATACTAACGAAATATTAATAATTTCAAATATTCAAAAAAATATAATCAAAACCCCTATTTTTGAGATACTTCCATATCCAGATGAAGATAAAAATATATTAACAGAAAATTGTAATGATAAATACTATTTTAATAAAGAAGTCTTATTCAATTATATTACAAAAACAAGAGAGAATAATCCATGTATACTAGGAATACTAAACCGAAACTTCATGTAAATATACTAAAACATATAAAAAGTATCAAACTTAATTTATAGAACATAATGTAATTGTAACTTGGAATATTCCTAAGACAAAATTAAATCGAAACTGTGTTGAAAACAAATTGACTATAGAAGACAATAATATAATAAAAATCTTTGATTGTTCAATACAGCTAAATGAAATATCTATTAAAAATTCAAATCTTGATTATACACAAAATATTTATGTAACCAATAACATTACAAAATTAGAACCAATCTCATATATTCAAACAAAAGAAATAATTAACGAACCTACAAAAAAGAACGATGTATTAAAGATAATCACACTAACCACCTTTGTAATAATTATTATAAGTTCATTATTGTACTTAACATATAAATTTAAAACAATAAATTTAAAAAATTGAGCATAAGCTCCCTAAATTCACGAAAAGCGTGGGATCAGCATTTCCCCAATAAATGTAAACTATCCCAAGAAGCTCACACACACATAGAACGAACATATGTAAAACTCACAAACACATAGAAGACCCAATACGTATAAATATAGCTCTAAGTACTATTGTATCTTCAGTATAAGTTTCGCCGCAGATAAGCCTAATACGTTGTCGATTAAAATAAGAAGTTTAAATTTAAAATAAAGTTTATATATTTTTTTCTTAAATATACGAACGAAAAACATAAATTGGCACAGCCGGTAGGATTAGTGTATTAAACTCAAAATCAGTATTTGACTAATCCGCCAAAGAATTTACGTGACGTGTCTTCAGAAAAATTAATAGATCCGCTGGACTATTAAGAAGTTCTGTGTGAATAGTACTTATGTCTGGGCCTTACACATCATAGAATTGATCCCTGTAAGCCATAAGTACTACAACATACCAATAATAACCATTCAACTAAAAAAATTACACAAACTGAGTGCTGTAATTTGGGTACAAAAACATTTTATAAATCCATACCAATTGTGTAAAAAGTGAAGAAACATTCAATAAAATCAATAACAAAATTAAAAAAGTGAAGTCACAAATAAAAAGAAACATTTATTGAAACATAAAAAGTGAATAAAGCAAAACAATTAAAAGTGATCTTTTTACAAAATAAAAGTGAACAAAGCTAATAAACAAACATAATTAAAAATGGAAAAATGAAAAAAGTGAACTTACAAAACATTAATCAGAAACATTGTTCAAAATGACGCAAGAACTATCAGAGTCCAACTTAAACCACGCACTGTCATTAAGACAGGTGCCCAACTACGACGGAAATCCAGAAACATTGAGCTCATTTATAAGAAGAATTAACTACATATTGAGCCTATACCCGACGAGAGATATCCGACAGCATAATATACTATACGGAACCATAGAAATGCAACTCTGCGGGGAAGCGCAGCGCATTTTCCAACTGGCAATGGCGAACAACTGGTTGGAACTTAGAAAGGCGCTGATCAGTGAACTCAAAACCCACACCCTATTCGAGGAACTCTTAAGAAGATTATGCAACACCAACTACAACGGAAATCTTCGTAAGTTTATAGAAGAACTAGAGCATAAGTCTTACATAATAACCAATAAATTAAGCTTAGAAAATGAACCAACCAACACAACCATATATATATCACTGTTAAAGACGTTGTTCGAGGCAGCAGCTAATAATTTCTCTTAAATAACCTTCTCATAAGCCATCTGCTCTTTATCGCATTCGCATTCGCTCATAGTGCAGTAAGGCACAAAAAGACACTATAACACGCATACATATTTAAATTTCTGCTGCTCGGTCTCTTGCTTATCATTTTCTATTCTGTTCTTTTAGTTCGAAAATCACCTTCAAGAGAGCAACACCTATCTCTACTGTAACTGTATTAACTTTACCTACACGATCATCGCGGACTCGGCATTAAATTAATAAATAATAAGCTAAATTAAATAGTGGTTTTATTATTTGCCTTCGTAAATGATTGGAGCCAGAGTTGCCGAAAAAGCTCGACAGCTTCCAACATTTTGGTGACCCCGAACTATAAACTCCGTGATGTTTCGTTTAGTGCATCAAGTTAGTACTCAACTTTGTCGAAATACAACGGTGTGAATCATAAACATTTGTGCAAAATAGTGCATTCAAATTAATAACACATCGCGTTATACGACGAAACCGTGTAAAATATTAACATTTGTGCAAAATAGTGCATTAATTTTATAACCGAACGTGTTTTTTCGCAAGTAAACAAACTCTAATGAATAACTCAGAGTCGAATGTTGATCAAGTGCCTGCATCTCAGGTTACTTTCTTAAAACTCAAAACAAACGCGCTTTTCGACAGACTTTAAAGGTTATATTCCGATATGGATATTGACAAATTAAGCCACATGGATTCGTGTGATTTACGTGTGCTTTTGGATTCGCTAACCAAGTTAGAGTCAAACTTTGATTCAGTCCATACTAGCCTAGAATAATCTAACTTTGAGTCCATATCTAGTGATTTACCTGCGCGGTTTGAATCAAGCTAGTTAAAATTTAAAGCCTTGCTTCAACGTGAACTAGGAAATCGGTCGGATCAAAAACTTTCGTCGACGCTTAATACAAGTGGTTCAAATGCTCATCTAACACACGTTATGGCTAATCGATCGCGTTTGCCGCAGCTGGAGCTGCCAAAATTTAATGGAGTCTACACTGAGTGGGAAAACTTCTACTCTATGTTCAAGACGATAATAGATGCTGATCCTGATCTCAGTCCTATTGAGAAGTTCCAGCATCTTCGATCCCCCTTAAGTGGTTCTGCGTTGGATACCATCAGCTCATTGGAAATCAACAAAGCCAACTATCTCGTCGCTCTGGATATTCTTCAACGTCGATTTGATAATAAACACTTTATTGTACAGGCACACATCAGAGCAATATTCCGGCTTGAGAAAGTTGATGCATCTGTGGGCTGGCTGAGGCAGTTGGTGGATAAAGTTACGTCTCACATTCGGGCTATGGATTCTTTAGCATCGAGGTAAGAAGTTGCTGACTGTGTCATCGTGCAAACAGTGTTGCAAAAGCTGGACAAGGCTACTCAGGCTAAATGGGAGGAAGGCTCATCTACTAATGAGTTGCCATCTTGGTCGAGGTTGTCAGAATTCTTGCAAGGACGGTGTCGAGTCGTTGAAAATGTGGATCAAAAACATTTGTTGCTTCGAAGACTCCCATTCGTTGTGTTTTTTGTCACGATCCAAGTCACGCGCTATTCCAATGTAAGCGCTTTGAGCAATTGTTGCAAGGCATAAGGAGGCCAAGAGGCTCTCCCTTTGCCTCAATTGCCTAAGAAAAGGACATCAGCTGAAGGATTGCAAATCTGGTTCCTGCCGTTCCTGGCAATTGAAGCCCCAATACGTATAAATATAGCTCTAAGTACTATTGTATCTTCAGTATAAGTTTCGCCGCCGATAAGCCTAATACGTTGTCGATTAAAATAAGAAGTATATATTCAAAATAAAGTTTATATATATTTTTTTAAATATACGAACGAAAAACATAAATATATATATTATATATATATATATATAACTATTCTTTACGTATGCCAAGTTGCTCTCAGCTGTTCACGCTACTGCAGAGCCACAGCTGTTATATATACTTTGTGGGGTCTGACACGCCTCCTTCTGCCTGTTACATACAATGGTGGCCAAAAATATTTTGACAACGCAGTGCAAAAACTTTAACCGCTGATTTCTGCTTATCGAGAAAAGTTACGATACCCATTTAATTTTTAAAAGAAAGAATATATCAATAGCTTTTAGAGAGCAAAAGGTTGCAATGATACCGTTGCACATTTATTTTATATAATTATTTGCATGGCAGATTGCCATTCTTTGGGTGGACAAAAGTATTTTGACATTTCTTTTTCTAATAATTTTCGGTAATTTGCTTGAGTTACAAAACACGTGCTTTAATTTTTTAGGTGAATATTTGTGTCTTGTTTAATATTAATCACGGTTTGATCATAGTTTTTGTTAAATAGTAGGTAAAACATGTGAAATAAGTTAACTTATTAGAAATTAAATGTTTATGATACACCATTACACTTTATGCATATATTTTTGTAGAATACCTTACCAACTTACAAAATGAACCTCGGCAAACAATTTACTATCAAATAATCAAATAAAACAAAAAGAATTCTGTCAAAAATAAGGCCAGATCGGGAAGACCACGTAAAACAAAACCTGTACTAGATCACATAATATTAAGAAAATATTAAGAAAAGGTGCTGATTAAGCAAAAGTAGTGCCGATTGAGCTTAAGATCATCAGGAAATTTCAATAAGTATAAAAAAATTTCGAAAGAAGGCTATGGGAGACCAAATTTGTAACTTTATAGATTGTGTAATACCATTGATATCACCAACAAATTAACTAAACAGGCATCAACTTTCCAAATGTTACTTAACTTAGCCGAAATCATTATGGGAGCAAGTATTATTAACGAATTAAATCTAATTTGAGTCTCAAGAATCGAAAAAAAAAGTTTTATTGCTGGTTGTTAAAGGATACTCGCTGATAAATAAGGCCTGTGTGCGAACGGGTACCACATGGCGGATAATCGGTAATGTTCTGGAGTTGCATATGCTTCAATTTCAATATCAATTGATGGAACGATGACCAAGGACAAATTTTTACGTGTCCTGAATAGCCACGCCTTCAGTTCCGGTGACCAGCTCATTGGACAACCATTTATACTGCAGCAGGACCACGCTCCAAGCCACAAGGACCATATGACAACAGAACTTTCGAGGGATGTAGAAGTGAATATATTAGATTAGGCCAATTGAAAGGCCCGATCTGAATATAATTGAGCAGGCGTAGGCTTATATAAAAAGAAAACAAAGCTAAACCTTATCAAGAACGTGCAAGGAGATGATTTCTGAAGCTGTAAGGCTTTAGCAGGATGTTTCATTAAAAACAGTCAAAAATTTAGTCAGGGCCATTCGTGGACGCTTCCTAAAGGTTTTTAATGCCAAAGGAGGGTTTATTTTTTATTAATATTTTTTAAGTATCAAAAATATAAACGTTTTCTCTCACTTTGTTCAATAAATATAAATTGTCAAAATACTTTTGTCCACCCAAAGAATGGCAATCTGCCATGCAAATAATTATATAAAATAAATGTGCAACGGTATCATTGCAACCTTTTGCTCTCTAAAAGCTATTGATATATTCTTTCTTTTAAAAATTAAATGGGTATCGTAACTTTTCTCGATAAGCAGAAATCAGCGGTTAAAGTTTTTGCACTGCGTTGTCAAAATATTTTTGGCCACTATTGTACATTTAAAAAGCCTGATTTAAACCCTGATTTCCCATATTCAATGGGCTCAGGGTATAAAAAAATTCGTGGTGCGCTCTTTGTAGCGCTGTCTGTCCACTGTCTAAGCTCGCTCAAGTTGCTGGTGCTGATCCTCGCACAGTCCGGGAAGATTATATGCTGTCCTCTATTGCGCTCTTTGTAGCGCTATCGTTTTGACAATCTCGCAAGGCAGTGCGCTGCCAATGTAGAATGAATCCTCGCAGTCCACCGGACATTGTCGCTGGGTTAGCTGTTTGAATTGGAGGTGTTACTTTCGTGTTAATACTTTATAGTAGGTGTATAGTATAGTATAATAGGTGACGGATGGATTCATTTATTTATTTATTAATTGCACTAGTTGTGCTTGATAAAACGGACGCATTTCATGTATGGAAACATACTGGCGGGTTATCTTGATTGTTCATACTTTGACATTAAGCATATAACCACTTTACATATTGTATACACTACTTATGGTGGGCATATGCTACACTATACTCTATTTCGAAATCAAATGCCTGCAAAAACGCTCACCATCTATGCACCCTCGGTGTTAAGTCTAGTTTCGTGCGGCTGGCCTTTAATTAATTAAAGTCAATATAAACTAAATAAATAAATAAATTTACGTCTTTGCAAATAATGTCTAAATTGTTTAACGTCTTCAGTTCGTATGAATGGTGTTTAGATTCGGCGGGAGACGTACACTTACTGTAGTACTCTACCACATGAGGTTTATTGTCGATTTAATGTAACAGGATCTCTCCATAACTAAAACAGCTTGCATCAGTATGTAGCTCTATTGGGTATTGCCAATCGAATATGATTAAAACTGGCGTCTGAGTCAATATAGCTATAATTTTTATTCTTATCTGTTCATGCACTGGTATACAAATAATGTCAGTGTTTTTCTTAGAGGCGACAAGATACAGGGGTTTAAGTGTTTGGGAGAAATGTATCACAAATTGGCCTGATTTCCCCGATGCTTAATTCGAATCCAAGATACTTAGTTCTAGTAGTAAGAAAGGAATACTTGGTGACATTAATAGAAAATCCAGCCTTACTAAATGTCTCCAATACTGTTCGCAATCTAACTGCGCATCTTTTTTGCTTCCTGGTATGAGACCATCGTCAAAATACACAATTGCATAAGTTTAAGCTAAAGATCATTATAGCCCGCTGAAACACAGACGGTGTGTTTTTTCAAACCAAACAGCATAGTGAATAACTCGTATTGAACATCTGGCGTTACAAATGCAGTTCGTTCGATTGAGTCTTTGTGTAATGAGCTATGGTAAAAGCCGCTTGGCATACCTATGTACGAAAAATATTTAGCTCCACGAAATCTGGCTATTTGGTCTGAGATGAGGGGCAACGGGTACGTTTAGCATGCGATAGTCCACACGCAATGAATACACAAGGTGCACAGCTTGGACGAATAATTTCAGCCTTTAGTAATTCATCAACTTTACCCCGCACTTTGTTTTTCGCTTCTATACTAAGCGTATATGGCCGCCATTGTACTGTCTTTTGCTGATCTATTAATCTAATTTCCAATTGCCCAGTGGTGACTCTATTTTTTGGTATACCATCAATAAACCAATCTGAATAATCTTTTAAAATATTTATCAAGGCTGACTTATCAAGATCATCAAGTTCACTATTCGATTCTATGACATCTTCATAATTGGTAATTATTAACCATTCTACTCTTTTAGTTTTATAAATTTGAAATTTGTCAGCGTCCATGGTTACTCCAAATAACATTGATCAATATTTATATTACTAATAGTTGTTGAGTGCTTCATATGGAATCATTCCTTATGCCGTTCAACTTAACAATGTTCTCAATTCTTTTACCACTAAATTTATCAGCGACACTTTCCTTAACAGAGGTACATTCAGCTTCAGAGTCAAAGCAAAATGGAACGGTCTCACCGGTTGAACTATTTATTGTTCCTGATGGTGGAACTACAGTGCAGATGTCTACCCGTTTCTCGGTTACTCGGTCGTTTCCTGGTGATCGTCCTTTTGGACAAGCGAATGTGAAGTGCCCAAGCTCGTCGCATTTGAAACATTTGACAGTTGTCCAGTCTTTTGATAGTGGCTATTACCTTAAATTGGTGTCCCTGCCGAGCACGAAATTCGGCATACTTATGCCTAGACTCTCCACAATAGTTGCATTTCACTTGAGAGAGATACTTAAACTTTTTACGTTCAAAGCCTAATGCAGATGCGTCGTCATCTAGGTTCCGCTTCTTAAAAGTGTGCGCTTGTAGCTGTTGCTGCATTTCATTTCGAGTTTTAATAATGTTTGTAAAAACCCAGTGCGACAATTTGTAATCAATTTGTGGCAGAGTTAGTGAAACCGCGATTTAATCCAGACCATTAGATTTAAATTTTGTCAGTAGTAAGGTGATAATTCTGGAGAAAGTTATACGATATTCGGTATAACTTTCTCCAGACTTTCGTCGGAAAGTGGGAAAATTGCAAATAATCGTATATAATTCAGGATTTTCATCAGTATTTTTGCCAACAAAGCGTTGAACGAAGAGTTTTTTAAACTGTGACCATGTGATGCCAGTAGAGCATATTTGGGACAGCCATTGTGATGCGCTTCCCTCTAGTGCCTTACCTTAAGTTATCATTACACTGCTACCTTCGGACATATTATCAGTAAAAATCAGATCCACTGTTGTACACCAAGCTGAGGCATGTGCACTATAATAATATATTTTTGGAAGAGTTATATGTTTTCCCTTTCATCATTTGCCGATGCCATTGGTGTCTGCATATTTTTGATGATCTCGAAAAGGTTACTGTTTTGCTCTCGGAAAGCCAAGAATGCATGGGTGATATTTTTAGGCATGGCAGATCCGACTTCTGAAGTCACAGAGTCGTTAATTTCTTGTGGGTAGTCTGACATTTTGACACACAAACTTTGGGATTGAAGCGAATTCCAGCCGGTGTGTGCAATTGTCTTAACTCGACTATCTCGCTTTTTCTGATCATGCCTCGATCCATGCTTCTTTGCACACGCTAGCTGGACAACACTCGGCGATGGCGCGACAACGGCGTTGCCTCACTCGTCATATTCTACGTTATAGTCAAATTCTAAGAATTGATTTCACAATATACCAAACTAATTGCACAGCAGTGCCTTGCAAGCACAGTGGTCAAAATGCGTTCAGAATGTGACAGACACGTACAGTGGTCAAAATACGTTCATAATGCGACGTATACATATGTGTGTGGCACGAACAGCAGCGCACAGGAATTGAAATTTATCGTAATGAAATTACATTTCATTGCCAATTAGTGAAGAGTATGCTGACTCTATAATAAACCTAAGTCGCCCTTGAACTTTCGATGGCCTCCTCGTGGTGTTCCCTGGATACCGATTACAAATTTTGTAATTGGTAGCTAAAAATTGAGATATATTATTAAATTTTATATACCGGATGTCCCTATTTGAAAAGAGTATCACGAATTCGGTTACGACCGAATGCAACGTTCTTAATTGTTAAACTCGTTTCCCAAAGGGAAAAAAAGTATATTGGATTTGTGCAATGTCCGTCTTGCTGTCCGTCCGTCTGGCCGTCTGTCCGTTTGAATGCAATATTTTTCTACGCTATAGAAGCTAGAGAGTTGAAATTTGGAACATACACGAGTATTTGTGTATACCCTCGAATTATAAAGTGTCAAGATTTTCCCGATACGCCCACTAGGGACTCGGCAAATCGGAAAATGCTTGCTAGAGAATTGCAATTTGGAATGTATACTTGCGTTGGCCACCCAAGTTCAAAAATATGTGGCGGATATATCTACGTCCATTGGGGGCGCGGCAAATCGGAAAAACTGTATCCTCCAAAGTATTAAAGCTAGAATGCTGAAATTTGGCACGTATCTGAACTTTACTATTCTATAAAGAATGATTTTATGACCACGCCCACTGGTGGCATGGCAAATCGGATCTGAATACATAGTGATTTTACAAGTTCAGCTATATTTTGAGCACTATTGATGCTCGAGACTTGAAATTTGATATATATACTCGGATAAGCAACCCAAGATCAAAAAGATATGGCAGACATACTAACGCCTACTGGGGGCGTGGCAAATCGCAAAACCTTGTAGCTCCTACAGTTTTAGAGCTAGATGCTTTAAAATAGGATGCTTGTGTTACTGGAGGCCTCCTCTATCGATTACCCAAAAATAAATCTTACGACTTTTTGGTGGCGTGGTAAATACCCCATAAGCTTAATAAGAATTGCTAAGACTACAAAAGGCATTTCTAGGATATATTAAGAACTATATGTAATTGGATTCATTTATCTGCTAAAATTCTTATTTTTCGTATAGCCGACTAGGAGATATGTATGTCAATCAAAAATAATTAAATAATTAAATAAACAAAATAAAGAGAAGAAAAAACAAACATCACTGCAGCTGGATTTGACCCTAGATCTACTACATATGTATCGTTAAAGCAAACTATCTCAACTATAAAACCATTTCCAATTTATTAAGGAAAAAAAAATAACTATTTTCAAGCCGTCGCCGCCTCGTCTCGAACGCGGACCCTATTGCTTACGCGCTTTGCATATACCTGCTCCTGCGCCACATCAGTTTTGCATTGGCAATTGCCAAATCCGAAACTAATTCACCACAAGGACGACTTTTGAGAAATACAAAAATAAAGAAGCTGCTGTTAATGCAAACACAAAATATATACACAAATCAATCGCAATTGTGATTCTTAGAAAATGCTGAAATGCGCACATAAGAACGTATGTATGTGTATGTGTACATACAAAAACGTTGGTCTGTTTGAATGTACGCGTGTAAAGGGCGATAACAATTTTGGTATGCTAGAATGAATGGCCTTGAATTTATTTGTGCGCATGCATAGCAAACGCGCTTGCCATTTTCAAATGTAAATGTAAATGTTTTTTTGCTGCGCGTCGCTGCTTAATATACCCAACGGTTAGGACTAAGTAGGATTTGACATTTTTATAAAATGTACAAAATTCCAAAGAATCGAATGTTGAAAGTTTCATTTAGTTCCGTTAAGTCAGTCTGGATTTATGAAATAAAAGGTTGGCAAATTAATACACGAATTATGTTTTTTCTTTAAAAAGTTAAATACACGTTGTTTATTTGTGATATAAAATACAACAGAACTCAGACTCAATTGATTTAATCATCATATGCACGTACGCATAAGAGCACACTCTGCCAACTGCGCTTGGGCATTACTATGGGAACTTAATTGTTTAATAACTTTTCTTAGCGATGGACTAATTGCTTCAAACTTTTACAACTTGTTAATGATATTAATATGTGTGTGTTTTCCAAAGCAAAGCAAGTCTTTAGTATTTGATTTGCGATTTTCACAAATGGGGGCTATTGGGGGCGAATAGGACATGCCATCCAAAATCTAAAGATTAAATAATCTCCGTATTTATTACACGCAACTACACAGTCTAATTTGAAGTCTCTAGCCCAAAAACAATGTCAAAACTGCGCTTAAAAAACGTATTTTTGATATGCATTAAAATCGATAACATTACAACAAAAATAATTATCGAACATATGAAGCAAAATTTCAGTTATCTAGCTCGTTTGGTTTATAAAATCGACGCGTTCAAACATAGGGACAGACGAACGGACGGACGGACAAACAGACAGATAGGGCCAAATCGACTTAGCTCGTCGTCCTGATCAAGAATATATATACTTTCTGGAGTCTGCCACGCCTCCTTCTGTGTGTTACATACATTTAACAAAACCATTATACCCTGATGTCCCATTTTCAATGGGTTCAGGGTATAATCCCATTGTCAATGGGTTCAGGCTATAATAACAAAACTAACGTAGACTATGCGAAAAATTATAATTTTATTAGATAAATGATTTGCAGAACTTCAACATTCAAATATATTCACTGTATATTCAGATCTCCCAGTTGGCGTGGACATAAAATACTTCACCAATCTTTATATGACGTTATTATATGTAGTATATATATATATATAGTATGCGTCGGATATTATTGATATTATATTGAATATACTACACTAGTGTTTGGCTTGTGGCTGAACAGCGAAAAAATTCCGAAATTATTAATATTGTGAATAAACTGAAAGACAATTCTCCTACCGAGGACATTACAATAACTTACTAAGAGTAAGAATATTTTATCTTAAAATTTAGAGAAATGGTAGAACTCGATCTTTGCCAATTTTTCCAGTTTCATGAGTCAAGCATGCACTTAGGCTGGGAGAAGACTTTAGATAAGACTTATGACTATTATGGTTCGATAACATGTCGAAATATATACGAGAGTTTGTTAACTGTATTACGTGCAAGATGTCAAAGGCATCCTCAAGTAAAGTTCAGGCTAGACGTCATCTAATACCAAAGATCGACACACCTTGGCACACGATATACATAGACATAATAGGAATGTTGAGTGGAAAGTCTGATCTAAAAGAATATATTATCCAAATGGACGTGGATTGATACTGACAATAGATAAATCATTAGACGAATATAAATGTATCCTTAAGTTATTCACAAATAATAGGAAATATAAGTATGCTCATGATGATATAAGGAAATATGTACCAGTTGAATTAGATAGTAGTAGTGAGGATTTGAATGATGTTGATAAAGAAGCCGTTGAAGGAGACGGTTTTGAAAACCGTTGGAAGAGACGGTATGGAAAGCTGTTGATAGAGTCAGTATCGAAACGATTGAGAGAAACTGTTGAAAAAGACAGTATTGAAATGAATTAAGGTGAAACTGTTGAAAAAAACAGTGTTGAAATAATTAAAGGTGAAACTGTTGAGAGAGATAGTATGCCTGGAAGGCTGATAAGAAAAAATTAAAGTCGCCGACTAGAGTCGGATTTGCCAACAGGCAATGAAATAGCGCGTAAGCAAAAGGGTCCGAGTTCCAGACGCGACGGCGATGGCATGAAAATAGTTTTTTTTTCTTTTTTTTCCCTTAATAAATAGGAAGTGGCTTTGCTAGTTGAAATTGTATGCTTTAACGATGTATATGTAGTAGATGTAGGTTCAAATCCAGCGGCCGCTACTTTTGTTTTTGTTCTCTTTATTTTGTTTATTTAATTATTTATTTAAATTTATAATTATATTTGATTGACAAATCTCCTAGTCGGGCACCCCCGACTAGAGCTTTCTTACTTATACATTATACTTATACATTAAATATAACATAATGCAAGAGTTTCGAAACGTTTCGCACATCTGCCCATGTGCATATACATATGCACATGTAAGCAAGCGAATGTAAGTGTAAGTAACGTGTACATCATCACAACAAATTCAAATTCAATGTTTGTGCTCTGCTGTTCGTGCCTACATATATACAATACATACATGACGGGCCCTATCGTCAATTTTTTTGTGTGGAATAAATTTGTTCTGAATGACGATTCAATGGGTTAGTGGTCGGATGCAAAAATAATTTTAAACAAGTAAGAGGGCTCTAGTCGAGACTGCTCGACTAGGGGATACCCTGAGCGCTGTGAAGAGCCAAATATCAAATCATTCTACGCTTTTTTTATACATACAAACAACACATATGCACGCACGCATAAGCGCGCGCTCTGCCAACTGCGTAGTTGACGCAGCGACTGCGCTTGGGCTGCAATGTGGGCATTACTATGGGAACCTAATTGCTTAATAACTTTTCTTAGCGATAGACTAAGTGCATCAAACTTTCAAAACTTATTAATGGCATTCATATAGTATTTAATTTGCGCCTTTCACAAATAGGGGCTATTGGGGGCGAATGGGGCGTGGCATCAAAAATGTATTTAAAAGATTACGCAATCTCCGTATTCATTAGACGTAACTACACAGCAAATTTGAAGTCTCTAGCTCAAACGATACACAAACTACGCCTTAAAAACGTATTTTCGATAAGCATTAAAATCGATAACATTACAACAAAAATAGTTATCGTTCATACGAAATAAACATGACCTGCGCGTGCTATCCACGGACCCAACAAAAAAAATTCAAGTCTCTAGCTTGTCTAGATGCTTCAATCGACGCGTTCAAACATACGGACAGACGGACAGACGGATAGACGGACGGACGGACGAACAGACGGACGGACGGACGGACAGACAGACAGACAGACGGACAGACAGACAGACAGACGAACAGGGCTAAATCGACTCAGCTCGTCGCCCTGATCAAAAATATATATACTTTGTGGGGTCTGACACGCCTCCTTCTGCCTGTTACATACATTTAACAAAACCATTATACCCTGATTTCCCATTTCCAATGGGCTCAGGGTATAAAAAAAATATATAGCATGATGAAATTTAATTTGGTATTTACAATTTTTGACGGTATGGTCAGTCACATAAAAAAGGAAAAGAATAAGAGCGCTCAAGTCGACAGTGTTCGACTAGGAGATATCCTGATCCCTGTGAAAAGCCAAATATCAAATCATTCTACGCATTTTTTATGCATGCATATAAACAACACATACACATCGAGGGTGCATAGATGTTGAGCGTTTTTGCAGGCATTTGATTTCAAAATAGAGTATAGTGTAGCATGTTACGTGCAAATAAGCACATGCCCACCATAAGTAGTGTATACAATATGTAAAGTGGTTATATGCTTAATGTCAATGCTATCGAGGGTGTCGTATTGAAACAGTAAGTAAAATATTGTATCCAAACATCCCAATCGGTATTACATGCAGAGATGTTAGAACGAACGTATTCAATAAATTCGATGACTTTTTTCTACTGTACTTAAGTATTTGCACAAATCATTTATTACTGAATTCTTATATTCTGTTTCCATGGCCGTAATGAACGTCTTCATTGGACCGTACTTTAGAATAAAGATTTCAAATATAGCTTTAGCAAAAGTTGTTGCACTTTTATTTGGAATTGGAATGGTTACTAAATACTTAGTTAAATCGTATATTAAGGTAACTGCGTACTCATTTCCATTCTCTGAGTGTGGTAATGGACCTATTGTATTGATAGGTGTTTCTGTTAATGTTACTGAGGTCTTAACATGTGCTGTTGTTATTTTAGATTGTTAGCATATTTGACAACTACGTACGTACATGACGAGTCATGTTTTTCCAAAAGAAATGTATTTTAATGTTAGCTAGCGTTCTTGTAATGTCAGTATGACAACCTTGTATAAAATTTGTATGATATTTATTTATTTATTATTAAAAAGACATTGACAAGACTGGAGTCAACTTAAATGTAAACTATAAAAATATTTATATATAACAAGTAAAAGTGCTCTCGTCGACACTGCTCGACCGAGCAAAATTTCAACTCATTCTATATGATCATATCCACACACATGCACACACGCATTAGCTCGCGCTCTGCCAACTGCGCAGTTGACGCAGCGACTGCGTTTGGACAGCAATGTGGGCATTACTATGGGAAATTAATTATACCCTGAGCCCATTGAAAATGGGAACATACATACGCACGAGTTATGCCATCAGCATCACTTCCCAAAGTGTCAACTGACACCATAACAGCAGCTGCACTTCCAATAGCAATAGTTGATACGAAAGGCTTGCAATCTTCCTTAATGTAGCCAAGACCAGAAGTGTCATATAATTGGAGACACTTCTGTAAACATAAATAAGCATCGCAGCCCAGCTGCATAAGATAAACACTTTGTAAACATAAATGAGCTTCGCAGCTCAGCCGCATAAGATAAGCAAACTTTAACCCAGCATACCAATATTGTAAACACAAACAATCATAGCCAGAAAATAGTATAAGAATCCTCTTAGAATTGAGTAAGAGAACAGTTGTATTATTGATTTCAAATAAAGAACATGTATTGAACTGTATAAAGGGAATACTTAATTGACGCAGCCGGTAAACGGAGTAACATAATTCGAAACGTTTTTGTGAAATCTTATAAAAGTGAACAAAAATAATAATCGAAGTTACAAAATCCAAAACGTTTTTGTGAAATCTTATAAAAGTGAACAAAAACAAGAAACGGAGTAACGAAATTCAAAAATTTTTGTGAAATCTTATAAAAGTGAACAAAAATAAGAAACGGAGTAACGCAATTCGAAAATTTTTTGTGAAATCTTATAAAAGTAAACAAAAATAATAATCGGAGTTACAAAATTCGAAAAAAAAAAAGGTTTTGTGAAATCTTATAAAGTGAACAAAACTAAAAAGAATTAACTATTAACAACAATAACAAATAATAATTGTGGAAACTTTGGATATTATCTAAGCAAACGAAACAATTAATCAAATTAATTCGAAAGAAATGAATAATACAATTCAATAAAATGGAAAATCAACAACAAATATTTGAAATGCAGCATTATTAACGAATGTAATCATCGCAAGAGAAGGTGAAGGAAGAAACCCAATTACAAATCAAAGAAACTGCATCGAGAAGGAAACGAGATACCTACCAACAATCAATGGGCAGGATGGAACTTTACATGGATTCGTGTCTGCAGTGGACCAGATCATGGAGGAGTACGATGATAACGACCAGGTCTTCACTGTTATTTTCAACACCAAAATACAAGGTCAGGCTAGAACTATGCTTAATATTAACCCACCATCAAATTGGACGGAATGTAAACATCGTTTGGGACATCATTATAGACCAAGAACGAATCAGATGGGATTAACTAGAAAAATCAATAACTTAAGAGTAACAAGTGTAAGAGACCTTGATAACAAAATAAGAACAATCGTTGAGGAAATTACTGATTTTTCGGTCTTTGAAAATAATAGTAGATTAGTTGACATTTTAAGTGGATTATTAATTCAAAGAGTTAAAGAATTAGCATGTGGTCCGATGGCAATTGCCTTAATGAACAAAACAACTTTAACAGATTTAAGAAATGAACTTTCTAATTTCGTTGGTCTAAATTTTGGAAATTTGAATCAAAAATTATTAATAAAAAATGACAATAATTATCCATCAAAATATAATAACAGACAATTCAACCAGAACTCAAGACAAGACACAGACAACAGAAATTACAACGAAAATAATCAAACATATAATAATTACCAAAGACAAGACCGGCAACAGAATAGCCAAATAGTTAGAAATAATCAACAACAAAGTCAGAACGTGTTGTTTGTATGGTGGATTTAATAAAACTGAAGAGAATTTCACAATGCATGTACTTATGTTGCTAACATAACATAACATAATAGGGATGCCAGATCATATTGAACTTACTGTTAATAATAATGTTAACGTACTATTTCAACACTTTTGCTTAAGTTTAATATTATCTGCAAAACTTAATTATTTTTCATTCCAAGAGAATCGACAAACTCGCAATGCTTTTGCTTACTTAAACATTTAGTTAATATGTCTGCTACATTCTTTTGTATGCTTACGTATTCTAAGTTAATGTCATTATTATGAACTTTTTCTCGAATAAAATGAAACTTAACATCTATATGTTTAGTGCGCTTATGGTGGACAGGATTTAGCGCAATTTGTTTAGCGCTAATGTTGTCGCAAAAGATAGTCATCGAGTCCAGATTTGCGTATCCAATCTCTTGAAGCAGCCTGCGCAGGTACACGGCTTCTTTTGCTGATGTTGACAAAGCTACGTACTCTGCTTCAGTACTACTTTGTGCGACGACGGATTGCTTTGCTGATGCCCACGAAAATGCACTTCCAGCCAAAAAGAACGCGTAGCCAGAATATGATTTCCTGTCAATCACATCGTTAGCCCAGTCTGCATCTGCAAATCCAACCACAGGATCCGCTGACTGTTTGTAAACCAATGCCATGTTCATGGTGCCGGCCAGATAACGCAACACATGCTTAGCTGCCGTTTGATGTTCCACATGAGGGTCGATGTTACTTTGTGACAGTTTACATATGGCGTGTAAAATGTCCGGACGGCTCAATACTGCTAAATACATGAGCGAACCGATTAATGACTGAAAACTTGTTATATTTACCTTAGCACATTCAGTCTTTGTGCAACCAGCTTGGAAACCAGGATCTAATGGTGTAGATACTGGACGGCAGCATTCCATACCATACGTCTTCAAAAGATCATTTATGTATTTGCGTTGACACACACGGATTGTGCCTTGCTTGCCTTCTCTTTGTACCTCCAAGCCAAGGAAGTAGTTTAGCTGGCCTCCATCTTTCATGTCGAACCTTGATTTGATTTGCTGCTTGATGTCTTCGACGTTTTCTTCAGTTGGACATAAGATAATCAAGTCATCAACGTAAACTGCGATGTAGCTGTACTGTTGCTCTTCCTTTTTGAAATATAGACAGGCTTCATTTTTGCTTCTCTGAAAGCCCATCGTCTGGAGAACCTCGTTGAGGGTGTCGTTCCATACTCTGCCAGACTGCTTCAGCCCGTAGATGGCTTTGCGTAGTTTGAGAACTTTGCCACTGTTCTCCTCATCTACAAAGTTTGGCGGTTGCTTTAGGTAAACGTCTTCGTCCAGCTTGCTATTCAAGTAAGCGTTTGAAATGTCGACATTACAACAAAAATAGTTATCGTTCATACGAAATAAACATGACCTGCGCGTGCTATCCACGGACCCAACAAAAAAAATTCAAGTCTCTAGCTTGTCTAGATGCTTCAATCGACGCGTTCAAACATACGGACAGACGGACAGACGGATAGACGGACGGACGGACGAACAGACGGACGGACGGACGGACGGACAGACAGACAGACAGACGGACAGACAGACAGACAGACGAACAGGGCTAAATCGACTCAGCTCGTCGCCCTGATCAAAAATATATATACTTTGTGGGGTCTGACACGCGTCCTTCTGCCTGTTACATACATTTAACAAAACCATTATACCCTGATTTCCCATTTCCAATGGGCTCAGGGTATAAAAAAATATATAGCATGATGAAATTTAATTTGGTATTTACAATTTTTGACGGTATGGTCAGTCACATAAAAAAGGAAAAGAATAAGAGCGCTCAAGTCGACAGTGTTCGACTAGGAGATATCCTGATCCCTGTGAAAAGCCAAATATCAAATCATTCTACGCATTTTTTATGCATGCATATAAACAACACATACACATCGAGGGTGCATAGATGTTGAGCGTTTTTGCAGGCATTTGATTTCAAAATAGAGTATAGTGTAGCATGTTACGTGCAAATAAGCACATGCCCACCATAAGTAGTGTATACAATATGTAAAGTGGTTATATGCTTAATGTCAATGCTATCGAGGGTGTCGTATTGAAACAGTAAGTAAAATATTGTATCCAAACATCCCAATCGGTATTACATGCAGAGATGTTAGAACGAACGTATTCAATAAATTCGATGACTTTTTTCTACTGTACTTAAGTATTTGCACAAATCATTTATTACTGAATTCTTATATTCTGTTTCCATGGCCGTAATGAACGTCTTCATTGGACCGTACTTTAGAATAAAGATTTCAAATATAGCTTTAGCAAAAGTTGTTGCACTTTTATTTGGAATTGGAATGGTTACTAAATACTTAGTTAAATCGTATATTAAGGTAACTGCGTACTCATTTCCATTCTCTGAGTGTGGTAATGGACCTATTGTATTGATAGGTGTTTCTGTTAATGTTACTGAGGTCTTAACATGTGCTGTTGTTATTTTAGATTGTTAGCATATTTGACAACTACGTACGTACATGACGAGTCATGTTTTTCCAAAAGAAATGTATTTTAATGTTAGCTAGCGTTCTTGTAATGTCAGTATGACAACCTTGTATAAAATTTGTATGATATTTATTTATTTATTATTAAAAAGACATTGACAAGACTGGAGTCAACTTAAATGTAAACTATAAAAATATTTATATATAACAAGTAAAAGTGCTCTCGTCGACACTGCTCGACCGAGCAAAATTTCAACTCATTCTATATGATCATATCCACACACATGCACACACGCATTAGCTCGCGCTCTGCCAACTGCGCAGTTGACGCAGCGACTGCGTTTGGACAGCAATGTGGGCATTACTATGGGAAATTAATTATACCCTGAGCCCATTGAAAATGGGAACATACATACGCACGAGTTATGCCATCAGCATCACTTCCCAAAGTGTCAACTGACACCATAACAGCAGCTGCACTTCCAATAGCAATAGTTGATACGAAAGGCTTGCAATCTTCCTTAATGTAGCCAAGACCAGAAGTGTCATATAATTGGAGACACTTCTGTAAACATAAATAAGCATCGCAGCCCAGCTGCATAAGATAAACACTTTGTAAACATAAATGAGCTTCGCAGCTCAGCCGCATAAGATAAGCAAACTTTAACCCAGCATACCCAATATTGTAAACACAAACAATCATAGCCAGAAAATAGTATAAGAATCCTCTTAGAATTGAGTAAGAGAACAGTTGTATTATTGATTTCAAATAAAGAACATGTATTGAACTGTATAAAGGGAATACTTAATTGGCGCAGCCGGTAAACGGAGTAACATAATTCGAAACGTTTTTGTGAAATCTTATAAAAGTGAACAAAAATAATAATCGAAGTTACAAAATCCAAAACGTTTTTGTGAAATCTTATAAAAGTGAACAAAAACAAGAAACGGAGTAACGAAATTCAAAAATTTTTGTGAAATCTTATAAAAGTGAACAAAAATAAGAAACGGAGTAACGCAATTCGAAAATTTTTTGTGAAATCTTATAAAAGTAAACAAAAATAATAATCGGAGTTACAAAATTCGAAAAAAAAAAAAGGTTTTGTGAAATCTTATAAAGTGAACAAAACTAAAAAGAATTAACTATTAACAACAATAACAAATAATAATTGTGGAAACTTTGGATATTATCTAAGCAAACGAAACAATTAATCAAATTAATTCGAAAGAAATGAATAATACAATTCAATAAAATGGAAAATCAACAACAAATATTTGAAATGCAGCAATTCATTATTAACGAATGTAATCATCGCAAGAGAAGGTGAAGGAAGAAACCCAATTACAAATCAAAGAAACTGCATCGAGAAGGAAACGAGATACCTACCAACATTCAATGGGCAGGATGGAACTTTACATGGATTCGTGTCTGCAGTGGACCAGATCATGGAGGAGTACGATGATAACGACCAGGTCTTCACTGTTATTTTCAACACCAAAATACAAGGTCAGGCTAGAACTATGCTTAATATTAACCCACCATCAAATTGGACGGAATGTAAACATCGTTTGGGACATCATTATAGACCAAGAACGAATCAGATGGGATTAACTAGGAAAATCAATAACTTAAGAGTAACAAGTGTAAGAGACCTTGATAACAAAATAAGAACAATCGTTGAGGAAATTACTGATTTTTCGGTCTTTGAAAATAATAGTAGATTAGTTGACATTTTAAGTGGATTATTAATTCAAAGAGTTAAAGAATTAGCATGTGGTCCGATGGCAATTGCCTTAATGAACAAAACAACTTTAACAGATTTAAGAAATGAACTTTCTAATTTCGTTGGTCTAAATTTTGGAAATTTGAATCAAAAATTATTAATAAAAAATGACAATAATTATCCATCAAAATATAATAACAGACAATTCAACCAGAACTCAAGACAAGACACAGACAACAGAAATTACAACGAAAATAATCAAACATATAATAATTACCAAAGACAAGACCGGCAACAGAATAGCCAAATAGTTAGAAATAATCAACAACAAAGTCAGAACGTGTTGTTTGTATGGTGGATTTAATAAAACTGAAGAGAATTTCACAATGCATGTACTTATGTTGCTAACATAACATAACATAATAGGGATGCCAGATCATATTGAACTTACTGTTAATAATAATGTTAACGTACTATTTCAACACTTTTGCTTAAGTTTAATATTATCTGCAAAACTTAATTATTTTTCATTCCAAGAGAATCGACAAACTCGCAATGCTTTTGCTTACTTAAACATTTAGTTAATATGTCTGCTACATTCTTTTGTGTGCTTACGTATTCTAAGTTAATGTCATTATTATGAACTTTTTCTCGAATAAAATGAAACTTAACATCTATATGTTTAGTGCGCTTATGGTGGACAGGATTTAGCGCAATTTGTTTAGCGCTAATGTTGTCGCAAAAGATAGTCATCGAGTCCAGATTTGCGTATCCAATCTCTTGAAGCAGCCTGCGCAGGTACACGGCTTCTTTTGCTGATGTTGACAAAGCTACGTACTCTGCTTCAGTACTACTTTGTGCGACGACGGATTGCTTTGCTGATGCCCACGAAAATGCACTTCCAGCCAAAAAGAACGCGTAGCCAGAATATGATTTCCTGTCAATCACATCGTTAGCCCAGTCTGCATCTGCAAATCCAACCACAGGATCCGCTGACTGTTTGTAAACCAATGCCATGTTCATGGTGCCGGCCAGATAACGCAACACATGCTTAGCTGCCGTTTGATGTTCCACATGAGGGTCGATGTTACTTTGTGACAGTTTACATATGGCGTGTAAAATGTCCGGACGGCTCAATACTGCTAAATACATGAGCGAACCGATTAATGACTGAAAACTTGTTATATTTACCTTAGCACATTCAGTCTTTGTGCAACCAGCTTGGAAACCAGGATCTAATGGTGTAGATACTGGACGGCAGCATTCCATACCATACGTCTTCAAAAGATCATTTATGTATTTGCGTTGACACACACGGATTGTGCCTTGCTTGCCTTCTCTTTGTACCTCCAAGCCAAGGAAGTAGTTTAGCTGGCCTCCATCTTTCATGTCGAACCTTGATTTGATTTGCTGCTTGATGTCTTCGACGTTTTCTTCAGTTGGACATAAGATAATCAAGTCATCAACGTAAACTGCGATGTAGCTGTACTGTTGCTCTTCCTTTTTGAAATATAGACAGGCTTCATTTTTGCTTCTCTGAAAGCCCATCGTCTGGAGAACCTCGTTGAGGGTGTCGTTCCATACTCTGCCAGACTGCTTCAGCCCGTAGATGGCTTTGCGTAGTTTGAGAACTTTGCCACTGTTCTCCTCATCTACAAAGTTTGGCGGTTGCTTTAGGTAAACGTCTTCGTCCAGCTTGCTATTCAAGTAAGCGTTTGAAATGTCGACTTGGTGCATGTGCAACTTCTTCTCAGCTGCAATGGCAAACAGCATCCTGATTGTTTCATATCGTATGACAGGTGAGTACGTTTCCCAATAGTTGATGCCGAACTGTTGTCCACATCCTTTGGCTACAAGTCGCGATTTGAACCTTTCAATCGTCCCATCCTTGTCTTTCTTCACCCGAAAAACCCATTTAGTGCCTATAGCTTTTGCATTTTCCGGTAGATCAACTAATGACCATGTATCATTTGCTATAAGGGCATCGAATTCGGACTGCATTGATTTTTGCCACTCAACTTTGTGTTGGCCGTCTAGTGCCTCTTGCACTGACTGGGGTGTCTCGATGTCATCTATCTGGTTTGAACTTTGGAGCATATGATATTCCTTTCTTGGTCTTCCTCGCATTCCTGTACGAATAATTTTAGGTCTTCCAGCCGCACGTTTTGGTTGCTCACTACCCTCATCGCTGCTTTCGTCATCTGTTGCGGTAACAAACTGCTCCCCATCATCGCTGCTGTCTACGCTGTCTCTTATTATAGACTGCTCTTCGGTTACAGATGGATCTGGAACTTCTCTTGTTGACTCAAAGCGAATGATGTTTGTTGCAAAGTCGTTATTGATGTCTTTATTGAGGTGGTGTGTTGTATTGCAAAACTCACCTTCGACAAACTTGACATCTCGGCGCTCAATAACTCCTTGCTTCTCTGGGTCATACAGGCGATATGCTTTTGCTCGAAAAGAGTAGCCCACAAAAATGTACTGCTTTCCTTTAGCCTGGAACTTTGACTTCTTCGTTTTATCCAGCGCAAAAACTGTTGATCCAAATATTCGCAGGTGCTTGACCGATGGCTTGCGTTTGTTCCATACTTCGAATGGCGTCCGATTATTTATTGCTCGTGAAGGACATCGATTTCTCAAATAAGCTGCTGTGTGCACAGCGTCAGCCCATAGAAATTCATCTAAATTTGCATGTATTAGCAAACTTTTAGCCATTTCGACGATCGTACGGTTTGCCCGCTCAGCAACTCCGTTTTGCTGGGGTGTGTACGGAACGGTTAACTGGCGTCTAATGCCGCACAAACTTAAGAAATTGTCAAACTCTTTATTAACAAATTCTTTGCCATTGTCACTTTGCAAACATTTTATCTTTTTACCCGTTTGACATTCTACGTAACTTTTGAATATTTTGAACTTATCAAAAACTTCGCTTTTAGCTTTCAAAAAGTAGACATGTATTTTTCGCGAAAAATCGTCGATGAATGTTACGAAGTACCGATTACCAGCAAGTGATTTAATGTTCATTGGGCCGCACACGTCTGTGTGTATAAGCTCTAATATGCCTTTTGTAACACGATTTGTTTTCTTTGGGAACGGTAACGCGCATAGTTTAGCCTTGTTGCAGGTGTCACAATTTATTTCAGACTGAATTCCTGGAAAACACATTCCCTTCACTAATTGTTCCTGTTCAAGTTTTTTCAAGCTTTGAAAATTAAGGTGTCCGTACCGATTATGCCATTTTGCTGCACTTTCATTTAACAAATGAATCGAACTTGTTTGAGGTTTCATGTAATAAACATACAAATCGTTTTCGCGATGTGCTTTCAACATTATTTTTCCTCGTTTGTCTTTTATCACCGCTTCTTTATTTCCAAATGTTGTGAAATTCTGATGTTCAGCTGCTGTGCTGACTGACAAAAAATTCATTTGCAGTTCTGGGACGTACAAAACGTTCCGTAGTTCAATATTAACATCATTTTCCTTGAATTTCACTGTTCCTATGCCAGGTGACTCTATATATTTTTCTGCAGCTAACTTGACCATGGACTTTTTCTGTACATAATCTTTAAACAAACTTAGCTCACAACACATATGAGAAGTCGCTCCACTGTCAATACACCAAATATATTTGTTTTGCCTGGCAATGCTGTTGCATGTATGCATTACACAATTGTTCGCTCGCTCTTCTACTGCTTGCTGATTCGCTTTCTTGCTTCGACACTCGGCGGCTCGGTGTCCCGTCTTATTACAGTTATAGCATTTGCCGTTGAATTTCTTTGGCGCGTTGCTTTGTTTTTTGCGTTGCTTTTGATCGCCGTTTCTTTCTGCGTTTGTATGTGCGTACACAGCTTCTTCCAAACGTTCTTGCTCATCGAATTCCTCTTTACGCGCTCCTTCTTCAAGAAGCTTTGCTTTTAGTGCGTCGAAAGTAGGTAAATTGTCACGCGTTTCGATGGCCACAATAAAATTTTCGAAATTACTTGGGAGGCTTGTAAGCAACATTATCACTTTTAATTCGTCATTTAGGTGAATGTCTAATTCCGCTAGCTTGTCCATTATTTCGATAAATAAGTTTATATACTCGGACACTTTATCACCTTGTTTCATCTTTAGTCGAATTAGTTTCTGATACAATTGAACTTTTCGCACTGGCCCGACCTGCACATGTACTTGTTTTAAAGCATCCCATGCTCCCTTAGCTGTTGTGCACGCCTTAATGTGCATCAACTGGGACGGCTTTACGTTTAGTATTATGCACGCTAGCGCCTTTTGGTCACTTTTGACCCACTGTGCAGCAGCACTTGCTTCCTCTGGCTTAACCAGGGTGCCGTTTGTGATTTCCCACACATCTGCTGTCACCAATACGCTGCGCATAGTCATGCACCATGTCTCGTAATTGTCTTCGCCTAGTTTTTCAATTTGTAGTGTTACACTCATTTTGTAACGTGTTTCCAAATTAAAGTACACAACTAAAATTTGCGAATTTTATTAAATCCCGAACTGCGTAACCTGGGCCCATAACCTGTTGTTTGTATGGTGGATTTAATAAAACTGAAGAGAATTTCACAATGCATGTACTTATGTTGCTAACATAACATAACATAATAGGGATGCCAGATCATATTGAACTTACTGTTAATAATAATGTTAACGTACTATTTCAACAGAACGTAAGACAAAATCAGAATTTTAACAGACAATACAGTCAGAACATAGACAATCCCAAAATTTTAACAGACAACAACAAAGCCATAACATAAGACAAAATCAATATTTTAATAGACAAATAAATCAGAATATTCGACAAAATTATCAGCAACCAGAACCAGAAGCAATGAGTGTAGACAATTTAAATGATGAAGAAGCAAATAATAATTCTAATTACGAAAATAAACAAGAAGAGTTTTTTACCAACTAGCCTCGGAAAAAAGAAAAGTTTTTATTAGGGGAACTATAGAGGGGGATACTTTTCTAATTTTAGTAGATACTGGATCTACTATAAGTATATTGAACACTAAAAATATATGTAAATCAAAGTATAAAATAATCGAAAAATTTTCTAAAGCTATTTACACTATTAATGGAAATATAAAAAATGACAGTTATTTAGTTAAAACAAAAGTACCAAGCGAATTCAAATATGCAGATTGTGCAAGAATAAGATGGGTAGCTATGTCCTTGGAAAAATCATATGATTTTCTATTGGGCATGGATTTTATCCAAAGAAATTTTGAAAATATTGATTTTAAAAACAAAATAATTAAGCTTTGCAATGGAGTCGAAATTCCATTCCTTTCCAAATTATCAGAAGATGTTTGTGTAATGGAAGTAGGCGAAATTGATGACTTCAAGCTAGAAGGGCTTAATGCGGAGGAAGCCCAGATAGTAAAAAATCTTACGAAAAAATATGATAAACTATATTTTAAGGAGGGTGATCAGTTAACTAACACTAATACAATAGTTCACAATATTAAAACCACAACAGATCAACCCATAAATTCAAAGCTCTATAGAGTTTCTCCAAAATATGAAGAAGAAATAAGAAAACAAATAATAGAAATGGAAAAAAGTGGAATAATAAGAAAAAGTAAAAGTAAATATAGCTCTCCTATATGTGTAGTTAAGAAAAAAATTGATAATTCAGGAATTCAAAAATATCGTATCTGTGTAGATTATAGAAGATTAAACCAAGTAACCGTTTCAGATAAGTATCCAATACCTATTATGGACGCTGTATTAGATAAACTTGGTAAAGCCCAATATTTTACTACACTTGATTTAGCGAAAGGCTATCATCAAATATTAATGGCAGAAGTTGATATAGAAAAAACAACTTTTATAACACCAATGGGATTATATGAATATGTTAGAATGCCATTTGGATTAAAAAATGCTCCAGCTACATTCCAACGTTTAATGAATGAAATATTGAGGGATTATATAAACAAAATTTGTGTGGTATATCTTGATGATATTTTAATTTTTTCAACAACACTTGAAGAACACAAAATTGCTCTAAAAAAATTTTCAAAGTACTTAGAAATATAAAATACAACCAGATAAATGTTCGTTTATGAAAAAACATACCGAATATTTGGGTCATATTCTCACAAAAGAAGGGTTCAGACCAAATCCAAGAAAAATAGAAGCAATAAAAGAAATTCCATTACCAAAAACGGAAAAACAATTAAAAGGATTTTTAGGCATGACAGGATTCTATAGAAAATTTATTAAAGACTATTCCAAAATAGCTTACCCAATGATAAGATATTTACAAAAAGGGGTATCAATTAATACAAATGATCCACAATTTATAGATGTATTTGAAAATCTTAAAGCGCTCATAAGTTCACACCCAATATTAAAATATCCAGAATTTGACAAACCATTTACAATTACTACAGATGCCAGTGATTTTGCCATAGGTGCAGTTTTATCTCAACAGGGACAACCAATTGGTTATGTTTCAAGAACACTTAATAAACATGAGAAAAATTATAGTACAATTGATAAAGAATTTTTATCTATTATACATGCAGTAAATTATTTTAAACACTATTTGATTGGAAATAAATTTCAAATTATAACAGATCATGCTCCTATAAAATACTTAAATTCAAAATTCAAAGGAAAAGAGATGACAGCTAGACATCAAAGATGGATTTTAAAGCTACAGGAATTTGATTATGATATTATATATTTAAAAGGTAAAGACAATAAAGTAGCAGATTTTTTAAGCAGACAGGAGACAGCACAATTAATCAATACAGAAAATAAAGAAGAATCAAATTTTGATATAACAAATACACAACATTCAGCAGATGAAGAGGAATTGACTCATTTTTATATAAAAAATGATATTGTTAATAAATATAAAATTCAGATAAAATTACCTACTCAGCAACAATAATATTCATATATACCATGGAAGAAAAATAATTGAAGTAAATCCAGCAGATACAGAAAATGAGATTGAAATAAAATTACAAAATAATATAGAGAAAGGAACAGTAGGAATTTTTTCAGAAGTACCAGACTCAGAATATCATAAAATACAATGTATATTAATCAACATTTTTTCTCACTCAAAAAATATAAAATTTTTTAAATGTACAAAAAGAGCACAAGAAATTTCAACAGAGGAAGAATTACATAAACAAATTTCAATTTACCATTCAAAAGATTCATTACACAGCGGTATAAGCGAAACATTCAATTCACTAAAAGACAAAATCTATTTTCCAAAGTTAAGGGAACATATTCAATTAATAATAGCAAATTGCAGAAAATGCAAAGAAATTAAGTATGATAGGAAACCAATAAAACCAAACTTTCAATTTACAGAAACACCAGATACAAAAAACCAAATTATACATTTAGACATATTTCACATAAAACACAAATCGTTTGTTACAATCATAGATAAACTTACAAAATTTGAAGTTGCTTATAATATTATAGATAGAAATTGGCGAACAAAGATGCAAATTATGATAGAACATTTTGCAAAATTTAATAAATCACAGAAAATAATAATGGATAATGAGTTTAGATCAGAACATATAATACAGTTTTTAAACAATGAAAATATTTCAATACATTATACTAAACCCAATTCACATACAGGAAACGCTGATATTGAAAGATTACATTCTACACTAATTGAGATAATAACAGGAATAGATAATAATGAACTATCTATGGAATCTAAAATTCAATTAGCAATAATAGCTTACAATAAACGTTATCATTCAACAATAAAATGTACACCAAATTATGCTAAAGACACAGAAGATGCACATAAATTAAAAATGACTATCGAGGAACGTAAGAAAATGATTATAAACAAAAGAAATGATACAAGAGAAGAATACAATGAACAAAGACATAAGGGTCCAATTAAAAACTATAAAAGAGTCAGACATAAGGATGAGCCTTATTTTAGATATGCAGAGTTAAAAAACATTCATCTAAGTAACATTAAAAGACCGTTAAATCAGGAAATTAACAATCCCAACGAAAATAACCCAAATTGATAGCAGATTTGACAAAGATTTTTTTCTTTCTTTATTTCCCAGATATTAATCATGTTAGCCATCATTATAACCAGGTTCAATACAGTACAGACAAGATTACAAATGGAACCGATATTAGTAAGTGCAGGTTATGCACCCATACAGATTCATCAAACCGAAATAGTAAATGAAACAATAATTATATTACACATCATTAACATTAACCCACTTCAAAACATTATAAAACAGATAGAAACAAACATAAGAACAGCTAATATTACAGACAGTGAGGAATTATTTGCAGAAATCAGATTAATAAAGGCAAAGATTAAATCCATTACACCTTTTAGCAGAAATAAAAGAGGACTTATAAATATAGCAGGAACAGCATATAAATGGTTGTTTGGACTAATGGACGACGAAGACAGGACGGATATATTAGAACATCTTGATATAAATTGACCAAAATAACCATAACACAATAAATAATTTGAACCAACAAATAATAATAAACTCACATTTCAACGACACAATTCATAGTTTAGCAGAAACAATTAAGCATGACCGAATAATTATTAACGAAACACTTACAAGCAAAATTATCAAAATAAAAGAATTTTAATGAAAATCCTATACAATGACCAAATGCAGAAATTAAAAAATATTGAGTACAAATAAATTACATTCAAAAAATATAGCCTCTGCAAAGAATAATATAATTTTACCAGAATTTTATCAGAAGAAGAAATAAACAAATTTGATATTGATTTTTATAAATTAAAATTAATTCGTATGGGTATTTTAAAATACAAAAATAATTGCATAATTATAGCAATAAAAATTCCGAAAAATTATATATTAGATGTTAAGTTACTGATCCCAATCCTAACACAGATTATATACAAATCGACCAAGAAAATTTATTAATTATAGAAATTAATAATAAGACATTGGAATATAAACCAAACACAATATTAAAGGAACTTAAACTAAGTAAAAGTTGCACTACTACCAATAGTTGTAAATTTATATTTAATAACATCACAAGTATTGAAGAAATAGATGACGACACAATAATAATAAAAAATGCCAGAAAAGAAAAACTACATCAAAACTGTGACAAAAGAAATATTATATTAAATGGAAATAACCTCATACAATTTGGAAATTGTAAAATACAAATTTTAAAAGAAACATTTTCTAACGAAAAAAAAAAAATTTATGAAAAATTTTTCTATCCCACAGAATTATTAAATCAAACCTACAAAAACACTATTAATTATGATCATCTAACAATAAAAAACTTTGAAAATTTAAAAGAAATCACATAATTGAAATATGAAAAAAAAGTAACAAATAGTATTATGTTAATATTTTTAATCATTTTTATATTTTTTATCATTTATATATACTTACGTTGCAAAAGGCAAAATATTAACATTAATTTAAAAAAAAAGAATTCAGAAATTCATACTCTAAGAGGAGGAGTTATGCCATCAGCATCACTTCCCAAAGTTCAACTGACACCATAACAGCAGCGGCACTTCCAATAGCAATAGTTGATACAAAGGCTTCAATCTTCCTTAATGTAGCCAAACCAGAAGTGTATATAATTGGAGACACTTTTGTAAACATAAATAAGCATCGCAGCCCAGCTGCATAGATAAACACTTTTGTAAAATAATGAGCTTCGCAGCTCACCGCATAAGATAAGCAAACTTTAACCCAGCATACCCAATATTTAAACACAAACAATCATAGCCAGAAAATGTATAAGAATCCTCTTAGAATTAGTAAAGAACAGTTGAATTATGATTTCAAATAAAGAACAGTATTGAACTGTATAAAGGACAAGACCTTTATCATATTCTATGGAATCCCTTTTAGGTTCGTTGACACTTTGGAAGTGACTGTGGCAAACTCCTCCCATAAATCTCCTAATCTTTAAAAATAAATTTGCCTTTCAACTAAAAAAAAAAAAAAAAAAAGAAAAACCACACCCACAAAAAAAAAACAAAGCACAACCAACAAAAACAAAAGATTAAAAACATAAAAAAAATACTTCCAATAGGAGTAAATGGCAAGTATATTTAAAACAACCCCCCCACAACAACTTCTGAATGCCTCTTTATCTCTAAAAGGGAGGAAATCTTTGCCTTTATAATGATTTCTCAAATAATTCCTCACGTCTGTAATATTAGCTGTTCTTATGTTGTTTCTATCTGTTTTATAATATTTTGAAGTGGGTTAATGTTAAGAGTGTAAAAATATTTTTCATTTACTATTTCGGTTTGATGAATCTGTATGGGTGCATAACCTGCACTTACTAATATCGGTTCCATTTGTAATCTTGTCTGTACTGTATTGAACCTGGTTATAATGATGGCTAACATATTAATACTGGGAAATAAAGAAAGAAAAAAATCTTTGTCAAATCTGCTATCAATTGGGTTATTTTCGTTGGGATGTTAATTTCCTGTTTTAACGGTCTTTTAATGTTACTTAGATGAATGTTTTTTAACTCTGCATATCTAAAATAAGGCTCATCCTTATGTCTGACTCTTTTATAGTTTTTAATTGGACCATCATGTCTTTGTTCATTTATTCTTCTCTTGTATCATTTCTTTTGTTTATAATCATTTTCTTACGTTCCTCGATAGTCATTTTTAATTTATGCATTCTGTTCTTTAGCATAATTTGGTGTAATTTATTGTTGAATGATAACGTTTATTGTAAGCTATTATCTAATTGAATTTTAGATTCAATAGATAGTATATATCTATTCCTGTTATTATCTCATTATTAAATGTATCTTTCAAATCACGCCTGTATTATGGGAGATTATAATTAAAACTGAATTTCTGTCTACTCAATCAATTATTCTGTGGTTTTTAAATTCAAAACTATATTCATCTTTGTTCCATTCTATCTATAATATTATAAGCAACTCAAATTTAAGTTTATCTATATTTAACAAACATGTGTTTTGAAAATCTAAATGTATTTGTTTTTGTATCTGTGTTCGTAAAGAAGTTTGGTTTTATTGGTTTCCTATCATACTTATTCTTTCATTTTCTGCAATCTATTATTAATTGAATATTTCCCTTAACTTTGGAAAATAGATTTTGTCTTTTAGTGAATTGAAGTTCGCTTATACCGCTTTAATAATCTTTTGAATGTAAATTAAATGTTTATTAATTCTTCCTCTGTTGAAATTCGTCTCTTTTTGTAATTTAAAAAATTTTATATTTTTTGAGTGAGAAAAAATTTGATTAAATACATTTTTTATGATATTCTGAGTCTGGTCTTCTGAAAAAATCCTAGCCTTTCTTAATTATTTTGTATTATCAACTATCCCGGCTTAATCTCCAGGAACAAACTGTTCTGTAGATATGAATTTATATTTATTAACAAATATTTTAATATAATAGCATCCTCTTCATCTCTGAATGTTGTGTTTTGTTATATCAACTTCTTTATTTTCTGTATTGATAAGTCTCTCCTCTGCTAAAAATCACTTTTTCTTTACCTTTTAATAAAATACATAATCAAATTCCTGTAGCTAAAATCCATCTTTGATTCTCTGTATCTCTTTTCCTATTGAATTTAAGTATATAGAACGATAGAAATATCCAACATTTAAATACCAGATAAGAAATCTTACACTATAATTCTCAGTTTATAGGTTCTTGAACTAACCGGTTGCCCTGTTGATAAAACTGCACCTATCAAAACACTGCTCTGTAGTAGTAAATGGTTTGTCAAATCTGGATATTTTATATGTTAACTTAAGCCTTTAGATTTTCAAACATCTATAAATTGTGGAATTTGTATTAAGATACCCCTTTTTGTAAATACTTATCATTGGGTAAGCTATTTTGGAATAGTCTTTAAAAATTTTCTATAGAATCCTTCATCCTAAAAATCCTATGTTTTTCCGTTTTTGGTAATGAATCTTTTATCTTCTATTTTTCTTGGATTTGGTCTGAACCCTTCTTTTGTGAGAATATACCCAAACGGTAGTTTTTTCATAAACGAAATTATCTGGTTGTATTTCAAATTATACTAATACTGAAAATTTTCTAAAGTTCTCAAGGGAAAAAATAAAATCACAGAAACCACCAATGTTTAAATCCCTCTTATTATTAAACGTTGGAGTAGTTTTTTAATCCAAATGCATTCTAACAAATATAATCCCATTGGTGTTATAAAAGCTGTTTTTTCTAATCAACTTCTGCCATTAATATTTATGATAGCCTTTCGCTAAATCAAGTGAGTAATATTGGCTACCAATTATCTAATACACGTCCATAATAGTATTGGATACTTATCTGAAACGGTTACTTGGTTTAATCTTCTATAATCTACACAGATACAATTTTTGAATTCCTGAATTATCAATTTTTCTTAACTACACATATAGAGAGCTATATTTACTTTTACTTTTCTTATTATTCCACTTTTTCCATTTCTATTATTTTTTTCTTATTTCTTCTTCATATTTTGAGAAACTCTATAACTTGAATTATGGGTTGATCTGTTGTGGTTTTAAATTTAACTATTATTATTTATTAACTGATCACCCTCCTTAAAATAAGTTTATCATATTTTCGTAAGATTTTTACTATCTGGGCTTCCTCCGCATTAAGCCCTTCTAGCTTGAAGTCATCAATTTCGCCTACTTCCATTACACAAACATCTTCTGATAATTTGGAAAGGAATGGAATTTCGACTCCATTGCAAAGCTTAATTATTTGTTTTTAAAATCAATATTTTCAAAATTTCTTTGGATAAAATCCATGCCCAATAGAAAATCATATGATTTTTCCAAGGACATAGCTACCCATCTTATTCTTGCACAATCTGCATATTGAATTCGCTTGGTCTTTGTTTTAACTAAATAACTGTATTTTTTATATTTCCATTAATAGTTAAATAGCTTTTGAAAATTTCGATTATTTTATACTTTGATTTACATATATTTTTAGTGTTCAATATACTTATAGTAGATCCAGTATCTACTAAAATTAGAAAAGTATCCCCCTCTATAGTTCCCCTAATAAAAACTTTTCTTTTTTCCGAGGCTAGTTGGTAAAAAACTCTTCTTGTTTATTTTCGTAATTTAATTATTATTACTTCTTCATATTTAAATTGTCTACACTCATTGCTTCTGGTTCTGGTTGCTGATAATTTTGTCGAATATTCTGATTTATTTGTCTATTAAAATATTGATTGTCTTATGTTATGGCTTTGTTGTTGTCTGTTAAAATTGGGGTTGTCATGTTCTGACTGTATTGTCTGTTAAAATTCTGATTTTGTCTTACGTTCTGTTTAATTACTATTTGCTATTCTTTCCCTTCTTTAACACACAAAAAAGTTCATTTCTTAAATCTGTTAAGTTGTTTTGTATAAGCAATTCCACACCACATCTAATCTTAACTCTTATAATCCACTTAAAATGTCAACTAACTACTATTATTTTCAAAACCGAAAAATAGAATTTCCTCAACGATTGTTCTTATTTGTTACAAGGTCTCTTACACTTGTTACTCTTAAGTTATGATTTTCCTAGTAATCCCATCTGACCGTTCTTGGTCTATAATATGTCTCAAACGATGTTTACATTCCGTCCAATTGTGGTGGGTTAAAAGCATAGTTCTAGCCTGACCTTGTATTTTGGTGTTGAAAATAACAGTGAAGACCTGGTCGTTGTCATCGTACTCCTCCATGATCTGGTCCACTGCAGACACGAATCCAGTAAAGTTCCATCCTGCCCATTGAATGTTGGTAGGTATCTCGTTTCCTTCTCGATGCAGTTTCTTTGATTTGTAATTGGGTTTCTTCCTTCACCTTCTCTTGCGATGATTACATTCGTTAAAATTGAATGCATTGCTGCATTTCAAATATTGTTGTTGATTTTCCATTTTATTGAATTGTATTATCACTTCTTTCGAATTAATTGATAATTGTTTCGTTTGCTTGGATAATATCCAAAGTTTCCACAATTATTATTTGTTATTGTTGTTAATAGTTAATTCTTTTTAGTTTTGTTCACTTTATAAGATTTCACAAAACCTTTTTTTTTTTCGAATTTTGTAACTCCGATTATATTTTTTTTACTTTTATAATTTCATTTTCGAATTTCGTTACTCCGTTTCTTATTTTTGTCCTTTTAAAGATTTCAAAATTTTAATTTCGTTACTCCGTTTCTTTTTTTTTCACTTTTTCCAAACTTTTGATTTTGTACTTCATATATTTTGTTCCTTTAGTTCACAAACGTTTCGAATTAGTTACTCCGTTTACCGGCTGCGCCAATTATTATCCCTTTATACATTCAATACATTTCTTTATTTGAAATCAATAATACAACTGTTCTCTTACTCAATTCTAAAGGATTCTTATACCATTTTCTGGCTATGATTGTTTGTGTTTACAATATTGGGTATGCTGGGTTGAAGTTTGCTTATCTTATGCGGCTGAGCTGCGAAGCTCATTTATGTTTACAAAAGTGTTTATCTTATGCAGCTGGGCTGCGATGCTTATTTATGTTTACAAAAGTGTCTCCAATTATATGACACTTCTGGTCTTGGCTACATTAAGGAAGATTGCAAGCCTTTCGTATCAACTATTGCTATTGGAAGTGCCGCTGCTGTTATGGTGTCAGTTGACACTTTGGGAAGTGATGCTGATGGCATAACTCGCGTCTGCTTATGTGCATGTGCACAGCCGCTTCTGTAGTTTTGTATTTGTTATATATCGCCCTTTACACGCATACATTCAAACAGACCACGCATTTCAGCATATTCTAAGAATCACAATTGCGATTGATCTGCTTCTTTAGTTTTGTATTAGTCACATATCGCCTTGTAGTACTACTTAGCGTTTTGCCAACAAGCAACGCGATACTGGTGTGGCGTAGTGGGTAGACGCAAAGCGCGTAAACGAAAGGTCCCGAGTTCGAAAATCAGTTGACAACAGCGGAACTTTTTAATTTTTTTTTTAATCTATAAACATGATGTGGTTGTGCTAGCTGAGATGATGCGCTCTAACCTTACATATGTAGTAAATAGATGCAGGTTCGTGTCCAGGTGCGGTGATGTTTGTTTTTCTTTTCTTTTTTTGTTAATTTTTTTATTTATTTAATTATTAATTTATTTTTGATTTACATACATTCTAGTTGAATAAAATTTCAAAATTATAATTTAATTTTGGAAAATTTAATGTTATATGCAAGCTATATAGCTTATTAAACAATGACGGGGCTCAGGGGATCTCCTAGTCGGGCACCTCCGACTGGAGTTTTTTTACTTGTTTATTATGTTAATGTCTGTTGTCATGGAATTTAAGCAATTTCTATTTTTTTATTTTTTAACCGGCTCTTTTTACTAATTACCCTCAAATGGCATTTTAAAAATTCATATAAGCATCGCGTAACAAAGGCATTCTTTCTGTCTCCTCTTACTAAAATTTGATGGTAGCCTTTCTAGATCTATTGTTGTGAAGATGGGCTCTTCCGAGCATATAAAATGAATTATATTAGGAATCGAAATTTATCATCGATGTTTATTTCGTTAAGTTTTCTATAATCTATACAATGCGAAATTTCTGTGTTTTGAATTGTCTAACTTTTTGTATTACTAAAAGTGGGAGAATATCTGAATTGTTTTCTAATAACCTGTTCTTCCATTCTTTTATCTGTTTTCTACTCTCCTCCTTGTATCTAAACTTGAATAATTTCATCTATTCCGTATTTCATTTCATTTCGTTACTAAGCTTATCTCCTCTTTAAAAAAAGTTTACTAATCGTTATAATTCTAACTCAATTACTTCTTGTATAAAATCTAATCCAACTATAATCTAATAACTCTAACACAATTCTTCAAAATCATTTATATACGTCTATGATTAATTAAACTTTCTTCAATATCAAAACCACAAAAATTTAAATCTATACCTAATACTTCTCCCCTTATGCTAACCCACGAGTCTACTTGTTTTAAATTAAATCTCACTTAAATCAACTCTATATCCTACTATAATTAATATAGGTTACACTAACTTTTCCATAATTTGTTAACAACAAACTCTCCTATCATCATTCTTGTTTCTTGTAACTTTTATCTTTCTTTTTTCTATTTCTATTTCCATGGTTCTATTTCCTGACCTAACTGTTTTGACTGTTGGAATTGTTTGCTGAGATTTGGTTAGGGTGACTCTGTCCTAATTGTGTTGAGTATAATTTTTCTGACTGACCTAGTTTTTTCTTACCATTGTTGCTATTGTTTTCTTGGTAATTTTGTTATTTTTGTTGACCACTTTGTTCATAATAAGATATTTATTGTTAAATTTAAAATGTTGCTTCTTGTTATAATTTTGTTTTAAATTTTCTTTTTGTATATATTTTTCTTCTAGACTCACCTCACTAACCTATTGTTTACTTTCTAATTAAAATCTACAACTATTTTCGATCACTAACATCATATTTAGAATCTCATTTAAATTTCTTTCTTCGTATATTTTATCAAATAAAGTGCCTTGAGTCATTTCTTTAGCTGCATTTACTAGTAAAATTTCTACACAAATCTATAAAATATCATTTTGATGTAAACTTTAATTCGTCTGTTTTATACTTAATATTTTGTAGTTCTGCTACAAGTTCGCTTACTGTGTCTACTTTTAAAACAAAATGCAAATTGATGTCATTTATACTGATTTCAGCAAAGCATTTGATTCAGTTAATCATAACATCCTAATTTGCAAGCTTTAGGACTGCTGCTGTTTTCCCTTTTTATACCCTGAGCCCATTGAAAATGGAAAATCAGGGTATAATGGTTTTGTTAAATGTATGTAACAGGCAGAAGGAGGCGTGTCAGACCCCACAAAGTATATATATTATTGATCAGGGCGACGAGCTGAGTCGATTTAGCCCTGTCCGTCTGTCTGTCTGTCCGTCTGTCCGTCCGTCCGTCTGTCCGTCCGTCCGTATGTTTGAACGCGTCAATTGAAGCATCTAGACAAGCTAGAGACTTGAATTTTTTTTTGTTGGGTCCGTGGATAGCACGCGCAGGTCAAGTTTGTTACCAAAAAACGATATCTATTTTTGTTGTTTTGTTATCGATTTTAAACCTTCTCGAAAATATGTTATAAAATTATATCTCCCACACCTTTAGAGCTAGACTCCTCAAATTTTGCATATAGATTAATGTGAATTTTATGCAATTTCTATTTTTTTATTTTTTGGATACCGGCTCTTTTTACTAATTACCCCCCCCCCCCCCTCCCACCACCCATTCACTACTCATGGAGAGTAACCATGTGAATAAATTAGAATTTTATAAAATGTAAAAAATTCAATTAAATCATATGCTGAAAGTTTCATCAAATTTCGTTAAGTCAGTTCCGATTTATTAAACAAAACGTTAGCTGCACGTGGCAAGCAGCGACGCGCAGCAAAAAACATTCACATACACACATTGAAACAAGCAAGCGGTCTGCTTATGCATGTGTACAAATTAATTCAATTCTAGCATATTCTTCAACCAAATCTGTGTATGAATTGTATTTGTATTTGTCATAATCGCCCTTTACACGCATACATTCAAACAGACCACCGTTTTTGATGACACAACTCAACGTTCACATGCACGCATTTCAGTATATTCTAAGAATCACAATTGCGATTGATCTGCTTCTTTAGTTTTGTATTTGTCACATATCGCCTTGTAGTACTACTTTGCATTTTGCCAACAAGAAACGCAATACTGGTGTGTCGTAGTGGGTAGACGCAAAGCGCTTAAACGAAAGGTCCCGAGTTCGAAACTCAGTGACAACAGCATAACTTTTTTATTTTTTTTTTATTTAAAAACATTAAGTGATTGTGCTAGCTGACATGATGCGCTTTAACGTTACATATGTAGTAAATAGATGCAGGTTCGAGTCCAGGTGCGGTGTTGTTTGTTTTTCTTCCTTCTCTTTTGTTGATTTGTTTATTTATTAAATTATTTATTTTTGATTTACAACATCTATTGATTAAAATTTCAAAATTATAACTTAATTTTGGTAAATTTAATGTTATATGCAAGCTATATAGCATATTAAACAATGCAAATCGGACTGGGCTCAGGGGATCTTCAGTCGCCCTCCGACTAGAGTTTTCTTACTTGTTTTTTGTTGGGTCCGTGGATAGCACGCGCAGGTCAAGTTTGTTACCAAAAAACGATATCTATTTTTGTTGTTTTGTTATCGATTTTAAACCTTATCGAAAATAGGTTATAAAATTATATCTCCCACACCTTTAGAGCTAGACTCCTCAAATTTTGCATATAGATTAATGTGAATTTTAGCAATTTATATTTTTTTATTTTTTGGATACCGGCTCTTTTTACTAATTAACCCCCCCCCCCCCCTCCCCAACACCTTCTCACTCATGGAGAGTAACCATGTGAATAAATTAACATTTTATAAAAGTAAAAAATTCAATAAATCAAGCTGAAAGTTTCATCAAATCCGTTAAGTCATTCCGATTTATAAACAAAACGTTTAGCTGCACGTGGCAAGCAGCGACGCGAGTTATGCCATCAGCATCACTTCCCAAAGTGTCAACTGACACCATAACAGCAGCGGCACTTCCAATAGCAAAGTTGAACGAAAGGCTTGCAATCTTCCTTAATGTAGCCAAGACCAGAAGTGTCAATAATTGGAGACACTTTTGTAAACATAAATAAGCATCGCAGCCCAGCTGCATAAGATAAACACTTTTGTAAACATAAATGAGCTTCGCAGCTCAGCCGCATAAGATAAGCAAACTTTAACCCAGCATACCCAATATTGTAAACACAAACAATCATAGCCAGAAAATGGTATAAGAATCCTCTTAGAATTGAGTAAGAGAACAGTTGTATTATTGATTTCAAATAAAGAACATGTATTGAACTGTATAAAGGGAATACATAATTGGCGCAGCCGGTAAACGGAGTAACATAATTCGAAACGTTTTTGTGAAATCTTATAAAAGTGAACAAAAATAATAATCGAAGTTACAAAATCCAAAACGTTTTTGTGAAATCTTATAAAAGTGAACAAAAACAAGAAACGGAGTAACGAAATTCAAAAATTTTTGTGAAATCTTCTAAAAGTGAACAAAAATAAGAAACGGAGTAACGAAATTCGAAAATTTTTGTGAAATCTTATAAAAGTAAACAAAAATAATAATCGGAGTTACAAAATTCGAAAAAAAAAAAAAGGTTTTGTGAAATCTTATAAAGTGAACAAAACTAAAAAGAATTAACTATTAACAACAATAACAAAAATAATTTGGAACAATATCCAGCAACAAACAATTAATCAATTAATTCGAAAGAAGTGAATAATAAATCATAAATGGAAAATCAACAACAATATTTGAAATGCAGCAATGCATTCAATTATTAACGAATTAATCATCACAAAGAAGGTGAAGGAAGAAACCCAATTACAAATCAAAAAAACTGCATCGAGAAGGAAACGAGATACCTACCAACATTCAATGGGCGGATGGAACTTTACATGGATTCGTGTCTGCAGTGGACCAGATCATAGTCTTTTTCCCCTCCCTGCTATCTTAATATTACCCCCTCAAATTGGACGGAATGTAAACATCGTTTGAGACATCATTATAGACCAAGAACGGATCAGATGGGATTAACTAGGAAAATCAATAACTTAAGAGTAACAAGTGTAAGAGACCTTGATAACAAAATAAGAACAATCGTTGAGGAAATTACTGATTTTTCGGTCTTTGAAAATAATAGTAGATTAGTTGACATTTTAAGTGGATTATTAATTCAAAGAGTTAAAGAATTAGCATGTGGTCCGATGGCAATTGTCTTAATGAACAAAACAACTTTAACAGATTTAAGAAATGAACTTTCTAATTTCGTTGGTCTAAATTTTGGAAATTTGAATCAAAAATTATTAATAAAAAAAAATGACAATAATTATCCATCAAAATATAATAACAGACAATTCAACCAGAACTCAAGACAAGACACAGACAGACACAGAAATTACAACGAAAATAATCAAACATATAATAATTACCAAAGACAAGACCGGCAACAGAATAGCCAAATAGTTAGAAATAATCAACAACAAAGTCAGAACGTAAGACAAAATCAGAATTTTAACAGACAATACAGTCAGAACATAAGACAACCCCAAAATTTTAACAGACAACAACAAAGCCATAACATAAGACAAAATCAATATTTTAATAGACAAATAAATCAGAATATTCGACAAAATTATCAGCAACCAGAACCAGAAGCAATGAGTGTAGACAATTTAAATGATGAAGAAGTAAATAATAATTCAAATTACGAAAATAAACAAGAAGAGTTTTTTACCAACTAGCCTCGGAAAAAAGAAAAGTTTTTATTAGGGGAACTATAGAGGGGGATACTTTTCTAATTTTAGTAGATACTGGATCTACTATAAGTATATTGAACACTAAAAATATATGTAAATCAAAGTATAAAATAATCGAAAAATTTTCAAAAGCTATTTACACTATTAATGGAAATATAAAAAATGACAGTTATTTAGTTAAAACAAAAGTACCAAGCGAATTCAAATATGCAGATTGTGCAAGAATAAGATGGGTAGCTATGTCCTTGGAAAAATCATATGATTTTCTATTGGGCATGGATTTTATCCAAAGAAATTTTGAAAATATTGATTTTAAAAACGAAATAATTAAGCTTTGCAATGGAGTCGAAATTCCATTCCTTTCCAAATTATCAGAAGATGTTTGTGTAATGGAAGTAGGCGAAATTGATGACTTCAAGCTAGAAGGGCTTAATGCGGAGGAAGCCCAGATAGTAAAAAATCTTACGAAAAAATATGATAAACTATATTTTAAGGAGGGTGATCAGTTAACTAACACTAATACAATAGTTCACAATATTAAAACCACAACAGATCAACCCATAAATTCAAAGCTCTATAGAGTTTCTCCAAAATATGAAGAAGAAATAAGAAAACAAATAATAGAAATGGAAAAAAGTGGAATAATAAGAAAAAGTAAAAGTAAATATAGCTCTCCTATATGTGTAGTTAAGAAAAAAATTGATAATTCAGGAATTCAAAAATATCGTATCTGTGTAGATTATAGAAGATTAAACCAAGTAACCGTTTCAGATAAGTATCCAATACCTATTATGGACGCTGTATTAGATAAACTTGGTAAAGCCCAATATTTTACTACACTTGATTTAGCGAAAGGCTATCATCAAATATTAATGGCAGAAGTTGATATAGAAAAAACAGCTTTTATAACACCAATGGGATTATATGAATATGTTAGAATGCCATTTGGATTAAAAAATGCTCCAGCTACATTCCAACGTTTAATGAATGAAATATTGAGGGATTATATAAACAAAATTTGTGTGGTATATCTTGATGATATTTTAATTTTTTCAACAACACTTGAAGAACACAAAATTGCTCTAGAAAAAATTTTCAAAGTACTTAGAAATCATAATTTGAAAATACAACCAGATAAATGTTCGTTTATGAAAAAACATACCGAATATTTGGGTCATATTCTCACAAAAGAAGGGTTCAGACCAAATCCAAGAAAAATAGAAGCAATAAAAGAAATTCCATTACCAAAAACGGAAAAACAATTAAAAGGATTTTTAGGCATGACAGGATTCTATAGAAAATTTATTAAAGACTATTCCAAAATAGCTTACCCAATGATAAGATATTTACAAAAAGGGGTATCAATTAATACAAATGATCCACAATTTATAGATGCATTTGAAAATCTTAAAGCGCTCATAAGTTCACACCCAATATTAAAATATCCAGAATTTGACAAACCATTTACAATTACTACAGATGCCAGTGATTTTGCCATAGGTGCAGTTTTATCTCAACAGGGACAACCAATTGGTTATGTTTCAAGAACACTTAATAAACATGAGAAAAATTATAGTACAATTGATAAAGAATTTTTGTCTATTATACATGCAGTAAATTATTTTAAACACTATTTGATTGGAAATAAATTTCAAATTATAACAGATCATGCTCCTATAAAATACTTAAATTCAAAATTCAAAGGAAAAGAGATGACAGCTAGACATCAAAGATGGATTTTAAAGCTACAGGAATTTGATTATGATATTATATATTTAAAAGGTAAAGATAATAAAGTAGCAGATTTTTTAAGCAGACAGGAGACAGCACAATTAATCAATACAGAAAATAAAGAAGAATCAAATTTTGATATAACAAATACACAACATTCAGCAGATGAAGAGGAATTGACTCATTTTTATATAAAAAATGATATTGTTAATAAATATAAAATTCAGATAATAATTACCTACTCAGCAACAGATAATATTCGTATATACCATGGAAGAAAAATAATTGAAGTAAATCCAGCAGATACAGAAAATGAGATTGAAATAAAATTACAAAATAATATAGAGAAAGGAACAGTAGGAATTTTTTCAGAAGTACCAGACTCAGAATATCATAAAATACAATGTATATTAATCAACATTTTTTCTCACTCAAAAAATATAAAATTTTTCAAATGTACAAAAAGAGCACAAGAAATTTCAACAGAGGAAGAATTACATAAACAAATTTCAATTTACCATTCAAAAGATTCATTACACAGCGGTATAAGCGAAACATTCAATTCCCTAAAAGACAAAATCTATTTTCCAAAGTTAAGGGAACATATTCAATTAATAATAGCAAATTGCAGAAAATGCAAAGAAATTAAGTATGATAGGAAACCAATAAAACCAAACTTTCAATTTACAGAAACACCAGATACAAAAAACCAAATTATACATTTAGACATATTTCACATAAAACACAAATCGTTTGTTACAATCATAGATAAACTTACAAAATTTGCAGTTGCTTATAATATTATAGATAGAAATTGGCGAACAAAGATGCAAATTATGATAGAACATTTTGCAAAATTTAATAAACCACAGAAAATAATAATGGATAATGAGTTTAGATCAGAACATATAATACAGTTTTTAAACAATGAAAATATTTCAATACATTATACTAAACCCAATTCACATACAGGAAACGCTGATATTGAAAGATTACATTCTACACTAATTGAGATAATAACAGGAATAGATAATAATGAACTATCTATGGAATCTAAAATTCAATTAGCAATAATAGCTTACAATAAACGTTATCATTCAACAATAAAATGTACACCAAATTATGCTAAAGACACAGGAACGTAAGAAAATGATTATAAACAAAAGAAATGATACAAGAGAAGAATACAATGAACAAAGACATGATGGTCCAATTAAAAACTATAAAAGAGTCAGACATAAGGATGAGCCTTATTTTAGATATGCAGAGTTAAAAAACATTCATCTAAGTAACATTAAAAGACCGTTAAAACAGGAAATTAACAATCCCAACGAAAATAACCCAAATTGATAGCAGATTTGACAAAGATTTTTTTCTTTCTTTATTTCCCAGATATTAATCATGTTAGCCATCATTATAACCAGGTTCAATACAGTACAGACAAGATTACAAATGGAACCGATATTAGTAAGTGCAGGTTATGCACCCATACAGATTCATCAAACCGAAATAGTAAATGAAACAATAATTATATTACACATCATTAACATTAACCCACTTCAAAATATTATAAAACAGATAGAAACAAACATAAGAACAGCTAATATTACAGACAGTGAGGAATTATTTGCAGAAATCAAATTAATAAAGGCAAAGATTAAATCCATTACACCTTTTAGCAGAAATAAAAGAGGACTTATAAATATAGCAGGAACAGCATATAAATGGTTGTTTGGACTAATGGACGACGAAGACAGGACGGATATATTAGAACATCTTGATATAATTGACCAAAATAACCATAACACAATAAATAATTTGAACCAACAAATAATAATAAACTCACATTTCAACGACACAATTCATAGTTTAGCAGAAACAATTAAGCATGACCGAATAATTATTAACGAAACACTTACAAGCATAAATGATCAAAATAAAAGAATTTTAATGAAAATCCTATACAATGACCAAATGCAGAAATTAAAAAATATTGAGTACAAAGTAAATTACATTCAAGAAAATATAGCCTCTGCAAAGAATAATATAATTTTACCAGAAATTTTATCAGAAGAAGAAATAAACAAATTTGATATTGATTTTTATAAATTAAAATTAATTCGTATGGGTATTTTAAAATACAAAAATAATTGCATAATTATAGCAATAAAAATTCCGAAAAATTATATAAGTGTAGATGTTAAGTTACTGATCCCAATGCCTAACACAGATTATATACAAATCGACCAAGAAAATTTATTAATTATAGAAATTAATAATAAGACATTGGAATATAAACCAAACACAATATTAAAGGAACTTAAACTAAGTAAAAGTTGCACTACTACCAATAGTTGTAAATTTATATTTAATAACATCACAAGTATTGAAGAAATAGATGACGACACAATAATAATAAAAAATGCCAGAAAAGAAAAACTACATCAAAACTGTGACAAAAGAAATATTATATTAAATGGAAATAACCTCATACAATTTGGAAATTGTAAAATACAAATTTTAAAAGAAACATTTTCTAATGAAAAAATAGAATTTTATGAAAAATTTTTTTATCCCACAGAATTATTAAATCAAACCTACAAAAATACTATTAATTTTGATCACCTAACAATAAAAAACTTTGAAAATTTAAAAGAAATCACAGAATTGAAATATAAAAAAAAAGTAACAAATAGTATTATGTTAATATTTTTAATCATTTTTATATTTTTTATCATTTATATATACTTACGTTGCAAAAGGCAAAATATTAACATTAATTTAAAAAGAATTCAGGAGAATTAATACTCTAAGAGGGGAGGAGTTATGCCATCAGCATCACTTCCCAAAGTGTCAACTGACACCATAACAGCAGCGGCACTTCCAATAGCAATAGTTGATACGAAAGGCTTGCAATCTTCCTTAATGTAGCCAAGACCAGAAGTGTCATATAATTGGAGACACTTTTGTAAACATAAATAAGCATCGCAGCCCAGCTGCATAAGATAAACACTTTTGTAAACATAAATGAGCTTCGCAGCTCAGCCGCATAAGATAAGCAAACTTTAACCCAGCATACCCAATATTGTAAACACAAACAATCATAGCCAGAAAATGGTATAAGAATCCTCTTAGAATTGAGTAAGAGAACAGTTGTATTATTGATTTCAAATAAAGAACATGTATTGAACTGTATAAAGGGAATACTTAATTCGCGCAGCAAAAAACATTTACATATATTCTCACATACACACATTGAAACGAGCAAGCGGGTCTGCTTATGCATAGGTACAAATAAATTCAATTCTAGCATATTCTTCAACCAAATCTGTGTATGAATTGTATTTGTATTTGTCATATATCGCCCTTTACACGCATACATTCAAACAGATCACCGTTTTTGTATGTACACATACTCATACGTTCACATGCACGCATTTCAGTATATTCTAAGAATCACAATTGCGATTGATCTGCTTCTTTAGTTTTGTATTTGTCACATATCGCCTTGTAGTACTACTTTGCATTTTGCCAACAAGAAACGCAATACTGGTGTGGCGTAGTGGATAGACCAAAGAAAAAGGTCCCGGGTTCGAAACTCAGTGACAACAGCATAACTTTTTTAATTTTTTTTTTAAATCTATAAACATTAAGTGATTGTGCTATCTGACATGATGCGCTTTAACGTTACATATGTAGTAAATAGATGCAGGTTCGAGTCCAGGTGCGGTGTTGTTTGTTTTTCTTCCTTCTTTTTTTGTTGATTTGTTTATTTATTTAATTATTTTTATTTTTGATTTACATACATTCTAGTTGATTAAAATTTCAAAATTATAACTTAATTTTGGTAAATTTAATGTTATTTATATGCAAGCTATATAGCATATTAAACAATGCAAATCGGACTGGGCTCAGGGGATCTTCTAGTCGGGCACCTCCGACTAGAGTTTTCTTACTTGTTTTTTGTTGGGTCCGTGGATAGCACACGCAGGTCAAGTTTGTTACCAAAAAACGATATCTATTTTTGTTGTTTTGTTATCGATTTTAAACCTTATCGAAAATAGGTTATAAAATTATATCTCCCACACCTTTAGAGCTAGACTCCTCAAATTTTGCATATAGATTAATGTGAATTTTATGCAATTTATATTTTTTTATTTTTTGGATACCGGCTCTTTTTACTAATTAACCCTCCCCCCCTCCCCCCACACCTTCTCTACTCATGGAGAGTAACCATGTGAATAAATTAGCATTTTTATAAAATGTAAAAAATTCAATTAAATCATATGCTGAAAGTTTCATCAAATTTCGTTAAGTCAGTTCCGATTTATTAAACAAAACGTTTAGCTGCACGTGGCAAGCAGCGACGCGCAGCAAAAAACATTTACATATATTCTCACATACACACATTGAAACGAGCAAGCGGGTCTGCTTATGCATGTGTACAAATAAATTCAATTCTAGCATATTCTTCAACCAAATCTGTGTATGAATTGTATTTGTATTTGTCATATATCGCCCTTTACACGCATACATTCAAACAGACCACCGTTTTTGTATGTACACATACTCATACGTTCACATGCACGCATTTCAGTATATTCTAAGAATCACAATTGCGATTGATCTGCTTCTTTAGTTTTGTATTTGTCACATATCGCCTTGTAGTACTACTTTGCATTTTGCCAACAAGAAACTCAATACTGGTGTGGCGTAGTGGGTAGACGCAAAGCGCTTAAACGAAGGGTCCCGAGTTCGAAACTCAGTGACAACAGCATAACTTTTTTAATTTTTTTTTTTTATTTAAAAACATTAAGTGATTGTGCTAGCTGACATGATGCGCTTTAACGTTACATATGTAGTAAATAGATGCAGGTTCGAGTCCAGGTGCGGTGTTGTTTGTTTTTCTTCCTTCTCTTTTGTTGATTTGTTTATTTATTTAATTATTTATTTTTGATTTACATACATTCTAGTTGATTAAAATTTCAAAATTATAACTTAATTTTGGTAAATTTAATGTTATATGCAAGCTATATAGCATATTAAACAATGCAAATCGGACTGGGCTCAGGGGATCTTCTAGTCGGGCACCTCCGACTAGAGTTTTCTTACTTGTTATAAATGTACTTCCTAGCTATATTATTCACTCGAAAATTTTTATGTATGCAGACGATGTTTAAGCTCTGCTTTTCATACTTCAACTTGATCATTTTCGCCTTCAATATGACCTTCATTCCTTTCAGCTTTGGTGTGCGACTAATCAGTTGCATTAAAATTGTTCCAAGAGTATGAAAATGACTTTCAGTCATACCATTCCACATAATGTTAATTACACTATTAACAACATTTCCTTCCAACGAATTTTGACTGTCAAAGATCTTGGTGTTACTTTTGACACAAAACTTTCTTTTAATCTTCATATCTCTAATATATTAAATGAAGCTAAAGGTGCTCTTGGTTTTATTAAACGTTAGTCAAAAGAGTTTAAAGATCCCTTTATAACCAAATTGTTATATATTTCGCTGGTCCGACCTATTTTAGAATACTGTTCAATTATTTGGTCTCCACAGCATAAATTGTATCAGGACCGTATTGAATCGGTCCAGAAACAGTTTCTTATCTTTGCGTTGCGTGATCTAAACTGGGATCCAAATCTTCGTTTACCGTCTTATCAGAGTAGGCTTCTTCTTATTAATCTCCCATCTTTAATTAACCGTAGAACAATTTTGGGGGTTGTTTTCCTACATCATTTGATTATGGGTACAATTGATTCGCCATGTTTGTTAAATTAGCTTACTTTTTCTGTTCCCTCTAGAACAACCAGACACTTTCGTCCGTTGTATTTACCTGTATGCACATCAGATTATTCTTTGCATAGCGCGTTACACGTGTTATGCATAAATTATAATAAATTTTATCATGTGTACTCCTCTGAACTCTCTCTGCCCTTAATAAAATCCGTATTTGCAGATCATCTTCGTGGTATCACTGATAGAGCCCATGAGTGTGCCGGTAGTTCCTAGATTTTTACTTATATCTAAGATTATAATTTAGTTAATATATAAGTTTCCTGCAATTACTCTCTGTCTTATATAGCGTCACTGACTAAAATGGCTGTGAATTGGGGCATAGCTGGCCGTACTGGCAAATTAAGTACCTCCACCGAGTTGGTGGTATTATTGATAATTTATGTTATTTTAGGCTTTTATATATAAATATTTTTATTGTTTACATTTAAGTTGACTCCAGTCTTGTCAATGTATTTTTAATAATAAATAATAAATAATAAATACATCGCCCTTTACACGCATATATTCAAACTGACCACCGTTTTTGTATATACACATACAAACCGTTCATATGCGCGCCTTTCAGCATATTCTAAGAATCACTATTGACATTGATCTAATTTTGTAGATTCTTTAGTTTTGTATTTGTTAAATGTCGCACTTGTAGTGAACTACTTTGGGATTTGCTAACAGGCAAGCAGGTAGATGAAAAGCGTGTAAGCAAAAGGGTCCGCGTTCGAGACGCGGCGGCGACGGCATGAAAATAGTTGCGCTGCTGTTCGTGCCTACATGATGGGTCCTATCGTCAATTTTTTTGTGTGATATAGTTTTGTTCGGAATAAGTCGATATTTGTGTAGTCGATATTTCACATTTACATTTTTTGTCATGGTCACACACACAAAAAGAAAATAACATAACTGACCTAGGCTATGCGAAAAATGAAAATTTTTAGCAGATAAATTATTTGCAGAACTTCAACATTAAATCGAATTATATATATTTCTTAGAAATGCCGTTTGTCGTCTTAGCAATTCTTATTAAGCTTATTTATATAGGTGGCACAGGCATATGAATTTTGCAGCTGGGCGTTACAAATTTTGTTGCCAATTTACCACGCCCCCAGTAGCCGTAGACATATCATATTTGGCAGGTCGTTGCATTAAGTTACGTTCCAAATTTCAGCATTCTAGCTTTAAAACTGTAGAAGTTACAGTTTTCCCGATTTGCCACGCCCCCCATGGGCGTAGATATATCCGCCATATCTTTTTGAGCTTGGGTGGTCAACACAAGTATACATTCAAAATTTCAACTCTCTAGCTCTTCAACTAATATGATCTCTTGACTATGGGCCCTAGTGGGCGTATCCGGAAAATCTTGACACTTTTTAATTCGAGGGTATATACGTGTATACGTTCCAAATTTCAAGTCTCTAGCTTCAATAGCGTAGAAAAATATTGCATTCATACGGACAGACGGACGGACAGCAAGACGGACATTTCACAAAACCAATATACTCTTTTTTCCTTTGGGGAACGAGTATAATAATACCGAGTCCGCGATGATCGTGTAGGCAAAGTTATTACAATTACAATATAGATATGTGTTGCCCGCTTGAAGGTGATTTTCGAACTTAAAGAATAGAATACAAAATGATAAGCAAGAGACCGAGCAGCAGAAATTTACATATGTATGTGTGTTACAGTTTCTTTTTGTGCATAACTGCACTATGAGCGAATGAGAATGTGATAAAGAGCAGATAGCTTAAGAGAAGCTTATTTATGAGCAATTATTAGCTGCTGCGCCGAACATCCTCTCCCCCGTTAAAAGACCAAGTCTTTTAACAGGATCATCAACCGGAAGGACGCACAGCTTATTGACAGCTCGACGTTTAGTTCTAGTGGGTGTGCGCAGAACAGCGACTCTCACAGCACCATCAGCTCCAACGATGGTCTCAACGACTCGAGCTAATGACCATTTCAACGGCGGCAAGTTTTCGTCCTTCACACATACGACATCATTGACCTTGATCGGAGGCTGCGAGGTGACCCATTTTCCATGCTGCTGGAGAATAGTAAGGTATTCCTCACTCCAGCGCTTCCAGAACAATTGCTGTATGTAAGCAATGCGTTGCCATCGACCGAGGCGACTGTGGTCGAGCCCAGTTACGTCTGGTTCAGGAAAATTTATGAGTGGTCGACCAAAAAATGTCCTGGAGTGAGAACTGCAAGATCATCGGGATTTTCTGAAAGTGGAACAAGACGAATTTGGCATACCAAGGTACCGAGAAGTGATGATCCCATAGCGTGATATAGATGACTCTTTGCTGTCTTCACTGCTGCTTCCCATAGGTCACCGAAATGTGGCGAGCGAGGAGTTATGAACTTCCAATCAAAACTGTTGTTGATGCAGTAGTTCTGAATTTCAGTGCGATCCAGGAGCATCAACAATAAACGCTTCAGATCCGCTAGCTCGTTCCGTGCACTCACAAAGTTAGTAGCGTTGTCAGACCAAATGCATCTTGGAATGCCGCGCGTACTGATGAAACGCTTAAGAGAGCCCAAGAAAGCTGCGATGGACAGATCCTTTGCGAGCTCCAACCATACAGCCTTAGTTGCGAAGCAAACGAATACGCAGATCTAGGATTTTATTGATGTTCTGTTTCGTCCATCGGGTTTGTAGTAAAATGGTCCACAGTAGTCGACTCCAATGACGGTAAATGCCGGTGAGATCTGTATACGATCCTTAGGCAAGTCCGCCATTATATCCTCCACTAGACGAGGCCGGGATTTACAGCAGGGAGACAGTTTTCATGCCGCCTATGGGCCAAAACTGGAGTCGAATTACTCCAAGCAAGGCCTGCGGTCCTGAATGGTGATGCGCCAGATGAAGATGAGATACTATAGAGAAGTTCAAGGGATGTTCTTTGGGCAAGATAATTGGGTGGCGCGCATCTAAGCCGAGAGTAGAGTGCCGCAAGCGACCACCAACTCGAAGTAGAGCAAAGTCATCCATAAATGGAGAGAGCGAAAGAATATCGCTTTCTTTCCATTTCGTAGTTGAAAGTATTCTCGGTGCAGCTGAGTTCTTTGAATAAGACGACACAATATGAGCGATCCTTGACGAAGATCATCCGCTAACCATCTAGGTGCCTTTGTTCTCTTAATGAATTTGTTGATGTAACCAAAAATGCGCTTTATTGTTCCAAATGAATTTATGTGTTTGAATGACAACGAGATATCCACATGCTCTGCCGAGAACAGAACTCTTTGACGTAATTCTTATTGGCGACAAATACATCGAATTTTGATGACTCTTCTTTTAACCAAGACAAGACTACGGATGAATCTGACCAACAATGCATCTCACATTCAAACAAGTTCATTTTGTTTATTTCGCTTACCAAGTTCGCAAGTAGAAATGCCGCGCATAGCTCAAGCTGAGGCACCGTGAGGTTCTTTAATGGGGCGACTCTTGCCTTAGAACAGGGTAAGTGAACCTTAACAGCATTATTCTTCGCTGAATGAACATAGACACAGGAACCGTAGGCCTCACGACTGGCATCGCAAAAAGCATGTAGCTCGTCTTGCCTTGAGTTGGAGAACATGACGAGGAATTGTTGCATTGCGCACTTGATTAAAGTCCTTACAAAACTCGCTCCAAGCTGATTCTATGGGTTGTGGCAGGCTTTCATACCATTGCAGCTTGTCTCTCCACATGCGTTGCAAGATTATTTTTGCTCTAGTTAAAGTTCGCCCAATCAAACCCAGCGGATCATAACATCGCGCGATGGTTGACAGAACCGAACGTTTTGTGGGATTGATTACACTACCTTTGGGCTCGAAAGTGAACACGAAGCAGTCCTTTCGAGGTTCCCAAGTCCAAGTGCCTTGGTTACGTCGCTGCCGTCATCGAGCTTGAGAAAACTTTCCTGTTCGGTTTCTGGAACTCCGCGAAGTGCGTCTCTTGAATTGGAACACCATTTTCTCAACTTAAAGTTTCCTCGAGCAAGAAGACCTGTGGTTTGTTGCATCCTGAGATCAGGTCATCAACGTAGAAATCTCGCAAAACCGTTTTGGATCCGATGCCGATGCCGACGACTCATCTATTGCCAGTTGATGCATTGCACGAATAGCCAAAAATGAAGCGGGTTTGGTCCCATAAGTGACGGTATTCAATTTGAAGACTTCGATAGTATCGTCTGATGAGTTTCGCCATAAAATGCACTGGAGCATAGAATCAGGCTCCGCGACCTTCACACACCTATACATTTTACCAATATCACCAGTAAGTGCAATCGAAAATGTACGAAAACGAACGAGTGTGTGAAATAAGGTAGCTTGAATAGTCGGCCCTGACATAAGCAAATCGTTTAAAGATGAACCCAGCGAAGACAACTCTCAGCATTTATTGATCTCTGCGCTGGGCACCAAAGACATATGATTGAGATCAATATACTCCTTTATAAATGCTGAGTGTGTCTCTCTTAAAGTTTGATTTCGAGCGAACTTGCGCTCTAAATTCAACAATCGACGCTTGGCCTGCAAATAGGAATCGTCCAAAGATTCAACGCCTTGCTTTCTTGGCAAGCAGACTGAATATTCCCCAGAAGGTAATCGACGATAGTTTGTAATGAAATGCTGCTCGCAATTTAATTCTTCTGTGGTTACCTTGGCAATAGGCTCGAAAACGTGTTCCACTTCCCAAAACTGACGCACCAACTCATCAAGCCGAGTGCTGTGATTGGCGTGATCCGAATTTCTTTGGGTTGCGATAAACGAACAGATTTTGGGGGCATGTTGCCCGCCACCTGAAATGATCCAGCCGAGCTGCGTTTTCTGCACAACTGGTAATCCAGGTGCCAACTGAATTTGCTCAACACACATCAGCTCGAAGAAAAGACCAGCTCCGATGAGAAGATCAATCCGTTGTGATTTATGGAACAAAGGATCAGGTAACTATGTATATGTTTGAGGGTATATTCCAAGTATTAGTAGAAATTGAGATGCCAGGCTGGTTGTCCGTAATAGTCTGGGCGACGATGGCAGTGATGGAGGCAGAATAATCAGAAATGCGCGATTTCAGAACAAGATTGACTGAATATCCTTCAGTTGAGAAGCTAGCATCTCCAATGCCAGACACTGCAGTCAGTGATTTACATTTTCGAAGCTGAAGCTGATTTGCAAACCGACTGGTGACGAAGTGAAGTTGAGATCCTGAGTCCAAGAGTGCACGACACGGAACGATTGTGCCAGCTCGGTTCTTGACAAGGATTATAGCAGTGGCTAGAAGCACAACATCAGACGAGTTAGGAGATATGTGGACTTGAGGCAGAAAAGGTGACATTGCAACCATGGCATGCATTTGCTTGTTGTTTAAGTTGCGGAACTACGGTGGATGTAACTGTTGAAGACTGATTGTAATGCAATAAAGTATGGTGCTTCAATTGCCATTTACGGTAGGAACCAGATTTGCAATCCTTCAGCTGATGTCATTTTCTTAGGCAATTGAGGCAAAGGGCGAGCCTCTTCGCCTCCTTATACCTTTCAATTGGGGACAATTGCTCAAAACGCTTACAGTGGAATAGCGCGTGACTTGGATCGTCACAAAAGACACAACGAATAGGAGTCTTCGAAGCAACAAATGCTTTTCTTAAGGGAGTACTCACGATCTTTCCTGACTTGCCAACCTGACCATCCTGCAAGACTTAATCCACATTTTAAAAATTCGACACCGTCCTTGCAAGAAGTCTGACAATTTCGACCAAGACAATTTCAACTTTCTCAAGCCGGAATATCGCTCTGATATCTGCCTGTACAATAAAAAGTTTATTATCAAATCGACGTTGAAGAATATCCAGAGCGTTGGTATCCAACGCAGAAACACTTAAGCAGGATCGAAGATGCTGGATCTTCTCAATAGGACTGAGATCCGGATCAGTATCCATTATTGTCTTGAACGTAGAGTAGAAGTTTTCCCACTCAGTGTAGACTCCACTAAATTTTAGCAGCTCCAGCTGCGGCAAACGCAATCGATTAGCCATAACGAGTGTTAGATGATCATTTGAACCACTTGTATTAAACGTAGACGAAAGTTGTTGATCCGACCGATTTCCTAGTTCACGTTGAAGCAAGGCTTTAAACTTTAACAAGGTTGATTCAAACCGCGTAGGCAAATCACTAGATATGGACTCAAAGTTAGATTCTTCTAGGCTAGTATGGACTGAATCAAAGTTTGACTCTAACTTGGTTAGCGAATCCAAAAGCACACGTAAATCACACGAATCCATGTGGCTTAATTTGTCAATGTCTATATCGGAATATAACCTTTCAAGTCTATCGAAAAGCGCGTTTATTTTGAGTTTTAAGAAAGTAACCTGAGATGCAGGCACTTGATCAACATTCGACTCTGAGTTATTCATTAGAGTTTGTTTACTCGCGAATAAACGTTTGGTTACAAAATGAATGCACAAGCTAATATACTCTCTAATGCACTTCGAGTTTAGCTGATCTAATATGCAGGTTCACTCTTTCACTGTAAATGGGTGTGTTTGTATGTGTGTGATGGACACAGCTATTTTCGGATTAGCGGGCCTTCTATGCAAACGCTGCACAGCAAGCGCCAAACGCGACGAACAACCGACGAACAAGAAGATGATAAAGATAGGCACAACGCAAGCGCGACCGCAAGCTTATCTGACCTTTTATATATATATGACTTTATGTGTGTCTTCTATTATTGACACAGCTTTTTCGGCTTAGCGGGCCCTATATGCAGACGATGCACAACAGGCGCCAAACGCGACGAACGAATCGAACGATTAAAGAGGAATAAGAAAAAGTCAAGATAATGCACGCACAAGTCCATACTCTATTGTATACACAATGAAATAACTAACTTGAGCATAAATGTTAATGTTTTACACCTTGTGTACGACGAGATTTGTTATTAATTTGAATGCACTATTTTGCACAAATTTTAATGTTTTGCACTGCCGTGTACGACGAAGTTTTTTGTTAATTTGAATGCACTATTTTGCACAAATGTTAATATTTTACACGGTTTCGTCGTATAACGCGATGTGTTATTAATTTGAATGCACTATTTCGCACAAATATTTATGATTCACACCGTTGTACTTCGACGAAGTTGAGTACTAACTTGATACACTAAACGAAACACCACGGAGTGTATAGGTCACGTCGGGGTCACCAAAATGCTGGAAGCTGCCGAGCTTTTTCGGCAACTCTGGCTCCAATCATTTACGAAGGCAAATAATAAAACCACGATTTAATTTAGCTTATTATTTATTAATAATAATAAAAATAATGCCGAGTCCGCGATGATCGTGTAGGCAAAGTTAATACAATTACAATAGAGATAGGTGTTGCTCGTTTGAAGGTGATTTTCGAACTTAAAGAATAGAATACAAAATGTTGAACAAGAGACCGAGCAGCAGAAATTTACATATGTATGTGTGTTACAGTTTCTTTTTGTGCCTAACTGCACTATGAGCGAATGAGAATGTGATAAAGAGCAGATAGCTTAAGAGAAGCTTAATTAAGAGCAATTATTAGCTGCTGCGCCGAACGTACATTTGCTGCTGTCTGTTACATACATTTAACAAAACCATTATACCCTGATTTCCCATTTTCAATGGGCTCAGGGTATAATGAGTTAAATCCTCTTAATCTGCTGAATGCTGTGTATTTGTTATATCAAAATTGGATTCGTCTTTATTTTCTGTATTTCCTGTCTACTTAAAAATCTGCTACTTTATTGTCTTTAGCTTTTAAATATATAATATCATAATCAAAGCTTTAAAATTTATCTTTGATGTCTAGCTGTCATTTCTTTTCATTTGAGGTTTGAATTTAAGTATTTAAGTATTTTATGTGTTTAAAATAATTTAAATACTTAAAACAATATCATTTTTTTTATATAAAAATGAGTCAATTCCTCTTCATCTGCTGAATGTTGTGTATTTGTTATATCAAAATTTGATTATTCTTTATTTTCTGTATTGATTAATTGTGCTGTCTCCTGTCTGCTTAAAAAATCTGCTACTTTATTGTCTTTACCTTTTAAATATATAATATCATAATCAAATTCCTGTAGCTTTAAAATCCATCTTTGATGTCTAGCTGTCATCTCTTTTCCTTTGAATTTTGAATTTAAGTATTTTATAAATTAAATTATTTTAAACACTATTTGATTGGAAATAAATTTCAAATTATAACAGATCATCTGTTATAATTTGAAATTTATTTCCAATCAAATAGTGTTTAAAATAATTTATTGCATGTATAATAGACAAAAATTCTTTATCAATTGTACTATAATTTTTCTCATGTTTATTAAGTGTTCTTGAAACATAGCCAATTGGTTGTCATTGTTGAGATACAACTGCACCTATGGAAAAATCTCTGGCATGTGTAGTAAATGTAAACGGTTTGTCAAATTGTGGATATTTTAATATTTGGTGTGAACTTATGAGCACTTTAAAATTTTCAAGTACATCTATAAATTGTGGATCATTTGTATTAACTGATAAACCTTTTTGTAACTATCTTATCATTGGGTAAGCTATTTTGGAATAGTCTTTGATACATTTCCTGTCATGCCTAAAAATCCTTTTAATTGATTTTTAATTATATTCTTGATCAGCGCGACAAGACGACTCAATATAGCCCTGTCCGTCTATCTGTCCGTCCGTCCGTCCGTCCGTGTGAACGCTGAAATATTTAAGTACGCAACGTAGGGACTTGAAATTTTACATGAATACTCGTTAATACCATACGCTGCACATGATTATACATTTTTTTTCAATAACTCGTTTCATTTCGATTGTAAGAGTATTTATCGATAATTTTAATGTGTTTTTAAGGTGTGATTTGTACATCGTTTGAGCTAGAGACTTCAAAGTTGCTGTGTAGTTGCGTGTAATGACTACGGAGATTACAAAATCTTTAGATTTTGGACGCCCCATTCGCCCCCAATAGCCACCTATTTGTAAAAAAATCAAATCAAATACTAGAAACTTGTGCTCTGGCAAATACATACATATGAATGCTATTAATAAGTTATGAAAGTTTGATGAAGTCCATCGCTAACAAAAGTTATTAAACAATTAAATTCCCATAGTAATGCCCACTTTGCAGCCCAAGCGCAGTCGCTGCGTTAACTGCGCAGTTGGCAGAGCGCGCGCTTATGCGTGCATGCATATGTGCGTATGTGCTGTTTGTGTGTATGCATAATAAAAGCGTAGAATGATTTGATATTTGGCTCGTCATAGGACGACTAGAGCACTCTTACTTCTTCATACTTGTTCTTACTATTCCACTTTTTTCCATTTCTATTATTTACTTTCTTATTTCTTTTTCATATTTTGGAGAGCTTTGAATTTTTGTTGTGGTTTTGATATTGTGAACTATTGTATTAGTGTTAGTTAACTCATCACCTTCTTTAAAATATAATTTTTCATATTTTTTCGAAAGATTTTTTACTGTCTGAGCTACCTCAGCATTAAGCCCTTCTAGCTTAAAGTCATAAATTTCACCTACTTCCATTACACAAACATTATCTGAAAATTTGGAAAGCAACGGAATTTCTTATTCATTGCAAAGCTTAATTATTTCGTTTTAAAATCAATTTTTTCAATATTTCTTTGGATAAAATCCATGCCCAATAGAAAATCATATGATTTGTTCCAGGGATATAGCTACCCATCTTATTCTTTCGCAATCTGCATTTGAATTCGCTTGGTACTTTTCTTGTAACTAAATAGCTGTAATTTTTTATATTTCTATTAATAGTGTAAATGGCTTTTGAAAATTTTTCGATTATTTTATACTTTGATTCATGTATATTTTTGGTGTTTAATTCACTTATAGAGATCCAGTATCTACTAAAATTAAAAAGTATTCCCCTCGATAGTTCCTCTAATGAAAACTTTTCTTTTGTCCGAGGCTAGTTGGTAAAGAACTCTTCCTCTTCCTTTACTTCTTCATTATTTAAATTGTCTACACTCATTGCTTATGGTTGTGGTTGCTGCTAATTTTGTCGAATATCCTAACTTATTTGTCTATTAAAATTTTGATTTTGTCTTATGTTTTGGCTTTGTTGTTGTCTGTTAAAATCTTGGTATAGTCTTACGTTCTCATTTTGTTGTCTGTTAAAATTTTGGTATTGTCTTACGTTCTGACTTTGTTGTTGATTATTTCTAACTATTTGGCTATTCTGTTGTCTGTTTTGACTTTGGTAATTATTCTTATATAACGAAATTAGAAAGTTCATTCCTTAAATATGTTTAAGTTGTTTTATTCAATAAGGCAATTGACATCGGACCACATGCTATTTCTTTAACTCTTTGAAATTATAATCCACGTAGAATATCAACTAGTCTACTATTATTTTCAAAGACCGAAAAATCAGTAATTTCCCCAACAATTGTTCTTAATTTTTTATCAAGGTCTTTTACGCTTGTTACTCTTAAGTTTTTGATTTTTCTAGTTAGTACCATCTGATCGGTTCTTGGTCTATAGTGATGTCTCAAACGATGTTTGCACTCTGTCCAATTTGCTGGTGAATTAATATTAAGAATAGTGCTAGCCTGACCTTGAATTTTGGTATTGAGTATGACAATAAAGACCTGGTCGTTGTCATCGTACTCCTCTATGATCTGGTCCACTGCAGACACGAATCCATGTAAAGTTCCATCCTGTCCATTGAATGTTATTAAGTCTCTCGTTTCCTTCTCGATACAGTTTCTTTTATTTGTAACTGGATTTCTGCCTTCACCTTCTATAGTAAAATTTTTTTGTTGTAAATTATTTTAAACACATTGTTGGAAGCTGCCGAACTTTTTCGTTAACTCTGGCTCCAATCATTTACGAAGGCAAATAATAAAACCACGATTTAATTTAGCTTATTATTTATTAATTTAATGCTGAGTCCGCGATGATCGAGTAGGCAAAGTTAATACAATTACATTAGAGATAGGTGTTGCTCGTTTGAAGGTGATTTTCGAACTTAAAGAATAGAATATAAAATGATAAGCAAGAGACCGAGCAGCAGAAATTTATATATGTATGTGTGTTACAGTTTTTGTTGTGCCTAATTGCACTATGAGCGAATAAGAATGTGATAAAGAGCAGATAGCTTAAGAGAAGTTTATTTAAGAGCAATTATTAGCTGCTGCGCCGAACATCCTCTCCCCCGTTGAAAGACCAAGTCTTTTAACAGGATCATCAACCGGAAGGACGCACAGCTTATTGACAGCTCGACGTTTAGTTCTAGTGGGTGTGCGCAGAACAGCGACTCTCACAGCACCATCAGCTCCAACGATGGTCTCAACGACTCGAGCTAATGGCCATTTCAACGGCGGCAAGTTTTCGTCCTTCACACATACGACATCATTGACCTTGATCGGAGGCTGCGAGGTGACCCATTTTCCATGCTGCTGGAGAATAGTAAGGTATTCCTCACTCCAGCGCTTCCAGAACAATTGCTGTATGTAAGTAATGCGTTGCCATCGACCGAGGCGATTGTGGTCGAGCCCAGTTACGTCTGGTTCAGGAAAATTTATGAGTGGTCGACCAAAAAATGTCCTGGAGTGAGAACTGCAAGATCATCGGGATTTTCTGAAAGTGGAACAAGACGAATTTGGCATACCAAGGTACCGAGAAGTGATGATCCCATAGCGTGATATAGATGACTCTTTGCTGTCTTCACTGCTGCTTCCCATAGGTCACCGAAATGTGGCGAGCGAGGAGTTATGAACTTCCAATCAAAACTGTTGTTGATGCAGTAGTTCTGAATTTCAGTGCGATCCAGGAGCATCAACAATAAACGCTTCAGATCCGCTAGCTCGTTCCGTGCACTCACAAAGTTAGTAGCGTTGTCAGACCAAATGCATCTTGGAATGCCGCGCGTACTGATGAAACGCTTAAGAGAGCCCAAGAAAGCTGCGATGGACAGATCCTTTGCGAGCTCCAACCATACAGCCTTAGTTGCGAAGCAAACGAATACGCAGATCTAGGATTTTATTGATGTTCTGTTTCGTCCATCGGGTTTGTAGTAAAATGGTCCACAGTAGTCGACTCCAATGACGGTAAATGCCGGTGAGATCTGTATACGATCCTTAGGCAAGTCCGCCATTATATCCTCCACTAGACGAGGCCGGGATTTACAGCAGGGAGACAGTTTTCATGCCGCCTATGGGCCAAAACTGGAGTCGAATTACTCCAAGCAAGGCCTGCGGTCCTGAATGGTGATGCGCCAGATGAAGATGAGATACTATAGAGAAGTTCAAGGGATGTTCTTTGGGCAAGATAATTGGGTGGCGCGCATCTAAGCCGAGAGTAGAGTGCCGCAAGCGACCACCAACTCGAAGTAGAACAAAGTCATCCATAAATGGAGAGAGCGAAAGAATGGCGCTTTCTTTCCATTTCGTAGTTGAAAGTATTCTCGGTGCAGCTGAGTTCTTTGAACAAGACGACACAATATGAGCGATCCTTGACGAAGATCGTCCGCTAACAATCCAGGTGCCTTTGTTCTCTTAATGAATTTGTTGATGTAACCAAAAATGCGCTTCATTGTTCCAAATGAATTTATGTGTTTGAATGACAACGAGATATCCACATGCTCTGCCGAGAACAGAACTCTTTGACGCATTTCGGTAAGGCATGCTTCAGACAAGCAGTGCCTAGGCCAACAATGTCTTTCCATTTGCAAAAACGAAGGTCCGTGCATCCATTAACTCGAATGCAAAAGCTCCAACGGTGCTGCTCCTTTTGATAATATATCAACTGGATTCATTCTAGTTTGCACGTAATGCCACTCCATGCCGGTCGTGAGCTGCTGTATGGCGTAATTCTTATTGGCGACAAATACATCGAATTTTGATGACTCTTCTTTTAACCAAGACAAGACTACGGATGAATCTGACCAACAATGCATCTCACATTCAAACAAGTTCATTTTGTTTATTTCGCTTACCAAGTTCGCAAGTAGAAATGCCGCGCATAGCTCAAGCTGAGGCACCGTGAGGTTCTTTAATGGGGCGACTCTTGCCTTAGAACAGAGTAAGTGAACCTTAACAGCATTATTCTTCGCTGAATGAACATAGACACAGGAACCGTAGGCCTCACGACTGGCATCGCAAAAAGCATGTAGCTCGTCTTGCCTTGAGTTGGAGAACATGACGAGGAATTGTTGCATTGCGCACTTGATTAAAGTCCTTACAAAACTCGCTCCAAGCTGATTCTATGGGTTGTGCCAAGTTTTCATCCCATTGCAGCTTGTCACACATGCGTTGTCCACATGCGTTGCAAGATGATTTTTGCTCTAGTTAAAGTTGGTCCGTAACATCGCACAATGGTCGGCAGAACCGAACGATTTGTGTGATTGACTACACTACATTTGGGCTCGAAAGTGAACACGAAGCTGTCCTTTCGAGGTTCCCAAGTCCAAGTGCCTTGGTTACGTCGCTGTCGTCATCGAGTTTGAGAAAACTTTCCTGTTCAGTTTCTGGAACTCCGCGAAGTGCGTCTCTTGAATTGGAACACCATTTTCTCAACTTAAAGTTTCCTCGAGCAAGAAGACCTGTGGTTTGTTGCATTATGTCGCGAACTTCTTCAACTGAATTGCCTGCTGAGATCAGGTCATCAACGTAGAAATCTCGCAAAACCGTTTTAGATCCTAATGAGTAACCAGATGTGGTAACGGCCGAGCCATCGAATACAACTCTCAGCTTTGTTGTCGAACTCTCTTCTTTGTATACGCAATGATGAGGTAAGAAATATTTATTGGTCTCTGCATCGTCTGATGAGTTTCGCCATAAAATGCACTGGAGCATAGAATCAGGCTCCGCGACCTTCACACACCTATACATTTTACCAATATCACCAGTAAGTGCAATCGAAAATGTACGAAAACGAACGAGTGTGTGAAATAAGGTAGCTTGAATAGTCGGCCCTGACATAAGCAAATCGTTTAAAGATGAACCCAGCGAAGACAACTCTCAGCATTTATTGATCTCTGCGCTGGGCACCAAAGACATATGATTGAGATCAATATACTCCTTTATAAATGCTGAGTGTGTCTCTCTTAAAGTTTGATTTCGAGCGAACTTGCGCTCTAAATTCAACAATCGACGCTTGGCCTGCAAATAGGAATCGTCCAAAGATTCAACGCCTTGCTTTCTTGGCAAGCAGACTGAATATTCCCCAGAAGGTAATCGACGATAGTTTGTAATGAAATGCTGCTCGCAATTTAATTCTTCTGTGGTTACCTTGGCAATAGGCTCGAAAACGTGTTCCACTTCCCAAAACTGACGCACCAACTCATCAAGCCGAGTGCTGTGATTGGCGTGATCCGAATTTCTTTGGGTTGCGATAAACGAACAGATTTTGGGGGCATGTTGCCCGCCACCTGAAATGATCCAGCCGAGCTGCGTTTTCTGCACAACTGGTAATCCAGGTGCCAACTGAATTTGCTCAACACACATCAGCTCGAAGAAGAGACCAGCTCCGATGAGAAGATCAATCCGTTGTGATTTATGGAACAAAGGATCAGCTAACTATGTATATGTTTGAGGGTATATTCCAAGTATTAGTAGAAATTGAGATGCCAGGCTGGTTGTCCGTAATAGTCTGGGCGACGATGGCAGTGATGGAGGCAGAATAATCAGAAATGCGCGATTTCAGAACAAGATTGACTGAATATCCTTGAGTTGAGAAGCTAGCATCTCCAATGCCAGACACTGCAGTCAGTGATTTACATTTTCGAAGCTGAAGCTGATTTGCAAACCGACTGGTGACGAAGTGAAGTTGAGATCCTGAGACCAAGAGTGCACGACACGGAACGATTGTGCCAGCTCGGTTCTTGACAAGGATTATAGCAGTGGCTAGAAGCACAATATCAGACGAGTTAGGAGATATGTGGACTTGAGGCAGAAAAGGTGACATTGCAACCATGGCATGCATTTGCTTGTTGTTTAAGTTGCGGAACTACGGTGGATGTAACTGTTGAAGACTGATAGTAATGCAATAAAGTATGGTGCTTCAATTGCCATTTACGGTAGGAACCAGATTTGCAATCCTTCAGCTGATGTCATTTTCTTAGGCAATTGAGGCAAAGGGCGAGCCTCTTCGCCTCCTTATAGCTTTCAATTGGGGACAATTGCTCAAAACGCTTACAGTGGAATAGCGCGTGACTTGGATCGTCACAAAAGACAACGAATAGGAGTCTTCGAAGCAACAAATGCTTTTCTTAAAGGAGTACTCACGATCTTTCCTGACTTGCCAACCTGACCATCCTGCAAGACTTAATCCACATTTTAAAAATTCGACACCGTCCTTGCAAGAAGTCTGATAATTTCGACCAAGATGGCAGTTTTCGCAACACTGTTTGCACTATGATACAATCAGCAACTTCTTCCCTCGATGCTAAAGAATCTATAGCGCGAATGTGAAACTGCCTCAGCCTGCCCACAGATGCATCAACTTTCTCAAGCCGGAATATCGCTCTGATATCTGCCTGTACAATAAAAAGTTTATTATCAAATCGACGTTGAAGAATATCCAGAGCGTTGGTATCCAACGCAGAAACACTTAAGCAGGATCGAAGATGCTGGATCTTCTCAATAGGACTGAGGTCCGGATCAGTATCTATTATTGTCTTGAACATAGAGTAGAAGTTTTCCCACTCAGTGTAGACTCCACTAAATTTTAGCAGCTCCAGCTGCGGCAAACGCAATCGATTAGCCATAACGAGTGTTAGATGATCATTTGAACCACTTGTATTAAACGTAGACGAAAGTTGTTGATCCGACCGATTTCCTAGTTCACGTTGAAGCAAGGCTTTAAACTTTAACAAGGTTGATTCAAACCGCGTAGGCAAATCACTAGATATGGACTCAAAGTTAGATTCTTCTAGGCTAGTATGGACTGAATCAAAGTTTGACTCTAACTTGGTTAGCGAATCCAAAAGCACACGTAAATCACACGAATCCATGTGGCTTAATTTGTCAATGTCCATATCGGAATATAACCTTTCAAGTCTATCGAAAAGCGCGTTTGTTTTGAGTTTTAAGAAAGTAACCTGAGATGCAGGCACTTGATCAATATTCGACTTTTCATTAGAGTTTGTTTATTCGCGAAAAAACACGTTTGGGGTTTGGGTGCGTATGTTTGTATGTGTGTGATCGACACAGCTATTTTCGAATTAGCGGGCCTTCTATGCAAACGCTGCACAGCAAGCGCCAAACGCGACGAACAACCGACGAACAAGAAGATGATAAAGATAGGTACAACGCAAGTGCGACCGCAAGCTTATCTGAGCTTTTATTTATGTCTGTATGTGTGTCTTCTATGATTGACACAGCTTTTTCGGCTTAGCGGGCTCTATATGTAGAAAATACACAACAGGCGCCAAACGCGACGAACGAAACAGACGATTAAAGAGGAATAACAAAACTCAAGATAATGCACGCACAATTCCATACACTATTGTATACACAATGAAATAACTAACTTGAGCATAAATGTTAATGTTTTACACCTATTGTACGACGAGATTTGTTATTTGAATGCACTATTTTGCACAAATTTTAATGTTTTGCACTGCCGTGTACGACGAAGTTTTTTGTTAATTTGAATGCACTATTTTGCACAAATGTTAATATTTTACACGGTTTCGTCGTATAACGCGATGTGTTATTAATTTGAATGCACTATTTTGCACAAATATTTATGATTCACACCGTTGTACTTCGACGAAGTTGAGTACTAACTTGATACAATAAACGAAACACCACAGAGTGTATAGTTCGGGGTCACCAAAATGTTGGAAGCTGCCGAGCTTTTTCGGCAACTCTGGCTACAATCATTTACGAAGGCAAATAATAAAACCACGATTTTATTTAGCTTACTATTTATTAATAATAATAAAAACAAGTAAGAACTTAGCCTTATGACGAAACACAAATGCGTGATACTCGTTTCCCATAGGGGCATCTGGTATATTAAATTTAATAATTTATCTCAAATTTTGCATTTATGTAGATTCATGTGAATTTTATGCAATTTCAATTTTTCCAAATATAACCATGTGAATGAATTAGCATTTTTATAAAATGTAAAAAATTCAATAGAATCATATGCTGAAAGTTTCATCAAGTTCCGTTAAGTCAGTCGCAATCTATTAAACAAAACGTTTGGCCAGCGACAGCAAAATACATTTACATTTACACAAATTATAAAAAACCGTTCGCGGGTTTTGTTAGAGAAAAGCCAACTGGCTGGTTTATTGATAAAAGCTTAACTAAATTTTAGAAAAATATAACTTATGGCTATGGGTCACCGCTGCCGCTGCTGCTTATGCTGCTGTCGCTGGCGCTGCTGCCGCTGCTGCTGCCGATGCCGCTGCTGCTGGTGCTGCCGCTGCCGCTGCTGCTGCTGCCGCTGCTGCTGGTGCTGCCGATGCCGCTGCTGCTGGTGCCGCCGCGGTCGGTTGTTGTGGTCGCTGACTCCGTGAGACTGCTGACGCAACGCACGTGTCGGAGGCCTGTTGTTGTTGTTGCCTGCGCCACCGTGACAACGCAGCGCACGTGGCGGAAGCCGTATCGGGTTCAGTGCACCAGTGCACTAACACTGTTGCTGAGTAACTCTGTGTGTTAACTCCTCCCCCTTTAAGACGCTGCCGTCCCCGGTAGCGATGTATAAGCATGTTTGGGATATGGTTGAAATTTTAGGCTCATTTGGTGATTTCTTGGCGGTGCACAATGCTTGCTTCAGCTTCCAGATGATTATGGCTGCGATGATGGTCACCAGGATCGTTGAAAACGTAATGTTCGCCGCTGTTAGTGTTGAATTGTCTTCTCTTATTTGTTCAATCTCCAAGGTGTTGTTGATGTTTATTTCCTTCAGCATCTGAAGAGAGAGTACCTCCTCCACTTGGCTCTTTTGTGATTTTAGTTGTAAGAGGGGTGGTATCGCTTGGGCATATGATAACACTTTCATCTCGTATACGTCGTTTACTATTTTGATTGTCGCATTCGAGGCTTGGATTAGAAAGGTGCCCTCTAATTCGGTTTCTTCTTCGTCGATGTAGATGCAACCATTGAAGTTGTTCAGCAGAATCGTACCAGGCAGCAGTTCTTCGTGGTCGGCTATGTGTTGGCTGTTTATGCAGAGCAGTTTCCGGTTGGTCATGAGCGGGGTGACGCAGGTATCGTTACTTCAATCTATTAAATTTTCTTTGCTACATATTGTCTTATCGTTATGGGTTTCACAATTGGATTTTAGTCCGTAATTTATCTTATTACATTGAATAATATTGTTATATTTTATTTCGTTAATAAATTTTCCCTGCTTAATTGGTTTTAGAAGTCTTTAAGTTATTTTTGTGGACAATTTTCCCTGACTGTGTTTTTATGGTAGTGTTCCTGTCTTCTGAAACTATTTCTTCTCTGAACTTCGGAGTTAACTTTAACCCTAGTCGCTTATCTACCTTAACATAGACTCTTTCTCCTATCTGGTACTTTCTGGTGGGTGTTTTCTTTTTGTTATGATAATTCAGATCTATATCCTGCTTGTGTTTTAATTTTTCAGTGATTTTTCTCTACTAATTTGTAATTTCAGCGGGCTTTTTGCTAATCTATTTCCAAAAAAAAGTCTATTGGTTTTGTTTTTGTAGTTGAATGTACTGAGGCATTATATTCCTGTACGGCTCTATAAATCAAGTCTTCGAAATCTAGTAAGCCCTCGTCAGTTTTCAGGCATCTCATGATTTCGGTCAGAGTCGAGTGGAATCTCTCAACCTGACCGTTGCTAGTGGAGTTATACGGCGGTGTTATGTAGATTTCTGCTTGTAGCTGATCCTGTAGAAGGAACCTTATGGCTGCTGAATTTAGCGCTCGCTCGTTATTCATCACTACTAATCTAGGCATACCGAAAGCTGTCATAATTTCTCTCAACGGGCTTTTTATATCTTCAGACGCTTTGGATTTTATTATCTTTATTTGTGCGAATTTTGAAAATTTATCAATTGCTGTGACGACTAATTTCTTTTGTGTTGTGTAGATGTCAATATGAATTATCTCCACGGGGTAAGTTGGAACTGGGGTGGGTTGAATTTCCCCATGAGGCGGGTGTCTATCGTATTTTGCAACCTTGCAGGTTTTACATGATTTGGCAGTGGCATCTGTTTTCTTTCGAAGGTTAGGGAAAAAATATTTGCTAAGTACTTGTATTTTATTTTCTACGGCGTTTCTATGGGCTCTCATTTGCTCTGCAGTTACTACATTATTTTGTTCCTCCTCGGAGGTGACGTCGATAACTTGTCTTTGGGTGTATCTACTTTTGAAACAGCTGAAGTGGAGAGGATAGATATTTTGTATTTTTCCCATGATCATTTCGGAAGTGAAAATATCATTTATGATTTTGGAGTCTAGGTGTTTTTTTAGAATGTCTACCAGGTTTTCCTCCGAAAACGCTTTTCTCTATATGGTATGCCTATGATAGGTGGGGAAGGGGAGAGTGAATTCTTCGCTCTCTGTATCGGATTATATTATAAAAATTTGATTTTTGAAGACGTTAATGGAAACGTTCTCGACTGGAATGAGATTGTGGGACGAGCTTTCGTCGCTATGAATCGTGGCTGTAGTACTATTTATTTGTGGAGTTGGCGGGTTTCTAGATAAGGCGTCAGCTACTACGTTTGTTGCGCCTGGCTTGTATCTTAGTTCGTGATTGTATTCCTCTAAATAACTCTTCCAGCGCGTCAGTTTACCGTTGTGGTTTTTGGAACTAAGAGCAAAAGTCAGAGGTTGATGATCTGTGAATATTGTCACCTTGGCGGTACCGTAGAGGTACATCCGCAGGTTTTGAAGTGCCCAGACTATCGCCAGCATTTCTTTTTTGTTTGCTGCGTAGTTTTCTTCCGTTTTTGTGAGAGTGCGTGATATGAAGGTGATGGGACGGGATTCTTGTTCTAGTACCGCTCCGATTGCATAATTGGAGGCGTCGATTGTCAAATGGAACTCTTTGTTGAAATCTGGGTAGGATAGCACTACGTCTCCTGAGACTAAAGCCCTTTTGACTTTGTTAAAGGAATGTATTGCGTCCTGGTCTAGCGTTATGGTTGTCTTATTGGATATATTTTTCGGAAGACGTCCGTTTTCGCCCCTTAATAGGTTAGTTAAAGGTTTTGCGAGCTTAGCGAAGTCGCGAATAAACCTTCTATAGTAACTAACAAGTCCTAGGATAGATCTCAGGTCTTTCAAAGTTCTAGGTGTTGGGAATTTTTCTATTGCTTTTTCTTTGTCGATATTTGTTTTCACACCCTGCCGGGATATGGTGAAGCCCAAGAAATTTACTTCTTCTTTGAAAAATTCGCATTTGTCTATTCGAACTTTCATGTTGGCTTCGTCTAGTGTTGCGAATATTGCATCTAGATGTTTGGCGTGTTCGCTTTCGGACCGACTAAAGACGACAATATCGTCGATGTAGACGTAGCATATTTTTTTCTGTATGATCCCTTAGGATATCGTCTAGTGTCCTTTGGAAAATGGACGGGGAGTTCTTAAGACCATTTTCCGCCGTTTATTGCGAAGGCAGTTTTCTCCATGTCCCTTTCTTTCAAAGGGATTTGGTGAAATCCGCTCTTGCGATCTAGTACGGAGAAATATTTGTTATCGCCCAACTGTGCGATTATTTCACCGATCTCAGGGATAGGGTACCTATCCGAAATGGTTATAGAATTGAGTTTCCGGTAGTCTATTACTACACTGAACTTCTTTTCACCAGAGGCGTCACTTTTCTTTGGTACTATCCATACAGGTGCGTTGTACGGTGACCGTGAAGGTCTGATAATGCCGTCTTGCAGCAGTTGTTGCATCTGTTTTTCGACTTCTGTTCTAAGTGGAAGGAAAACATTATCCTTACCACTACACCGGAATATCCGATGATGTTCTAATTTCCCCTTTCACCCTAGTAGTGTAAGTCAATTTTTCGTGCGGATCTGCGAAAAGGTCGCGAAGTTTCTGCGTAAGTGAATCTAATAGTTCGACTTGGGCTGGAGTCATGTGTTCTGTTCTGACTTTTATGTTGTTTACTGATTGGGTATTTAATTGATCAAAATGAAGCTTGTAATTGCCATCTAACGTCATGGTATTGTCCTTGACGTTTATACGGCCTTGAATTCTTTTAGAGCATCGTTCCCAAGGATACCATGGAAGGTTTTTAAGGTTGGTAATAGAAAGAATTTTAGAGGGATATCTTGACGGCCAAATAGAGCGATATAAGTGTGGTGAGTAATTAGTGTTTGTCCACCAACAGAGTTGACATAGAATTTATTTTTGTTTATTTTCGGATTTCTAATTAGATGGGGTTGAATATAATTTTGGCTTGAACCGGTGTCAATGAGGAAGTTAATTGTGGTACCGTCTTGCGTTACACACTTGAAATAGGGTAACGATGATCTGTTTAATCTAAAAAATGTACGTCCGAAGCATAGATTGTATTATCTTCTTGGTCCTCGTAATAAGCCTGTTCTTCGGGGCTAATATAATTCAAACTATTTGGCTCTACTTCTTCGTTCGCTTAATCGAGTGCTCCCGCGGCAAGATGAAACTGCCTTTGGAACTTGGGTTGCGGCCCGCGTGGGGAAGGGGGCCGCTTTCCGAAGCGATCATTTGGCGAAGGCCTGTTCATATAATTGATACGTTCGGAGCGAAGAGATCCATCAACTTCCATAGGTACCGGTTTAGGTTACGGTTTAGGAGCTACAGGGCGTGCTGGAGGATGTAATGGTCTCCCACTATATTGTTCGTGAGATATGAGAGGTTGAGGGTAAGCTGGTCTATTATTGTGGTTACGGAAGTCTGGGTTTCTCCAGTTATTCGCTGGGATTCCCATTGGATTGGGGTTATAATAAAGTCTGGGGTTAAAAGCCTGCCAGTTAGTTGGTCTATTCGTTAACTGCTGTTTATGGGGTGCGTACCTAGGAGTGGAGGACTGTCTAGGAGGCAGTGTTGGGGGTGTTTGCCGGAACTTCGGAGTAAAAGCGTTTCGCTGTTCTTGATTCTCTACCAGTTCGCACAGGTGTAGGGCGTGACTGAGATCGCGAGGCTCTTTGATAGCTAGTAAAGTGGGTAAATAGCCATTTAGTCCTCTAACAAAAGTGTCCAAAGCCTTTTCTCAAAGTCCTAGTGCTTTCGGGTGTCAACTCTTGGACAGTGATCTGATTTAGTATCAACGAGAGTTGATAGTAGACCGCCTGATAGAATTCGGCAATGGTCAATTTGCCTTGGGTGAGCGAGAATAGTTGATACTCCAGTGTTTTCAGATCGCGCTTATCAGCAAAATGATCTGTTAAACACTTTGAAATAGCTCTCCAGTTCAGAGGCGTCTTATATGATTCCAGAACTACGTCAGCTTCACCGGTAACCTTGTTACGGATCGCTAGCGTTATGAGATAGTAAGCGTGTGTATCTTCCCTACCCTCGTATAAGCCCATAATACGCGACACATTCTTCTTCCATGAGCCGAATTCGGTACGATTTCCCGTGTTCTATTTTACTTTTCATATATGGGAAATTAATTTTCCTTTTGAGGTGTAAAAGAGTTTCATCTATACCCCGGTGATTATTATTTTTGTGGTAGTCATTAATAATCTATTCTTGTTCACTGAGATTAGTGACGTCATCTAAGAGAGTTGTAGACCGAAGTAATTTGAATGATTTATTATTGGAGAAGTGTTTTATATATGTTTCCTGGAGTATTTTAAATATATGATCTGAAGTATAAACTACACATGTTTTGTTTGGTTTTAATTTTTTGTTTAGAATTTCTAGTATGATGGTTGTATTAAAACTTGGTTCTATTATAGTGTGCCTTAGTTTATTTTTGAAGGGTACAGAAATTTTATCAGTTGCAGGATACCCTTCAGATAGGAGAATTTGTAATGTAAAGTCATTCAGAGGTTTATCAACTGTTAAAATAAGGATTGGAGATGTTGACTCATTATTGGGATTTTTCATTTCTATATCGATAATGTTAATGTCTGGTTCAGGTTGAATACGACTTAAGGCATCTGCGACAACGTTTTGTGAGCCTTTCTTATAGATAAATTCATATTCATATTCTAGTAATTGTAGTTTCCAGCGTGTTACTTTGTCGTTGTTAGAAAACAGTCCTGTATTCCATGTTAGTGGCTTATGGTCGGAAACTAAGATAAATTTTTTACCGAACAAGTACGGTCTAAAATGTTTCACTGCCCATTGAACTGCATGCATTTCTTTTTCTGTAGTTGAATATCTGATTTCTTCGTCGGATAGTGTGCGACTAGCATAGGCTATTGCCTATTCCTTCATACTAACAACAGATGCTAGCAATTATGCTATCGGTGCTGTCTTATCCCAAAAATTATCAGGAAATGTTTATTTTAAATGTGATAGTTCAGTCATATAATTATCAGTATTTGATTTCACATGCTTTTCTACTCACATTGCTTGTTGTTGCTGGGTCAAAATTTTATATTTCTGGTGGTTGTGTTTTTGTATTCTGTTGTGTATGTTTCTGTAATATGTTTATTTTAAATGTTATAGTTAAGTCATATAATTATCAATATTTGATTTTATAGACTTTCCTACTCACATTGTTTGTTGTTGCTGAGTCAAAATTTTATTTTTCTGGTGGTTGTGTTCTTGTATTTTGTTGTGTATGTTTCTGTAATATGTTTATTTTAAATGTTATAGTTAAGTCATATAATTATCAATATTTGATTTTATAGACTTTTCTACTCACATTGTTTGTTGTGAAATATTTATTTATTTATTTCTCTTAGTTTAACAATTTTGTGTTTATCGCTTTGTTAGAAAGTTTTGAATCTATACAGATTCTTTTCACTTTTATACTTTTGGTTTATTTACGTGTTCACATAAGTTACGTCTTTTCAGTTCGAGCTCTGTGTCGCAATTGATTTCGCAGTCGCAACTGATCTTGGTGTCTTTGACTACAAGCTACATATTTTGTAGCTTTGTCGTATGAATTGGTGGCGCCAGGCATTTTTGTTTTTCGAGGAAATGAGGGACAGTGACAGTGCCAATAGGCAGATTAGTAGCGTATGTTATATATGTATTTTGTCGGTGGCAACCGAAGTCAAATTTCGCTAGGTCAGTTTTGGGTATTAGGTTTGTGCTGAAGAGCAGTATAGTGGCGCCAGACATAGTAGGCTCTATAGTGTCGTTAGTGGCGACCAAAATGCGCATAGCTGTTAGGTCAGCGACGAAAGTCGAATATTCTGATTTTGAGAATAGCGGCGCCAGCCAAATTTTCGTTAGTGAAAGCGACAAAATGCAGAATTATGGTGATTATTATTTTTTTAATTTTTAGAATTTCTAGTATGATGGTTGTATTAAAATTTGGTTCTATTATAGTGTGCCTTAGTTTATTTTTGAAGGGTACAGAAATTTTATCAGTTGCAGGATACCCTTCATATAGGAGAATTTGTAATGTAATGTCATCAACTGTTAAAATAAGGATTGGAGATGTTGACTCATTATTGGGATTTTTCATTTCTATATCGTTAATGTTAATGTCTGGTTCAGGTTGAATACGACTTAAGGCATCTGCGACAACGTTTTGTGAGCCTTTATTATAGATAATTTCATATTCATATTCTAGTAATTGTAGTTTCCAGCGTGTTACTTTGTCGTTGTTAGAAAACAGTCCTGTATTCCATGTTAGTGGCTTATGGTCGGAAACTAAGATAAATTTTTTACCGAACAAGTACGGTCTAAAATGTTTCACTGCCCATTGAACTGCAAGCATTTCTTTTTCTGTAGTTGAATATCTGATTTCTTCGTCGGATAGTGTGCGACTAGCATAGGCTATTACCTATTCCTTCATACTAACAACAGATGCTAGCAATTATGCTATCGGTGCTGTCTTATCCCAAAAATTATCAGGAAATGTTTATTTTAAATGTGATAGTTCAGTCATATAATTATCAGTATTTGATTTCACAATGTTTATTTTAAATGTGATAGTTCAGTCATATAATTATCAGTATTTGATTTCACATGCTTTTCTACTCACATTGCTTGTTGTTGCTGAGTCAAAATTTTATATTTCTGGTGGTTGTGTTTTTGTATTCTGTTGTGTATGTTTCTGTAATATGTTTATTTTAAATGTTATAGTTAAGTCATATAATTATCAATATTTGATTTTATAGACTTTCCTACTCACATTGTTTGTTGTTGCTGAGTCAAAATTTTATATTTCTGGTGGTTGTGTTTTTGTATTCTGTTGTGTATGTTTCTGTAATATGTTTATTTTAAATGTTATAGTTAAGTCATATAATTATCAATATTTGATTTTATAGACTTTTCTACTCACATTGTTTGTTGTGAAATATTTATTTATTTATTTCTCTTAGTTAAACAATTTTGTGTTTATCGCTTTGTTAGATAGTTTTGTAAACTGTATAGATTCTTTTCACTTTTATACTTTTGGTTTATTTACTGATTTTGAGAATAGCGGCGCCAGCCAAATTTTCGTTAGTGAAAGCGACAAAATGCAGAATTATGGCACTGAAATTGTAGTTATGTATGTACACACATACATACACATATGTGTTTTTTTTTTTTTTTTTTTTTTTTTTTTTTAATGATGTACGGCTATCAGTGTTTGATTCCACACATCACACTACAAGATGGTCACATACACATGTATGTATATACATGTACATATGTGAGTACATATGCATACATAAATACTTATATACATACATACGTATATATGCACATTTTAATTCTATGTAATAATGTTGCGATAGAAGCGGTTATCAACGATTGATCCGGACCAATCGCAGCATATTTTAGATTTGTATGTTGTAATTTGTAATTATGTTGTAGCAGAAGTGAATATAAGTGATTTTTTTTTTTTTTTTTTTTTCAATGTTGTACGGTTATCAGCGTTTGATTCCATACGTCATACAAGATACTCACATATATAAGTTAACACAATTAACACACGACTTTCATAGCAACTAAGTTGTATTACATAAACAATGCTGACAACGCAACAATCAGCTGCGATCGCATGACACTCTTATGCTGAGCGCTGCGTCACTTAGAATGCCGAGTCGGCATGCCGACTGTGGTACGAGGGCGCGATGCATTGAGCTTTCTTGGGTAGAATTATGCTTGCACTTGTCTTTAGCTTTAGTTCGATTTTGAATAAAGTAAGCTCAAGTCGCTTCGAATTGTACTCCGGCTCACTGCCGTTATATTGTTCTATTCTTGAAACATTACTGTACCACAAGGACAGTAATCAGCAAGGAGACGAAGTCAAGTCCCCCAACGTAATCATCCTAATATTAGCACGTCCGAGAACCTTGGACCACATAATCTGCAACTGCGTGGGAGCACCTAATCTGCAACTGCGTGGGAGCACATAACCTGCAACTGCGTGGGACACGTGATCTGCAACTATACGGGAACACCGCAGCTGCGGGGTGAAGATACTTAACTGGCGCCCAACGTACTAATATCCACTAAATTTCATAGGCAACAAAATTAAAACATGTAAGTTTGTCAAGTGAATCCAAATAACAAAAAGTAAGTTGAAAACACAAAGAATTTAAGTTGTGAAAAAATACATATTTTGCCAAGATAAAAACCATTGCATACTTTTCCCAAGCAGAAATAAAATCATTGCATACTTAAGTAAAAAATAAAAACCATTGCATACTTTTCCCAAGTAGAAATAAAATCATTGCATACTTAAGTAAAAAATAAAAACCATTGCATACCTTTCCAAAAGTAGGAATAAAATCATTGCATACGGCCACCCAAAGTAAAAATAAAAATCATTGCATACTTTTACTACTTTTACTTTGGGCTTAAAACAATTACATGCCTATCAAAACTCTAACATTACCAAATCAATAATATAACAAAAAAAAAAAAAAAAAAAAAAAAAAAAAAAAAAAAAAAAAAAAAAAAAAATAATAATATAACAATACTTTGCATTAAGCAAGCTATCACTAAATAAAAAGGAAAAATCGCACTCTGTTCCGGCGAAATAATTTCGTACAGGTGTTGAGGTCAACCAATGAGCTGGGTGAACGCCTATAGGGAAATTAAAACCGAATACAACAGCGAAGATAGTTTAGACGAAGAGCAGGTTGGTTGGTGTCCGGAAGACCAGATAGGCAACAACATGGATCCTACCCAAATTCAGGCTCTCATTGACAATGCCGTTAAATCGGCACTGGCACAACAACAGTCCCAGATAAATTCGATAACCCAAGAAATACAAAAGTTACAAGTGCAAACGCCAACGGTCGTTGCCTACAAAAAAGTAACCGTTGTTTCAGGTGTAAAATGTGACATAAAACTCGACATAATCAAATCCGTACCAGACTTTTCTGGTACACAAGACCAATATGTTGCTTGGAGACAAGCAGCAATAAATGCGTATGAACTCTTTAAGCCCTTTAACGGTAGTAGCGAACATTACCAAGCTGTAGCCATTCTTAGGAACAAGGTCACAGGGCCGGCGGGAGCTTTACTTGTCTCATACAACACGGTGCTAAATTTCGACGCCATACTGGCTAGATTAGATTGCACCTATGCCGACCGAACATCCTTGCGCCTACTGAGGCAAAACTTAGACATGGTCAGACAGGGTGATATGACACTTATGCAGTACTACGATGAGGTCGAAAAGAGATTGACTCTGGTAACAAATAAGATTGTTATGTCGCATGAACAAGAAGGCGCTGATTTGCTTAACGCTGAAGTTAGAGCCGACGCCTTACACACGTTCACCTCAGGCCTGAGGAAACAACTCAGAGCCGTCGTGTTCCCAGCGCAACCCAAGGACTTGCCCTCTGCACTAGCTCTCGCCATAGAAGCAGAAGCCAGCATAGAGAGGAGCATGTTTGCAAACTCCTACGCTAAAGCTGTTGAGGAACGATCCCAAACAGCTGAGAACAGCAAACTCAGACAGTACGGGAAACCGAATAAATACAACAAGGAAGACCACGGTCAGGATAGAAATCCCCATTTCAGACATAAGAAAAGCACTCCAAAGGGGCAATCAAACAAAGAAAGCCAAGAGCAAGCCCCACAGCCAATGGAAGTAGACTCTTCTTCCAAATTCAGACAACGTACTGAATATAATCAAAACCAAACAAATGAGTCAAACGCTCATAAGAGGAGAAACTCCTCAGAGCGACAAACAGGTCCGAGACGGCAACGTCTCTACAACATTCTTCAAACAGATTCCGAGGAACAAAAAATAGCATACGAAAAAGCTGCAAAAGTCGCCGTCGAAGAAATTGACAGCGAGGAAGAGTACGCTCAATCCGACTCTGTCCATTTTTTAGGGAACACTCCCGGTTGCCGTTCATTGAACGACGGTTGGCTGGGAGGACATTAAAAATGTTAATTGATACTGGCGCGGCAAAAAGTTATATTAAGCCCGTAAAGGAGCTGAAAACCATATTGCCGGTCGCCAAACCATTCTCAGTGAATTCAATCCACGGGTCCACTGAGATAAAGGAGAAATGCTTAATAAACATTTTTAATCGCACTTCCCCTTTTTTCCTATTAGACACACATAGTTCGTTCGATGCCATCATTGGATTCGACTTGTTAACACAAGCCGGAGTACAGTTGGACCTTACACAGAATCTAATAAAGTATCAGGGCATTTTTGAAGAAATTCAATACCAGAAATGTACTGATGTAAATTTTACCGATGTAAATGACATCGTAGTTCCTACCTCCGTCAAAAAGGAGTTCAAGAACATGATACTTAAGAGGAAAAAGGCCTTTTCAACAGCAGAAGAAGCACTCCCCTTTAACACCTCTGTCTCCGCCACAATCCGCACGGTGGACAACGAACCAATATATGCCAGAAGTTACCCAAATCTAATGGGCGTCTCCGATTTCATAAACAATGAAGTCAAACAACTATTAAAAGACGGCATCATCAGACCGTCAAGGTCACCCTACAACAGCCCAACGTGGGTTGTTGACAAAAAAGGCACAGACGCCTATGGCAACACAAACAAAAGATTAGTCATCGATTTCAGGAAACTGAACGAAAAGACTATACCTGATCGTTACCCAATGCCCAGCATCCCCATGATTCTAGCGAACCTGGGAAATGCTAAATACTTCACTACCCTTGATCTAAAGTCAGGGTATCACCAGATATATCTCGCGGAACATGACCGCGAAAAAACATCATTCTCTGTTTGCGGTGGCAAATACGAATTCTGCCGACTGCCATTTGGTCTTAAGAATGCTGGCAGCATCTTCCAAAGGGCAATCGATGATGTTCTAAGGGAACATATTGGGAAAATTTGTTACGTCTATGTAGACGATGTCATAGTTTTCTCAAAAAACGAAGTAGACCATGTCAGTCACATTGACACGGTACTCAAGTGCTTAATCGAAGCCAACATGAGGGTAAGCCAAGAGAAAACCAACTTTTTTAAAGAAAGCGTAGAGTATCTAGGTTTCATCGTAAGCAAAGACGGCACCAAGTCCGACCCAAAGAAAGTCAGGGCCATTCAAGAGTACCCCGAACCCAAAAGCGTCTACAGTGTCAGATCATTCCTGGGTCTGGCAAGCTATTACAGGGTCTTCATAAAAGATTTTGCATCCATAGCTCGTCCAATAACCGATATTCTAAAAGGTGAGAATGGTTCTGTGAGTAAGCATAGGTCAAAGAAAATAGCAGTCGAGTTTAATGAAACTCAGCGCGACGCATTTCAACGCCTGCGCAACATCTTGGCGTCAGAAGACGTAATCCTGATGTACCCAGACTTTAAAAAGGCCTTTGACCTAACCACCGATGCCTCAGCAAACGGAATTGGTGCAGTCTTATCTCAAGAAGGCAGACCAATTACCATGATTTCTCGTACCCTAAAAAGTGCAGAATCGAACTACGCAACCAACGAAAGGGAGTTGCTGGCTATCGTATGGGCTTTAGGTAAATTGCAAAACTATCTATATGGCTCCAGAGAAATTAACATTTTCACCGACCACCAGCCTCTCACTTTCGCAGTAGCAGACAAAAACACCAACGCAAAGATAAAAAGGTGGAAAGCCTACATTGACCAACACAACGCCAAAGTTTTCTATAAACCTGGCAAAGAAAATTTTGTAGCAGATGCATTGTCCAGACAAAATCTCAATGCCCTACAAAATGAGCCTCAATCAGACGCTGCAACTGTTCACAGCGAACTTTCACTGACTTACACGGTCGAGGCCACGGACAAACCCTTAAATTGCTTCAGAAACCAAATCATTCTCGAAGAAGCACGTTTCCCATTGAAACGCATCTTAACCTTGTTCCGCAACAAAACCCGCCACTTGATCAACTTTACCGATAAGAACAGCATCTTAGAAACTCTTAAAAAAGTTGTAAATACGGAGGTCGTAAACGCTATCCATTGTAACCTCCCCACATTAGCAAGCTTCCAACACGAGTTAATCGCTCATTTTCCTTCCACTAAATTCCGGTTTTGTAAAAACATCACACAAGATATAACGGATAAAAGTGATCAGTTGGAAATAGTAAATATCGAGCACAACAGAGCGCACAGAGCAGCCCAAGAGAATGTCAAACAGATCTTGCGCGACTACTACTTTCCAAACATGAGCAATTTAGCCAAGGAAGTAGTCTCAAACTGCAAAGTTTGCACGCAAGCAAAATACGACAGGCATCCCAAGAAACAACAACTTGGCGTAACGCCCATTCCTCAATACACAGGCGAGATGTTGCACATAGACATATTCTCAACCGACAAAAAGCAATTTCTGACTTGCGTCGACAAGTTTTCCAAGTTCGCCTTGGTACAACCAATAATGTCAAGAACGATTGTCGACATCAAGGGTCCCTTGTTGCAAGTTGTGAATATGTTCCCTAACATTAAAACAATATATTGCGACAATGAACCTGCCTTCAACTCAGAGACTATAACATCAATGCTGAAAACTCAATACGACATTGATATTGTAAACGCTCCCCCTCTGCACAGTTCATCAAATGGCCAAGTGGAACGTTTCCACAGTACCTTAGTTGAAATCGCTAGGTGCCTAAAGATCGACAAAAAAATCGAGGACACAGTTGAATTAATCCTGAGAGCGACGGTAGAATACAACAAAACGCTACATTCGGTTACTTGCGAAAAACCAATTGAACTTCTTCACTCGGGATCCGAAAAGCGCAGTTCAGGTATTACTTCAAAACTGGCAAAAGCCCAACAAGACACCATAGAAAGATGTAACGCAAACAGGCAAAACCGCGTATTTGAGGTAGGAGAGGAAGTATTCCTCAAGAACAACAAAAGGTTAGGAAATAAGCTAACCCCCCTCTGCACAAAGCAAAAAATACAAGCTGACCTAGGAACGTCAGTCTTAATTAAGGGGAGGGTGGTCCACAAGGACAACTTAAAATAGTTTTACCTTATATTTAGTTAGGGATTAAGGTCTCCAAGACAAAACACCATAATTCCGCCACTCAATCCAAATTACAGGTTCACCTTCGTGACGCTTATCATCCTTGCAGTAGCAAATGGTCGGATCACCGATTTCTCGCATGCCAACTACGTCCCAGTAATAGACGGTGAAGTATTGGTATTCGTACACCGTGACTACTTAAGGCGCACTAGTAACCTTTCTGAATTCGCCAGCATAATTGAAGATACAGAAAAATTGTCCGATTTCTTTCCACAATCACATATGCGCAAACTGCTAGATGCTGAGTCTGATCACCTAAAAACACTACCGTCCGTCCTTAAAATACACCATAGAATAGCAAGGAGTTTAGACTTCCTAGGCACAGCCCTGAAGGTAGTGGCGGGTACCCCAGACGCCTCTGATTTCTTAAAAATCAAGGTAACAGAAGCCCAGCTAATCGAGTCAAACTCCAGACGGATAGCAATAAATTCCGAGACGCAGAAGCAGATAAACAAACTAACCGATACAATAAACCAAATAATAAAAGCTCAAAAAACAAATTAACTAACACTCCACACTTGTATGAGGCGCTCTTGGCCAGGAACAGAATGCTAACGATCGAAAGTCAAAATTTAATCCTCACAATAACCTTGGCAAAATATGGTATAGTAAATCCCACAATATTGAACCGCGAAGATTTGAATTCACTTGTCAAGCAGAAAACACCAATAGTCAGTCTAATAGAAGCATCAAAGATTAGGGTCCTTCAGTCCGATGATATTATTCACATACTAATAGCCTTTCCAAGGGTCGAAGCCAGATGTAAGGAAATCGCCATCTATCCCGTATCTCACAATCACACTGCACTACGTCTCGACGAGAACCCACTAGCGAATGCGAAAAGGACACCTTTGCGGTCACTGAGTGCATCCAGACCACACACAACAGCTCTTGCGAACGATCACGACGCGAGTCCTGTGTCATACTGAACCTAGTCACCTAAAGGAAATAATGCCCGTCGATCATGGCGTTATCACCATCAACGAGGCGACTGCCCGCATACGCACAGACGACAACCCAGAAGTAATCGCAAAAGGAACCCACTTAGTAACGTTTGAACGAGTAGCTGTCATCAACGGGACCGAATTTGTAAACGAGCAAATGACATCGATAATGCGGGATCGCCCAAATTCTGGTTCGATGTCGGGACAATACTAAACGTGGGTCTCATCGCCGCACTCATCCTTTTCCAAGCACTAAGGAAGAGACGAGCATCAATAAAAATACAAAGTGTGATCGACAACTTCAATATGACCGAGGACGGTCATAAACGTGAGGGGGGGGGCAGTTAACACAATTAACACACGACTTTCATAGCAACTAAGTTGTATTACATAAACAATGCTGACAACGCAACAATCAGCTGCGATCGCATGACACTCTTATGCTGAGCGCTGCGTCACTTAGAATGCCGAGTCGGCATGCCGACTGTGGTACGAGGGCGCGATGCATTGAGCTTTCTTGGGTAGAATTATGCTTGCACTTGTCTTTAGCTTTAGTTCGATTTTGAATAAAGTAAGCTCAAGTCGCTTCGAATTGTACTCCGGCACACTGCCGTTATATTGTTCTATTCTTGAAACATTACTGTACCACAAGGACAGTAATCAGCAAGGAGACGAAGTCAAGTCCCCCAACGTAATCATCCTAATATTAGCACGTCCGAGAACCTTGGACCACATAATCTGCAACTGCGTGGGAGCACCTAATCTGCAACTGCGTGGGAGCACATAACCTGCAACTGCGTGGGACACGTGATCTGCAACTATACGGGAACACCGCAGCTGCGGGGTGAAGATACTTAACTTATATACATATACATGTATGTATGTGAATACATACATACATATGTGAAGTAATTATAAAATATGTATGTATATGCACAAGTGGATTTTTTTTTATTTTTTACATTGTAAATTCAGATCCTACCGGCTGTGTCAATTACCAGTATGCTCTCTTTTAGTTATTATTAGGTAATAATAAGTAAACGTATGAATATGTATGTGTTAGTGTGGTTTAAAAAAGAACATCTGGTTAGTTTGAATTTTGAGTTCTCACTGAATGTGTGCTTTTATTTTTTGAGTCTCTGTTGTAATTGTACATATTCTTTGTGCTACTGCCGCTGCTGCTACCGTTACTGTTGTCGCCGCTGTTGTTGCTGCTGCTGTCGTTACTGTTGTCGCCGCTGTTGTTGCTGCTGCTGTGGGCGTCAAGAGGATGAGTAGGATGGTATATTGGTAACTCGCGCAGGTCAAGTTTAGTTCATATGTTCGATAACTATTTTTGTTGTAATTTTATCGATTTCAATGCTTATCAGAAATACGTTTTTAAGGCGTAGTTTGTAAATTTTTTGGGCTAGACACTGCTTTCCTGTGTACTTGCGTGTAATGAATACGGATATTATGTAATCTTTCGATTTAGGATACCACGCCCCAATCGCCCTTAATAGCCACCTATTTGTAAAAAGCGCAAATTAAATACTAGAGAATTGTGCTTTGGAAAATACACACATACGAATGCTATTAATAAGTTTTGAATTTAGTTCATCGCTATGAAAAGTTATTAAACAATCAAAGTTCCAATAGTAATGCCCATATTGCAACCCAAGCGCAGCACATTGCAACCCAAGCGTCAACTGCGCAGGTGGCAGAGCGCGAATTTAGTTTTGAGTTCTTTATTTAAAAGAAAATAACATTGCTGGACTTCTTCAGTCAAGTCTCAGATGTGAACGGATCTTTATCCATTTTTTCTTCTTATTCTTCGATGTTGCTAACCTACGCTGGCGGCATAGCTGTTTTCTTTGAATTTCACAATCTATTCTGACGTCAGTTCAGTAGCATAGTTACTTTTTTCTTCATAATTTGAATTTCACAATGTTGCTAAATCAGCATGATGCAACATTTAAGTATTGATCTTGTTGGTTAATTTCTTAGTGATGACAAATCGCTTAAAAATATGCTTATATCGATTACAATAAATCCTGAATTCTATTATTCTTATTAATTTTCTTATTTATAGGAATTTGTCAAAAATATGTATGTTAACAACGCTGAATGTCTCTTTTTGCTAACATTATTCTCATGTTCAGTTCTATGAATTGTAACGCACATTCTTTCGTTTATGCTTTAAGTTCATTTTTCGGCTGCCTGCGCTGCAGTGTATATTCTTATGTATTTTTAGTCTCTAATAAAACTCTGAATCGAATAGGTTATAGGCTCAGGCAGCAGAAAATGAAAGCTGTGCTGTGCTGGTGATTGGAAAAATCACATATGAGACTCGATTTATTATGTAGTTAAAGCTTGTGCTAAACTAATTTGTGCAAAATAAGTTCAATTTTTGCAATTGAGAAACTAGATAGTGAAAACTATAGTGCATGGTCAGTGCAGATGAAAAGTCCGTTTATTCATTCTGACTTGTGGTCGGTGACATGTGGTCGGTTAGTGAAAAATGAGAACGACACAGTGGAACAGAAAGCGTCGTTTGACAGCAAAGATAAGAGGGCTCTAGCTAGTATTTTGTTGTCTGTAAAAGCGTCGCAGATAAACCGTATCAAGCACTGCGGAACTGCGAGAGAAGCGTGGACAAAGTTATCCGAGATCTACATGCCTTCGGGACGCGCGCGTAAGTTGTTCAAGCAATTGCTGTATATTAAAATGTTCAGTGTTCATGAACATTTGAATAATTTTTCAAATGAAATACTTGTAATATTACTAGCAAGTTTACATGATGAGTTGGACAATTTCGTAGTTGCTATCGAAACACGGAACACATTGCCTTCATTTAGCGCTCTAAAAATCAAATTGTTGGAAGAAGGAAAGAGGCGCAACATAGGCGAAGTAGGTGAAAAAAGCAAGAATAAAATGTTTTCGTCGCGTCCAGCAAACGATAAAAGAAATAAGAAAAAGAAAGTCCCGTAGATATCAAGTTTTGGTTGTGCGGGCAAAACGGGCATTTCGCGGCGAAATGCAGATTAAGAGAGAAAAAGGTTGAAAAAGACAACGAAAGCGAAAAAACGATCGAAAAGAGTAATACGAAATCTTTTTCGGTGCTCTCTTTTCCTGGAAAAATCCAATTGACAAAAAATGCCTGGTGTGTGGACAGTTCTACAGCTCACTTGTGTGCAGACAAATCAATATTTCATATATGCGTGAGCACAAAGAGAAAATAAAGCTAGCAGGCGATAATTACATAGAAACCGAAGGTTGCGGAACAGTGTTGGTTAAGTGGAAAAATAATACGATCGAATTGGTCGACGTTTTATATGTGAAAGACTTACAGTGCAATTTTATATCTGTGTCAAAGGCAACTGAAAAAGGGTTGAAAGTAATTTTTGTGAAAAACAAAGTGTATGTTAAAGACAGTAACAATGACAATTGGCTGGTTGCAGAAGAACATAACGATTTGTTCTTATTTGAAAGTAGCATGAAAACAGTAGTTGCAGCTAATGTAAATGCAAATATGAATCAATTGATGAAATGGCATGATCGGTTCGGACATTTAAATTTTGATAGCTTAAATAAAATGATTAAACAGGGCATAAAAAGCCATAAGAAGCGACAACAGGCGTGAGTACCTGAGCGGTACATTTGAACAATTCTTATCGAGCCATGGTATAAAAAGACAACTAACTGTTCCCCACACTCCACAACAAAATGGTGTGTCGGAACGCGCCAACAGAACATTGGTGGAGATGGCGCGAAGTATGATGGTGCTGGAGTTGGCGAATCTTTTTGGGGCGAGGTGATAATGACGGCTCCGTATCTACGCAATAGGGCTGAAACTGAAGCTTTTATTGGCAAAACTCCGTATCTCATCTAAAGAGTATTTGGTATGGAAGCTATTGTATTAGATAAAATGTATAAAAACAAGTTTTCAGCAAAAGTCGTGCAGCATATACTGGTAGGTTACTCTGAAACTGCCAAAGCGTATCGTCTGTACAACCCTGTAAAAAGGAGCGTTCTGTTATCCCGAGATGTTGTGTTTTTAGAGCACAAGTTCAGGAAAGGATCGGAGCACGATCAAGGACTATCACGTAAGTCAGATGTGCTAATCCTTGAGCCAGGTGAAAAACTTGATTGCGAGCAAAATGATGAAAGTTACTATCCTGATGAGCAGCAGCAAAGTCCAACTGTTGATAGGCAGTGGCAAAGTGGTGACGAAGAAGATGCTGAGGAGGAGCAACCGAGAGGCAAAAGGGGTCCAGGGAGACCACGCATTGGGCGTTCAGGTCGTCCACAAAAAGAATACAATGTTCTGAATGCTATCAATCGTGTGGCGATGGGGCACAATCTAAATGTTGACCGCGATCCTTAGGTTACGAACAACGCGTGGCGATGGGGCACGATCTAAATGTTGAACGAAATCTTTTACTAGGATACCCGTTCGCGGGTTTTGTTAGAGAAAAGCCAACTGGCTGGTTTATTGATAAAAGCTTAACTAAATTTTAGAAAAAATAACTTATGGCTATGGGTCACCGCTGCCGCTGCTGCTTATGCTGCTGTCGCTGCCGCTGCTGCTGCCGATGCCGCTGCCGATGCCGCTGCCGATGCCGCTGCCGCTGCCGCTGCTGCTGCTGCCGATGCCGCTGCTGCTGGTGCCGCCGCGGTCAGTTGTTGTGGTCGCTGACTCCGTGAGACTGCTGACGCAGCGCACGTGTCGGAAGCCTGTTGTTGTTGTTGCCTGCGACACCGCGACAACGCTGACGCAGCGCACGTAGCGGAAGCCGTATCGGGTTCAGTACACCAGTGCACTAGCACTGTTGCTGAGTAACTCTGTGTGTTAACTCACATACATTGAAACGTGCAAGCGCGTTGGCTTATGCATGGTCACAAATAAATTTAGCGCCATTCATTCTAGCATAATCTTCAACGAAAATTGTTATTGAGTCGTGTTTGTATTTTCTGCCGCTTCTTTAGTTTTGTATTTGTCAAATATCGCCCTTTATACGCATACATTCAAACCGACCACCGTTTTTTATGTACACATATAAATACATACGTTCATATGCACGCAATTCAGCATTTTCTAAGAATTACAATTGCGATTGATTTATGTTTATATTGTGTTTGCATTAACAGCAGCTTCTATAGTTTTGTATTTGTCAAAAGTCGCCCTTGTAGTGAAGTAGTTTCGGATTTGCCAACAGGCAATGAAAAACTTATGTGGCTCAGCAGGTAGATGAAAAGCATGTAAGCAAAAGGGTCCGCGTTCGAGACGCGGCGGCGACGGCATGAAAATAGTTGCGCTGCTGTTCGTGCCTACATGATGGGTCCTATCGTCAATTTTTTGTGTGATATAATTTTGTTAGGAATAAGTCGATATTTATGTAGTCGATATTTCATATTTACATTTTTTTCATGGTCACACACACAAAAAGAAAATAACATAACTGACCTAGGCTATACGAAAAATGATAATTTTAGCAGATACATTATTTGCAGAACTTCAACATTAAATCGAATTACATATATTTCTCAGAAATGCCGTTTGTCGTCTTAGCAATTCTTATTAAGCTTATTTATATAGGTGGCACAGGCATATGAATTTTGCAGCTGGGCGTTACAAAATTTGTTGCCAATTTACCATGCCCCCAGTAGCCGTAGACATATCATATTTGGCAAGTCGTTGCATTAAGTTACGTGCCAAATTTCAGCATTCTAGCTTTAAAACTATAGAAGTTACAGTTTTCCCGATTTGCCACGCCCCCAATGGGCGTAGATATATCCGCCATATCTTTTTGAACTTGGGTGGTCAACGCAAGTATACATTCCAAATTTCAACTCTCTAGCTCTTCAACTAATATGATTTCTTGACTATGGGCGCAAGCATTTTCCGACTGGGGTCTGTTGGTTTGATCTGAGCGTAGTTGGTAGTTTCACCGTCTGTGATTTTCCGGATGGCGGGTGTTGAGACCAATCCAAGTTAACTTAAAATTAGTTTGTTCGGTTTACAATGATTAAAGTTGATACGTAATGGTTGTACTAAACTAAGGAAGTTTTACAATGGTGTTTATGTTAATAACAATAATAATAATAACAATAATTGATTAAATATACAGCAGTTTTATTTCTTTTATTTTATTTCTTCTTATTTTGGATTTATGTATTTTTTGTAACCGTGTAGTGATTAGAGTGTTACCATTATCTCGTAGGACTTTATGTTTCGAGAACCTTGGTGTTAGTTTATTCCTTCGATTTTCTTTTCTAAATGTATGTATGTTTGTATGTATGTATGTATGTTTTGTAGATGAGTGTATAGCGTTATTGTATGTGAGAAGTGTTTCTGATAAGGTTTCTTCATGTTTATTAGTCTGTTCTTTTTTTTTAGTTCTGTTATTATTCTATAGATTTCGGTGAGAGTTGAGTGTAAACGTTCTACTGGAGAGTTGCTGGATGATTGTTGAAAGGAAGTTGTATGACATTGGATTTCGTATTGTTTACAGAAGTCTTTAAATATCTTGCCCGAGAATTCTGCTCCTTGGTCGTAAATGAATTTTTTAGGTAAGCCGAAGAGGCTCATAAAATGTTTTATGGAATTTAGAACGTTTATGCAATTTCTGTTGGGTATGGGGTACGCACATGCAAATTTGGAAAATTTATCAATCAATGTAAGATTGTAATTATTATTAATTGTATAAATGTCCATATGGATTATGTCCATTGGTTTACAAGGGGTTTCTGGTACTTGGAAGGGTGGTTTTTGTGGCTGTCTGTCGAATTTGAGCGTAAGGCAAGTTTCGCAGTTTTTAATTACTTGTTCTATTTTACTTTTCATATATGGGAAATATATTTTCCTTTTGAGGTGTAAAAGAGTTTCATCTATACCCCGATTATTATTTTTGTGGTAGTCATTAATAATCTGTTCTTGTTCACTGAGATTAGTGACGTCATCTAAGAGAGTTGTAGACCTAAGTAATTTGAATGATTTATTATTGGAGAAGTGTTTTATATATGTTTCCTGGAGTATTTTAAATATATGATCTGAAGTATAAACTACACATGTTTTGTTTGGTTTTAATTTTTTGTTTAGAATTTCTAGTATGATGGTTGTATTAAAATTTGGTTCTATTATAGTGTGCCTTAGTTTATTTTTGAAGGGTACAGAAATTTTATCAGTTGCATGATACCCTTCAGATAGGAGAATTTGTAATGTAAAGTCATTCAGAGGTTCATCAACTGTTAAAATAAGGATTGGAGATGTTGACTCATTATTGGGATTTTTCATTTCTATATCGATAATGTTAATGTCTGGTTCAGGTTGAATACGACTTAAGGCATCTGCGACAACGTTTTGTGAGCCTTTCTTATAGATAAATTCATATTCATATTCTAGTAATTGTAGTTTCCAGCGTGTTACTTTGTCGTTGTTAGAAAACAGTCCTGTATTCCATGTTAGTGGCTTATGGTCGGAAACTAAGATAAATTTTTTACCGAACAAGTACGGTCTAAAATGTTTCACTGCCCATTGAACTGCATGCATTTCTTTTTCTGTAGTTGAATATCTGATTTCTTCGTCGGATAGTGTGCGACTAGCATAGGCTATTGCCTATTCCTTCATACTAACAACAGATGCTAGCAATTATGCTATCGGTGCTGTCTTATCCCAAAAATTATCAGGAAATGTTTATTTTAAATGTGATAGTTCAGTCATATAATTATCAGTATTTGATTTCACAATGTTTATTTTAAATGTGATAGTTCAGTCATATAATTATCAGTATTTGATTTCACATGCTTTTCTACTCACATTGCTTGTTGTTGCTGGGTCAAAATTTTATATTTCTGGTGGTTGTGTTTTTGTATTCTGTTGTGTATGTTTCTGTAATATGTTTATTTTAAATGTTATAGTTAAGTCATATAATTATCAATATTTGATTTTATAGACTTTCCTACTCACATTGTTTGTTGTTGCTGAGTCAAAATTTTATATTTCTGGTGGTTGTGTTTTTGTATTCTGTTGTGTATGTTTCTGTAATATGTTTATTTTAAATGTTATAGTTAAGTCATATAATTATCAATATTTGATTTTATAGACTTTTCTACTCACATTGTTTGTTGTGAAATATTTATTTATTTATTTCTCTTAGTTAAACAATTTTGTGTTTATCGCTTTGTTAGATAGTTTTGTAAACTGTATAGATTCTTTTCACTTTTATACTTTTGGTTTATTTACTGATTTTGAGAATAGCGGCGCCAGCCAAATTTTCGTTAGTGAAAGCGACAAAATGCAGAATTATGGCACTGAAATTGTAGTTATGTATGTACACACATTCATACACATATGTGTTTTTTTTTTTTTTTTTTTTTTTTTTTAATGATGTACGGCTATCAGTGTTTGATTCCACACATCACACTACAAGATGGTCACATACACATGTATGTATATACATGTACATATGTGAGTACATATGCATACATAAATACTTATATACATACATACGTATATATGCACATTTTAATTCTATTTAATAATGTTGCGATAGAAGCGGTTATCAACGATTGATCCGGACCAATCGCAGCATATTTTAGATTTGTATGTTGTAATTTGTAATTATGTTGTAGCAGAAGTGAATATAAGTGATTTTTTTTTTTTTTTTTTTTTTTTTAATGTTGTACGGTTATTAGCGTTTGATTCCATACGTCATACAAGATACTCACATATATATACATATACATGTATGTATGTGAATACATACATACATATGTGAAGTAATTATGAAATATGTATGTATATGCACAAGTGGGTTTTTTTTTTTTTACATTGTAAATTCAGATCCTACTGGCTGCGATTTTAATGCTTATCAGAAATACGTTTTTAAGGCGTAGTTTGTAAATTTGTTGGGCTAGACACTGCTTTCCTGTGTACTTGCGTGTAATGAATACGGATATTATGTAATCTTTCGATTTAGGATACCACGCCCCAATCGCCCTTAATAGCCACCTATTTGTAAAAAGCGCAAATTAAATACTAGAGAATTGTGCTTTGGAAAATACACACATACGAATGCTATTAATAAGTTTTGAATTTAGTTCATCGCTATGAAAAGTTATTAAACAATCAAAGTTCCAATAGTAATGCCCATATTGCAACCCAAGCGCAGCACATTGCAACCCAAGCGTAGCACATTGCAACCCAAGCGTCAACTGCGCAGGTGGCAGAGCGCGAATTTAGTTTTGAGTTCTTTATTTAAAAGAAAATAACATTGCTGGACTTCTTCAGTCAAGTCTCAGATGTGAACGGATCTTTATTCATTTTTTCTTCTTATTCTTCGATGTTAACCTACGCTGGCGGCATAGCTGTTTTCTTTGAATTTCACAATCTATTTTGACGTCAGTTCAGTAGCATAGTTACTTTTTTCTTCATAATTTGAATTTCACAATGTTGCTAAATCAGCATGATGCAACATTTAAGTATTGATCTTGTTGGTTAATTTCTTAGTGATGACAAATCGCTTAAAAATATGCTTATATCGATTACAATAAATCCTGAATTCTATTATTCTTATTAATTTTCTTATTTATAGGAATTTGTCAAAAATATGTATGTTAACAACGCTGAATGTCTCTTTTTGCTAACATTATTCTCATGTTCAGTTCTATGAATTGTAACGCACATTCTTTCGTTTATGCTTTAAGTTCATTTTTCGGCTGCCTGCGCTGCAGTGTATATTCTTATGTATTTTTAGTCTCTAATAAAACTCTGAATCGAATAGGTTATGGGCTCAGGCAGCAGAAAATGAAAGCTGTGCTGTGCTGGTGATTGGAAAAATAATATATGTATGTAATTAAAGCTTGTGCTAAACTAATTTGTGCAAAATGAGTTCAATTTTTGCAATTGAGAAACTAGATAGTGAAAACTATAGTGCATGGTCAGTGCAAATGAAAAGTCCGTTTATTCATTCTGACTTGTGGTCGGTGACATGTGGTCGGTTAGTGAAAAATGAGAACGACACAGTGGAACAGAAAGCGTCGTTTGACAGCAAAGATAAGAAGGCTCTAGCTAGTATTTTGTTGTCTGTAAAAGCGTCGCAGATAAACCGTATCAAGCACTGCGGAACTGCGAGAGAAGCGTGGACAAAGTTATCCGAGATCTACATGCCTTCGGGACGCGCGCGTAAGTTATTCAAGCAATTGCTGTATATTAAAATGTTCAGTGTTCATGAACATTTGAATAATTTTTCAAATGAAATACTTGTAATATTACTAGCAAGTTTACATGATGAGTTGGACAATTTCGTAGTTGCTATCGAAACACGGAACACATTGCCTTCATTTAGCGCTCTAAAAATCAAATTGTTGGAAGAAGGAAAGAGGCGCAAAATAAGCGAAGTAGGTGAAAAAAGCAAGAATAAAATGTTTTCGTCGCGTCCAGCAAACGATAAAAGAAATAAGAAAAAGAAAGTCCCGTAGATATCAAGTTTTGGTTGTGCGGGCAAAACGGGCATTTCGCGGCGAAATGCAGATTAATAGAGAAAAAGGTTGAAAAAGACAACGAAAGCGAAAAAACGATCGAAAAGAGTAATACGAAATCTTTTTCGGTGTTCTCTTTTCCTGGAAAAATCCAATTGACAAAAAATGCCTGGTGTGTGGACAGTTCTACAGCTCATTTGTAAGCAGACAAATCAATGTTTCATATATGCGTGAGCACAAAGAGAAAATAAAGCTAGCAGGCGATAATTACATAGAAACCGAAGGTTGCGGAACAGTGTTGGTTAAGTGGAAAAATAATACGATCGAATTGGTCGACGTTTTATATGTGAAAGACTTACAGTGCAATTTTATATCTGTGTCAAAGGCAACTGAAAAAGGGTTGAAAGTAATTTTTGTGAAAAACAAAGTGTATGTTAAAGACAGTAACAATGACAATTGGCTGGTTGCAGAAGAACATAACGATTTGTTCTTATTTGAAAGTAGCATGAAAACAGTAGTTGCAGCTAATGTAAATGCAAATATGAATCAATTGATGAAATGGCATGATCGGTTCGGACATCTAAATTTTGATAGCTTAAATAAAATGATTAAACAGGGCATAAAAAGCCATAAGAAGCGACAACGGGCGTGAGTACCTGAGCGGTACATTTGAACAATTCTTATCGAGCCATGGTATAAAAAGACAACTAACTGTTCCCCACACTCCACAACAAAGTGATGTGTCGAAACGCGCCAACAGAACATTAGTGGAGATGGCGCGAAGTATGATGGTGCATGCTGGAGTTGGCGAATATTTTTTGGGCGAGGTGATAATGACGGCTCCGTATCTACGCAATAGGGCTGAAACTGAAGCTTTTATTGGCAAAACTCCGTATCTCATCTAAAGAGTATTTGGTATGGAAGCTATTGTATTAGATAAAATGTATAAAAACAAGTTTTCAGCAAAAGTCGTGCAGCATATACTGGTAGGTTACTCTGAAACTGCCAAAGCGTATCGTCTGTACAACCCTGTAAAAAGGAGCGTTCTGTTATCCCGAGATGTTGTGTTTTTAGAGCACAAGTTCAGGAAAGGATCGGAGCACGATCAAGGACTATCACGTAAGTCAGATGTGCTAATCCTTGAGCCAGGTGAAAAACTTGATTGCGAGCAAAATGATGAATGTTACGATCCTGATGAGCAGCAGCAAAGTCCAACTGTTGATAGGCAGTGGCAAAGTGGTGACGAAGAAGATGCTGAGGAGGAGCAACCGAGAGGCAAAAGGGGTCCAGGGAGACCACGCATTGGGCGTTCAGGTCGTCCACAAAAAGAATACTATGTTCTGAATGCTATCAATCGCTGATCGGTTCGTTATTGTAATTGGCGTTGATTACACGGCCAGATATAATACACTCTGTGGCTAAGCTGGCGCAGAGAAATGCAGATCCGCATGAGGAGCATGCGGTTGCTTGCCAAGCGGGTATTGAGATATCTAAAAGGTACCTCAGATTTGAGACTACACTATAACAAAACGGGTGTGCCTATCCAATGTTTTGTTGAGGCAGACTGGGCTGGCGACAGCAATGATCGGAAGTCCTTTACGGGTTGGTCATTCTTCCTTGCTTGAGCAGCAGTCTCTTGGGAGTCAAAAAAGCAGAATTTGGTCGCCCTCAGTAGGACAGAGGCCGAGTACGTGGCACTTTCTACAGCATCCAAGGAGGGGGTATACTTTAGAAAATTTATCAACGAAATGGGGCTCGGGCCGATGGCAAAGTTGCTGATTTATAGCGATAATCAGAGCGCACAATGCCTTGCTAAATACGCAAAATTTCATTCACTTAGCAAGCATATTGAAATAATATACCATTTTGTAAGGGAAATGTACAAAAATAATGTAATAGATATAAAGTACATTCCCACAGATGAAATGATATCATATGTATTAACGAAAAATTTATGTAAAGTTAAACATGAGTAATTTACTGGCATTTTAGGATTAAAATGATTAACTTTTGTAAAGTACACATCGCGTTGAGAAGGAGTGTCAAAAATATGTATATAAACAACTCTGAATGTCTATCTCTATTTGCTAACATTATTCTCATGTTTAGTTCTATGAATTGTAACGGACATTCTTGCGTTTATGCTTTAACTTCAATTTCCAGCTGCCTGCGCTGCAGCATATATTTATATGTATTTCTAGTCTCTAATAAACCTTTTAATGGAATAGTAATATACAATGGTAGGTATTGCTTATAATTATTGTTTTGAGTAATGAATAGTATCTTGTTTATATTCCTAAATTAATTATTATTATTTTTTACATATGTTTCGATTAAGTATTTAATGAGTCTTCAAGTCTGTTGTCATTCTTGTCTTCTGCAAATTTGTAAACACGTTTTATATTTGCTGGGTTGATATCTTTAAGTTTAGCTTTTTTAAACTTTGGTACCTCTATACCCTGAGCCCCGTCCGATTTGCATTGTTTAATACGCTATATAGCTTGCATATAATATTAAATTTTCCAAAATTAAATTATAATTTTGAAATTTTATGCAACTAGAATGTATGTAAACCAAAAATAAATATATAATTAAATAAATAAACAAATTATCAAAAAAAAGAAGATAAGATAAGATAATATTTATTACATATGTAACGTTAAAGCGTGTCATCTCAACTAGCACGACTACCTCGTGTTTATAGATTTAAAAAAAAAAATTAAAAAACTTACGCTGTCGTCACCGAGTTTCGAACTCGGGACCTTTCGTTCGTGCGCTTTGCGGATACCCACTAGGCCACACCAGTATTACGTTGCTTGCTGGCAAAACACAAAGTAGTACTACAAGGCGATATGTGACAAATACAAAACTAAAGAAGCTAAAGAAGCAGATCAATCGCAATTGTGATTCTTAGAATATGCTGAAATGCACGCATATGATGAACGTATGAGTATGTGTACATACAAAAACGGTGATCTGTTTGAATGTAGGCGTGTAAAGGGCGATATATGTATGACAAATAGAAAACTACAAAAGCGGCTGAAAATGCTCAGAAGCGGCTGTGCACATGCAGAGAGAGTTCTCAGTTGAGAGTGTTAACGCGTCTTTTTTGTGCTCTTGGAGTTTTGATAAATTTCTCGTTTATTACTACACAATAATTATCTTACTGTCGCGCACGGTAGTCTTTACATAACTAGCATTACATTGCTGTGCAAAGTTTGATCCGTTGTGCTTTGTACTTTATTTATTGCTGATTTTTCTCTTTCGGTTTTGGTGCATCGGCTATTTGATTTTTATTATCATTTATGCTCTGTGTCACTGTTTGCCGCCTTTCTGTTTATCTGCTCCCTAGTGTTGTTGTATTTTATATTCACACTTGCGTCTGTATATGTGCTTATAAGTTTGTTTTGTGCATGATATTCTTATTTGTGCGCGAATCATTACTGATATTGCCGCTTACTTTGTTGTTTTTTATTAGTGCTCTCAACGCATTCCTATCACTTTTAGTTTTGCATTCCTTCGCTTTGTGTTTTTGTTTTTGTTTCTTCTTTTTCTTGCTCGCTATAATTTCTGTTTAACCCTTTATTGCCAAAATGACTTGCTGTAAGAAATCATGCTCTTTTAAGCAAGTTGTTGATTCTGCACAAGCACAATTTATTAATTGCTGGTTGTGTGAGAATTTGATGCACACAAAATGTGCAGGCCTCACTGGGCGTGACTATGATAAAATCATGTCCACTACCAAAATTGGTTGCGGTGGTTTACGTTGGTCTTGCCCGAGTTGCTTGGAAAAACAAATTAATTTTTCCAAGATGTATAATTCGGTGAGAGTTCAATTTTTAAAACTGTGCAATATTTCAAAACAGCTTTCTAGTGACTTAGAAGCTGGTAATGAAATATTAAATCAGTATAATTTTGAAGCTCCACACCATCGAATGGATACTACAACATTATTGGTACCATCTTCTGCACCATTGTTGTCTCCAAATTTACCTAACCCTGACTCAATGTCCAATCCACCTTCTGTAGAGTTGTCTACATCACCTTGTAATACTGGCTCTGTTACTGAAACTGTTGAGCCTAATTTAAGTCCTACTATAATAGTAAGAGCGTCCCCGGTCAGCGATCTCTGAATCCTTAGTTCCCACTTTATCTGTTGTGTCACCTCGAAAGCAGGTTTTCTTATCCAGGCTTTCATCTGACACAACGTGCGAAGCAATATCAGCGTTTATTGCTAGTAAGTCTGCAGCAAATGTTTTTATCTCGAAGTTTAATTTTGCAACACCACGCGAAATTGCTTCATTTAAAATCAGTGTGCCGATTGAACACTTCACAACTATATGTGATTCCAAGTTTTGGCCACCACATATAGTTGTACATGAATTCAAGCCAACGAATCGAAACCGATTACCTCCCGTTACACTGAAACCTACTTCGGTACAATCTTCAACTAATATTGTATCAAAAAACTAAATAGTTTAAATTCTTCACCTACTCTGTTTTTGGCATACCAAAATGTTCGAGGCCTAAATTCTAAACTTAAAGGTCTATTTTTAAACAGTTTCAGTTTTCAATATGATGTCATTGTGTTCACTGAAACGTGGCTGAATCCTAATATTTATAATAGTGAGATTCTCTGTAATAATTTTACTATTTATAGATTTGATCGATTGATATGCAGAGGTGGTGGTGTCTTGATAGCTGTTAAGGCCAATATCCTCTCCGAATCGTTAAATTTCACATCACTTCATGATGCTGAGATTATTGGGGTTAAAATAAATCTCCCATCTCTTTCCATATATGTCACTTGTTCATATGTTCCCCCTTCTTCTGATGTACAAGTCTATGCACAACATATAACTTGTATTAAAGAAAGTTTTAAGCATATAAAAGATATGACTTGCATATAAAAGATAATGACTTGTTTCTAGTGTTGGGTGACTTTAATATACCTAACACTACGTGGTCGTCAACTCCCAATTTTAATTACCTTATTCCGTCTACAGATCATTATTTCTTCGATAAACTGTTCAGTCTCTCAATGTCTCAGATGAACTCTGTTTTGAATCATTTGAATCGTTCACTTGATCTCGTTTTTATTAATGATGACTCTGTCATTAATGTTACCAGATCAACTCCTATCTGTATTCCTGAAGATTTGCATCATCCCACTTTAGATGTAATTTTTCCATAAAGATGACACCTATTTGTACTCCGATTCCTAAAATATACCGTTGCTGTTTTCATAAATGCAATTTTGTCTTGCTTAATGATTTAATTAATGCAACTGACTGGACGCTTTTATACGACTCAGTTGATATTAATTTGGCAGCGAACATATTCTATGAAACTCTAAGCTCTATCCTGTATCTGTATCTCTCAAGGCCTGCTTCTAATAAGCCCCCCTGGTTTACTCAGACTCTTTCCAATTTTAGAATATTAAAACCAAATGTTTTAAGAATTTTAAAAAGTCTGGTTCGATTGTTGACTGGTCTAAATACTCAATAGCCAAGTCAAATTATAATCTTTCAAATGCTAGGTGTTTTGAGAATTACCTTTTACGGTGCAAAAGGAAATTCGTTCGTGATCCCAAGCAATTTCATTCATTTGTAAACTCTAAGCGTAAATCTTCTAATTTACCTTCCATTTTTTTCTTTGGAGAGAAAAAATTTGTAATGATCCAGATTCTGCTGATCTTTTTGCAAATTTTTTTCAATCCACTTATTCATCTAATGACTCCCACACTCCTTCGTACTCATTTGTTAGTCCGGCAACGAATATTATCAATGTTCCTAGTGTTTCCCTTGCTTCTTTGGTTTCTGCCATTCGGACTTTGAAATCATCTTTTTCGCCTGGTGCTGATAATATTCCAAGCTGTGTTATAAAGGAATGCAGTGCTTCGTTACAGTTACCTTTATTAAAACTATTTAATTTGTCCCTGGAAACTTCTGTTTTTCCCTCTATTTGGAAGGAATCATTTATTATCCCATTACATAAGAAAGGTGGGAGGTCTGACATTTTAAATTATAGAGGTATAGCTAAACTGTCTGTTATCCCGAAATTATTTGAAAAAATCATAACTTCAAACTTACAACATTTTTGTAAATCGATTATTTCGCCATCTTAACATGGTTTTTTCCAGAATCGATCAACTTCCACTAATTTATTAGAATTTTCTTCTCTAATCAACTATAGCTTTTTAAACAAAATGCAAACTGATGTTATTTATACTGATTTCAGCAAAGCATTTGATTCAGTTAATCATAACATCTTAATTTGCAAGTTTGATCATTTAGGATTTCACCCTAAACTTTTGTCTTGGATTTCATCCTATTTGAAAGGTAGGTTACAAAGGGTATTGTTGAGGACATCAATTTCGAAGCTTGTCTCTGTTTCTTCAGGCGTACCTCAGGGCAGTCATTTAGGACCGCTGCTGTTTTCCCTTTTTATACCCTGAGCCCATTGAAAATGGGAAATCAGGGTATAATGGTTTTGTTAAATGTATGTAACAGGCAGAAGGAGGCGTGTCAGACCCCACAAAGTATATATATTCTTGATCAGGGCGACGAGCTGAGTCGATTTAGCCCTGTCCGTCTGTCCGTCTGTCCGTCCGTCCGTATGTTTGAACGCGTCGATTGAAGCATCTAGACAAGCTAGAGACTTGAATTTTTTTTGTTGGGTCCGTGAATAGCACGCGCAGGTCAAGTTTGTTACCAAAAAACGATATCTATTTTTGTTGTTTTGTTATCGATTTTAAACCTTATCGAAAATAGGTTATAAAATTCTATCTGCCACACCTTTAGAGCTAGACCCCTCAAATTTTGCATATAGATTCACGTGAATTTTATGCAATTTCTATTTTTTTATTTTTTGCGTACCGGCTCTTTTTACAAATTAACCCCCCCCCCCCTTCCTCCACCCATTCAGCAATCAACACCCATTGAGAGTCTGTTGCAAATATAACCATGTGAATAAATTAGCATTTTTATAAAATGTAAAAAATTCAATAGAATCATATGCTGAAAGTTTCATCAAAATCCGTTAAGTCAGTCCCGATTTATTAAACAAAACGTTTGGCCAATATTCACACGCACGTGGCAAGCAGCGACGCGCAGCAAAAAACATTTACACATACACATGCATTGAAACGTGCAAGCGCGTCTACTATGCATGTGCAGAAATACATTCAAGGCCATTTGTTCTAGCATATTCTTCAACCAAATTCTGTTTGCATTTTCAGCCGCTTCTGTAGTTTTGTATTTGTTATACATATATCAGCCCTTTACAGGCATACATTGAAAGAAACCCCCGTTTTTGTATTTACACATACTCATACGTTCATATGCGCGCATTTCAGCATATTCTAAGAATTACAACTGCGATTGATCTGCTTCTTTAGTTTTGTATTTGTAACATATCGCATTGTAGTACTACTTTGCGTTTTGCCAACAAGCAACGCAATACTGGTGTGGCGTAGTGGATAGACACAAAGCGCGTAAACGAAAGGTCCCGAGTTCGAAACTCAGTGACAACAGCATAACTTTTTTAATTTTTTTTTTTTTTAAATCTATAAACATGAGGTGGTCGTGCTAGTTGAGATGACGCGCTTTAACGTTACACATGTAGTAAATAGATGCAGGTTCGAGTCCAGGTGCGGTGATGTTTGTTTATCTTCTTCTTTTGTTTTTTATAATTTGTTTATTTATTAATTATTTAATTATTTATTTATTTTTGATTTACATACATTCTAGTTGAATAAAATTTCAAAATTATAATTTAATTTTGCAAAATGTAATGTTATATGCAAGCTACATAGCGTATTAAACAATGCAAATGGGACGGGGCTCAGGGTGTCTCCTAGTCGGGCACCTCCGACTAGAGTTTTCTTACTTGTTATAAATGATCTTCCTAGCTATATTATTCACTCGAACATTTTTATGTATGCAGACGATGTTAAGCTCTGCCTTTCATACTCCAACTTGCTTGAACATTTTCGCCTTCAAGATGACCTTAATTCCTTTCAGCTTTGGTGTGCGACTAATCAGTTGCATTTAAATTGTTCCAAGTGTATGACAATGACTTTCAGTCGTACCAGTCCAGATCCCACATATTGTTAATTACACTATTAACAACATTTCCCTGCAACGAATTTTAACTGTCAAAGATCTTGGTGTTACTTTTGACACAAAACTTTCTTTTAATCTTCATATCTCTACTATATTAAATGAAGCTAAAGGTGCTCTTGGTTTTATTAAACGATGGTCAAAGGAGTTTAAAGATCCCTTTATAACCAAACTGTTATATACTTCGCTGGTTCGACATATTTTAGAATACTGTTCAATTATTTGGTCTCCACAGCATAAATTGTATCAGGACCGTATTGAATCAGTCCAGAAACAGTTTCTTATCTTTGCGTTGCGTGATCTAAACTGGGATCCAAATCTTCGTTTACCGTCTTATCATAGTAGGCTTCTTCTTATTAATCTTCCATCTTTAATTAACCGTAGAACAATTTTGGGTGTTGTTTTCTTACATAATTTGATTATGGGTAAAATTGATTCGCCATGTTTGTTAAATCAGCTTAGTGTTTCTGTTCCCTCCCTAGAACAACCAGACACTTTCGTCCGTTGTATTTACCTGTATGCACATCAGATTATTCTTTGCATAGCGCGTTACACGTGTTATGCATAAATTATAATAAATTTTATCATGTGTACTCCTCTGAACTCTCTCTGCCCTTAATAAGATCCTTGCTTGCAGATCATCTTCGTGGTATCACTGACAGTGCCCATGAGTGAGCCGGTAGTTCCTAGATTTTTATAAAATGGGAAATCAGGGTATAATGGTTTTGTTAAATGTATGTAACAGGCAGAAGGAGGCGTGTCAGACCCCACAAAGTATATATATTCTTGATCAGGGCGACGAGCTGAGTCGATTTAGCCCTGTCCGTCTGTCTGTCCGTCCGTCTGTCCGTATGTTTGAACGCGTCGATCTCAGAACGTAGTTGACCTAGAGACTTTAATTTTTTTTGTTGGGTCCGTGGATAGCACGCGCAGGTCAAGTTTGTTACCAAAAAACGATATCTACTTTTGTTGTTTTGTTATCGATTTTAAACCTTATCGAAAACAGGTTATAAAATTATATCTCCCACACCTTTAATTTCTTTTTTTTATTTTTTGGATACCGGCTCTTTTTACTAATTAACCCCCCCCCCACAACAGTCTTCACCACAATGGAGAGTCGGTTGCAAATATAACTATGTGAATAAATTAGCATTTTTATACAATGTACAAAATTCAATTAAATCATACGCTGAAAGATTCATCAAATTCCGTTAAGTCAGTCCCGATTTATTAAACAAAACGTTTAGCTGCACGTGGCAAGCAGCGACGCGCAGCAAAAAACATTTACATATATTCTCACATACACACATTGAAACGATTAAGCGCGCTGCTTATGCATGTGCACAAATAAATTCAATTCTAGCATATTCAACCAAATCTGTGTTTGAATTGTATTTGTATTTGTCATACATCGCCCTTTACACGCATACATTGAAACAGACCACCGTTTTTGTATGTACACATACTCATACATTCATATGCGCGCATTTCAGCATATTCTAAGAATCACAATTACGATTGATCTCCTTCTTTAGTTTCGTATTTGTCACATATCGCCCTTGTAGTACTACTTTACGTTTTGCCAACAAGCTATGCAATAGTGGTGTGGTGTAGTGGGTAGACGCAAAGCGCGTAAACGAAAGGTTCCGAGCTCGAATCCCAGTTGACAACAGCGGAACTTTTTTAATTTTTTTTTAAAATTTAGAAACATGAGGTGGTTGTGATAGTTGAGATGATGCACTTTAACGTTACATATGTAGTAAATAGGTGCAGGTTCGAGTCCAGGTGCGGTGATGTTTGTTTTTCTTCTTCATTTTTTGTTGATTTGATTATTTATTGAATTGTTTATTTATTTTTGATTTACATACATTCTAGTTGAATAAAATTTCAAAATTATAATTTAATTTTGGAAAATTTAATATTATATGCAAGCTATATAGCGTATTAAACAATGCAAATCGGACTGGGCTCAGGGGATCTTCTAGTCGGGCACCTCCGACTAGAGTTTTCTTACTTGTTACTTATATCTAAGATTATAATCTATTTAATATAAAAGTTTCCTGCAATTACTCTGTCTTTTATAGCATCAATAATATCACTGACTAAAATGGCTGTGAATTGGGGCATAGCTGGCCGTACTGGCAAATAAAGTACCCCCACCGAGTTGGTGGTATTATTGATAATTTATGTTATTTTAGGCTTTTTATATATAAATATTTTTATTGTTTACATTTAAGTTGACTCCAGTCTTGTCAATGTCTATTAATAATAATAAATAAATAATAAATAAATAAGCAGACGCGCTTGCACCCTTCAATGTATGTGTATGTGTAAATGTTTTGAAAAAAAATTTGAGGGGTCTAGCTCTAAAGGTGTGGGAGATAGAATTTTATAACGTGTTTTCGATAAGGTTTAAAATCGATAAGAATACAACAAAAATAGATATCGTTTTTTGGTAACAAACTTGACCTGCGCGTGCTATCCATAGACCTCTAGCTTGTCTAGATGCTTTAATCGACGCGTTCAAACATACGGACAGACGGACAGACGGACGGACGGACGGACGGACAGACAGACGGACAAGGCTAAATCGACTCAGCTTGTCGCCCTGATCAAGAATATATATACTTTGTGGGGTTTGACACGCCTCCTTCTGCCTGTTACATACATTTAACAAAACCATTATACCCTTATTTCCCATTTTCAATGGGCTCAGGGTATAAAAAGATTATATTGGTTTTGTGCAATGTCCGTCATGCTGTCAGTCCGTCCGTCCGTCTGTCCGTCTGTCCGTATGAATGCAATATTTTTCTACGCTATTGAAGCTAGAAACTTGAAATTTGAAATTTATACTCGTGTATACCCTCGAATTATAAAGTGTCAAGATTTTCCCGATACGCCCACTAGGGACGTGGAAAATCGGAAAATGCTTGCGCCCATAGTCAAGAAATCATATTAGTTGAAGAGCTAGAGAGTTGCAATTTAGAATGTATAGTTGCGTTGACCACCCAAGTTCAAAAAGATATGGCGGATATATCTACGCCCATTGGGGGCGTGACATATCGGGAAAACTGTATCGACTACAGTTTTAAAGCTAAAATGCTGAAATTTGGCATGTAACTTAACGCTACGATTCATAAAAAGATTTTACGCCCACGCCTATTGGGGGCCTGGCAAATCGGATCAGAATATATAGTGATTTTACAAGTTCAGCTATATTTTAAGCACTATTTTTGTTAGAGACTTGAAATTTATATAAAGTGGTTCACAGCTTATTTCAACTAGCCCTTTAAAAAAAGTTTGTTGAGCTATAAAATCTAAACTATTGGCAATATCCAAAAAATTTAAATACAGGTTGTTAGTGTGATGTTTTAAATATTACAAAATCAATCAATAATTTAATATTTTTTTGATTATTTAATAATGTTTAAAAAATAAAAAATGAGACCAAGACAGTTCCACAGCTTATTTCAACCACAAACTTTGAAGCTGATGAAAGACCCGTTATTTTGCAATGCAACGGTTCTTGTTCTATGCTTTATACACTGATTTCGCAATGTGATGAAATAAATTTGTACTGAATTTTTAAAGCAGAACTTGCAGAAAATTTAATTTAGCAAAATGGGACCACGTACACCTATTGAACAGCGGGAACTTGTTCTGAAACACTATAAAAATGGCCAGTCCCGTAGAAAAATTGCTGATATGGTTGGACTGAGTGATTCTACAGTTCAAAGCATCATATACCGTTTTGTTCGTGAAAATGCTCCAAATAAAATTTTTAATCCCACGGACGAGCGCTATATTGTAAGAAAAATCCAGGATAACCCAAGGCTATCTGCTAGACAAGTAGCCAATGATGTTAAGGAGGAGTTGGGCAAGTCATGCCACCAAGAAACTATTCGCCGTGTGCTTCGGGAACATGACTTTAATGGTAGAGTACCACGCAAGAAGTCTTTTATAAGGGAAAAAAAACAAAAAGTGTCGCTTAAAATTTGCACAGGAGCACTTGCACAAGGACACTGGATTCTGGAACACAGTTTTATTTTGTGATGAGTCCAAATTTAATTTGTTTGGGTCGGATGGGCCCTCATATGTGTGGCGTAGGCCTAAATCAGAGCTTGACGCAAAAAATTTGAGGGCTACTGTAAAGCATGGCGGAGGCAGCGTTATGGTTTGGGCCTGTATGTCAGCAGCCGGGGTTGGGAACTTGGAGTTCATCGAGACTACGATGAACTTAAATATCTAGATGTTTTGAAGTCAAATTTTTATTCAAAGTGCTCAGAAACTGGGCATAAAGGAGGACTTCAGGTTTTACCAAGATAATGACCCGAAACACACTGCGGGAATTGTCCAGACTTGGCTGATCTGAAAATGTCCGCACGTATGAAACCACCAGCCCAATCACCAGATTTAAATGTAATCGAAAATTTGTGGTCGATTTTGGAAACAAACATTCGCAAACACAAAATTTCAATCAAATCGGACCTAAAAACTGGACTGGTTGAGGAATGGTAAAAAATTACTCCAGAAGTCACCAAAAAGTTGGTGCAATATATCCCAAAAAGGCTTAAAATGGTAGTTAGCTAAAAGGGTGGTCACACCAAGTATTAATTTTATTTTAAGTTTTTATAATGTTAAATAATGTTATTTCTTAAGTGTTTGAAATAACCTATGGAACTGTCTTGGTCTCATTTTTTAGTTTTTAAACATTATTAAATAATGAAAAAATATTTAAAAAATAAATGAATCGATTTTGTAATATATAAAACGTCACACTAACAACCTGCGTTTAAATTTTTTGGATATTGCCAATAGTTTAGATATTATAGCCCAACAAACTTTTTTTAAAGTGTTGGTTGAAATAAGCTGTGAACCACTGTATATATTCTCGGATAAGCAACCTACGATCAAAAAGATATAGCGGACATACCTACGCCTTCAGGGGGCGTGGCAAATCGCAAAACCTTATAGATCCTACAGTTTTAGAGCTAGACGCTTCAAAATTTGATGTTTGTGTTGCTGGAGGCCTCCCCTATCGATTACCCAAAAATACATCTTACGCCTCTTTGGGGGCGTGGTCTGTCGAAAAACACCTTGTAACTTTCACATTTTTGAAGTGTAAGCATCCAAATATTACAGTTGCGTTACCCTCAACTCCTTCCAGGAACTTGCCAAATATGTGTACGCCTACTTAGGGGCGTGGCAAATTGACAACAAAGTTTGTAACGCCCAGCTGCAAAATTCATATGTCTATGCCACCTATATAAATAAGTTTAGTAAGAATTGCTAAGACGACAAACGGTCGTCTTTTTGTGTGTGTGACACTATACTTTATTTTTTTATCGATTACACATAGACTCGTCATTCAGAACAAAATTATTCCATGCAAAAAATTGACGATAGGGCCCATCATGTATGTATGTATGTATGTATGTAGGCACGAACAGCAGTGCACAATCATTGAATTTGAAATTGTTGTGATGATACTTACTTACACTCGCTTGCTTACATGTGCATATGTATATGCATTTATCTGCCCATGTGCGAAACGCTTGCGAAACTTTTGCATTATGTTATACTTAATGTATAAGTATAATGTATAAGTAAGAAAGCTCTAGTCGGGGGTGTCTGACTAGGAAATTTGTATGTCAATCAAAAATAATTTTATTATTAAATAAATAAATAAATAAACAAATTAAAGAGAAAAACAAACATCACTGCCGCTGGATTTGACCTACATCTACTATATATGTATCGTTAAAGCACACCAGCTCAACTAACAAAGCCACTTCCTATTTATTAAGGGGAAAAAAAAAGTAAGAGTGTAGACTGTAGTCGAGACTGCTCGACTAGGGGATACCCTGAGCCGTATGAAGAGCCAAATATCAAATCATTCTCCGCATCTTTTATGCTTGCATATAAACAACACATACACACACACACATATGCACGCAAGCATAAGCGCGCGCCCTGTCAACTGCGTAGTTGACGCAGCGACTGCCTTTGGGCTGCAATGTGGGCATTACTATGGGAACTTAATTGTTTAATAACTTTTCTTAGCGATGGACTAAAAGCATAAAACTTTTACAACTTATTAATGGCATTCGTATATATGTATTTTCCAAAGCACAGGTCTCTAGTATTTGATTTGCGCTTTTGACAAATAGGGGCTATTGGGGGCGAATGGGGCGTGGCATCTAAAATCTAAAGATCACGTAATCTCCGTATTCATTACACGCAACTACACAGCAAATTTATCGATAAATGCTCATAAAATCGAATTGGAATGAGTTATCGGAAAAATTGTATAAACTTGTGCAGCATATAGTATTATCGAGTATTGATATAAAATTTTAAGTCTCTACATTGCGTACTTATAAATATCTCAGCGTTCACACGGACGGACGGACGGACAGACAGACGGACGGACAGACGGACAGACGGACGGACGGACGGACGGACGGACGGACAGAAGGACAGGGCTATATCAACTCGTCTTGTCGCGCTGATCAAGAATATATATACTTTATGGGGTGTGGCACGCCTCTTTCTGCCTGTTACATACATTTAACAAAACCATTATACCCTGATTTCCTTATAGCTCCTACAGTTTTAGAGCTAGACGCTTCAAAATTTGATGTTTGTGTTACTGGAGGCCTCCTCTATCGATTATCCAAAAAAATCTTACGCCCCTTTGGGGGTGTGGTATATCGAAAAAGGCCTTGAAACTTTCACAGTGTAAGCATCCAAGTTTTCCAGTTACTTTACCCTGGACTCCTTCTAGGAACTTGCCAAATATGATATGTCTACGCCTACTGGGGGCGTGGCAAATTGGCAACAAAATTTTTAACGCCCAGCTGCAAAATTCATATGCCTGTGCCACCTATATAAATAAGCTTAATAAGAATTGCTAAGACGACAAACGGTATTTCTGAAAAATATATGTAATTCGATTTAATGTTGAAGTTCTGCAAATAATTTATCTGCTAAAATTATCATTTTTCGTATAGCCTAGGTCAGTTATGTTATTTTATTTTTTTGTGTGTGACCATGACAAAAAATGTAAATATGAAATATCGACTACACAAATATCGACTTATTCCGAACAAAATTATATCACACAAAAAAATTGACGATAGGACCCATCATGTAGGCATGCCGTCGCCGCCGCGTCTCGAACGCGGACCCTTTTGCTTACACGCTTTTCATCTACCTACTACATAAGTTTTTCATTACCTGTTGGCAAATCCAAAACTACTTCACTACAAGGGCGACTTTTCACAAATACAAAACTATAGAAGCTGCTGTTAATGCAAACACAATATAAACATATGAATGTCATAAATAAGTTGTGAAAGTTTGATGCAGTTAGTCCATCGGTAAGAAAAGTTATTAAACAATTAAGTTTCCATGGTAATGCCCACATTGCAGCCCAAGCGCAGTCGCTGCGTCAACTGTGCAGTTGGCAGAGCGCGCGCTTATGCGTGCGTGTATATGTATGTGTGTGTGTTGTTTGTATGTATGCATAAAAAAGCGTAGAATGATATGATATTTGGCTCTTCATAGGGCTCAGGGTATCCCCTAGTCGAGCAGTCTCGACTAGAGCACTCTTACTTGTTATATTTGCAATCTGTACAAGTGATAAAGTGGGCGCTGTCGCGTGCACCCAAACAAAAATAAAACACAAGTGAAGTGAGACAAGATTGCACGTCTTGCCCATCTGGGCAAAACATTACCCCTCACCCTGCGCGCAGCCGCACAAGAGGGACAATAAACGCTGTTCTTATCAGCAAAGTGATCAGACTACCGAATAATCTTGAACAATTTCTGCAAAAATAATTTATAAGTTTTAACTTTTGTGTAAAATTAGCAAATATAATAAAAATGAATAACATGGTTTTTTCTAACTCTCGGCTTAGTAATAAGCCGATTGATTACGAAAAAATGCGTCAAGTAGCTGAAAAATCACCTTTGGAGATTAGAGGTGAACTTACCAACAGCAATCGCGACTCCCAGAATCTCAGCACAACAACCACAACAATAACATTTACGAGTGCTACTAGTAGTTCCATATACACCACGGCAACTACTCCAACTGCTGCAATCAGCAGTGCGATCCCTAGCGGAAACATGGATAATTATGTAGCCACTTCAATGCTCAGCGAAGCTATTACAAACCTGTCGGCAGCCCGAAAAAATTTAAAAATCAAGAGGAAGAAGCCGTTATCTCCCACTACTAGCTTCAAGAGGCATCACAGGGAAGTTACCTTGGTCTCAGCATCATCGAACATGGTAACTACAAGCAACAGATTTAGCTTGGTAGACATGGACATGGATGTCAACAGCGAAAGCCATGTCGATGAAAACTCAATAAATACAATTGCAGGCCCTAGTACTGTCTCTGCAGTTGATCAACATAACACTCCTGATGTTAATGATTCAGGCAACAACCAACAACAACAAGCTCCTATAAACAACAACCAGCGTATAGTTTCTGCAAAACCAACGCAAATAGTTATAAGCATCACTGATCTTAATGATCTTTTTGCAATAATCAAGGAAGTCACTAGCCTTGACAACGTAGCAATCAAAGTTAATCAAGGAGAAACTGCCAGAATATTTCCAAAAGACAGTGACATTTACAGAGTCATTGTTAGCTATTTTGATAGCGTTTGTATTGAGTTCCATACATAGCAGCTTAAGGAAGAGAAACCGTATAGAATAGTGGTAAGGGGACTGCACCATAGCACTTTGAACCAGGAAATAATGGCCGATTTTAAAAAATATGGTTTTTATGCTCTGCAAGTTCATCAGATCTAGGTCTAACAGGGATGAAAAGCTAAATATATTCTTCATTAATATAAAATATAAAATATATGATGTCAAGACACTGCCGACAAAAGGTGAGAGTTGAAAGGATGCGGAAAACATCTGAAATCGCCCAATGCACGCGATGCCAAGAATATGGTCACATAGCCAAGTACTGCCGTCGTCATCCCAACTGTGCTCGTTGTGGAGAAGACCACTTTACTAAGTATCACCTACCTGTTTGCACTGTGGAGGAAACCATATGGCAAGCTACAAAGGATGCTAGTGGTACCAGGATTACCATCGACGAATAGGCCCTTTACTAAATAAAAATCAGGCAAGGCAGCAACAAGTACAACGTAAGCAGCAGCAGCAGCAGCAACATCAACCAACTCAACAGCAATCACAACAGACCCCTAATACTCCCAGAGGTCCAGCCGGAGGATTATCATACGCCTCAATAGCAAAAAATGGAAACACACCTGCCCAGCGTCGCATCCATAATATTCAAGCTCAAGCCCAGTTGGCAACAACAACTGCAACTACAGCATTGATTTTGCATTATACCATGGACTCTCAAGCAAATATCTGTCAATGCTGGGACTTAGAATCTCACCGATGGTTCCCCAAGCTCTCGGTTAATTAGCAACCGTACTGACATCATGGTCTTCAAACAACATCTATATGATGCAGTAGATTTTCTTTCAGAAAACATATATAGAGCTACAGCTGCTGCAACGCCATCTAATCCTGACCCACGTCCCATTAGTTATGGCATAGTTCTCACGAGGGAAGTTAAAGAGCTTATTAGATCAAAGAGGCGCCTTCGGAGAAGAGTGGAATCGATAGGATTTATAATGCTACACTGAATGTGTTGCCTAAAAGAGCGCTCCTCTATATAGTTTTAATTTTTAATGCTATAATTAGACTCCAAGTTTTTCCAAAGTAATGGAAACAGCTGCGATTACAATGATTCATAAACCAGGCAAACCTGAATATGATCCAGAGTCCTATCGTCCAATAAGTCTTCTGCCCTGCCTGTCTAAACTATGGGAGAGGACCATTGCCAATCGGATAACTGACATCACAAGACATTGCAATATCTTACCGGACCACCAGTTCGGATTTCGAGTAGGACACAGCACTGTGGAACAGGTTCACAGATTGGTGAAACACATTCTGCAGGCTTTTGACGACTTGGAGTACTCCAACGCTGTCTTTATTGACCTGCAGCAAGCGTTCGACAAGGTGTGGCACGATGGGCTACTCTGCAATATAAAAAACCACAGACGCCACAGACTGAGGCAACTGAAATGGCTCAACAATAAAAGGAACAAGTTGCCACTGAGATGCAAAAGAGCTGTCTACGTGCACTGTATTCTGCCAATATGGTTCTATGGAGTGCAGATCTGAGGGATTGCAGCCAACTAAAAACGGATACAGGTAATGGAATCTGACATAAACAAGACAAATAACTAACTGCCCTTGGTATGTACGCGGTACTACACTCCATAGAGACCTCAAACTACTTTCAATAGAAGGGCAAATTGGGAGATATACAAGCAGGTACAGCGAAAGATTGCTTAGACACCGCAGCCTACTCGCCAGAGGTCTCCTTCCTGCCAAATAAAAAAAAAAGTAATTCCCTATCTTCCCTTTGACTTCTTCCTCATGCTGTGGTGGGCATCTATATAGCTTAGAATTAAGTTGCTCATCTGTAGTTGTCCGTATTTCATGTTCTATTCACGCATGTTGCATCATAAAGCAATAGTTTGCAACATTGTGAAATGCATTTTACTTGTAAAAGCTACATCGATCGTCATGTTGACTGTCGCGACAATAGTCTAGAAACATTATGTGTCTGACGAATTTGACTACCACGCATTGAATGTTGCTGCGTCTCGGTCTGTCTTGTTGCGATTCTTGAGCTGTGTAGATCGATGTGCTGTGCCGTGCTTAAATCAAAATTTAAGTCATAACATAAAATATAACAACTACTGTGTTCTTATTCCTGGTTTTTCAACATGTTATGGGCCCAGGCACGAAAAAGTAAAATAAATTAAAAGTTAAATAAATATACGTATATAATTTAGTGGCAGTGCATATATGTATGTATACACATAGAAACATACCTACATACATATACGCAATAGAATTTGCGTCGCAATTCCGCGGCGAGGAGTGGACAGTTTTGTGTGTACAGACAATGCATAAATATATACATATATATATATATATATATATATATATATATATATATATATATATATATATATTCATATGTATATATGTGAGTGCATGCTGTATATTAGAAGCGCAGTTTACATATATACATAGCTAGATCAGTAGCGCCGCAGTTATAGGAAAAGAAATAGCATGGAAAAAAGTGAAACGCAATATCAAGCCGTTTGACGGCAAAAAATATTCTATTTGGAAATTGAGAATACGTTCTTTGTTATTTGAACAAGGTTTACTTAGTGTCGTGGATAGTGATGTTCCTTAAGAGGACAGTGAAAGATTTTTAAGAAAGGACAGTAGGGCAAATGCAATTATAATAGGCCTTTTAGGCTTTGCGGCCAATGAAAATTCTGCGAAGAAAATTTTTTCCGATCTCTACGCTATTTATGAGCGTAAAAGCCTAGCGTCGCAATTGTCTGTCCGAAAGCAATTATTGTCTTTAAAATAAAAAAGTGGCACACCTCTGATGAACCATTTCAATATTTTTAACGATTTAGTCACCGAATTAATTGCATCGGGTGCAAAGGTTGAGGAGGTCGACATTGTCGCCTTGCTATGATGGAGTCATTACCGCTATTGAAACGTTGTCCGAAGAAAATATAACTTTGTACTTTGAGAAAAATCGGTTGCTTGGCCATGAAATTTAATTGAGAAATGATACGAAGGACACAAGTATCAAAGTTTTACAGGCTATAAGTAGTAGAGTTTCTCCTAAATATAAACGAAATATAACTTCAAATAAAAACCGTAACAAATTTCGTTCAAACAAATTTAAATCAAATTCAAATATGAATTGATGTTTTTGTGGCGAAAAGGGGCACTTTCAGAAAGATTGCTCTAAATTTAAAAAGCTAACGCCAAGCAATAATAAGGAAAACGAAAAGCAGATACAAGCAGCATCGGTTGTACCACAGCAAGGATGATAAGATGTACTTTTATATGTAGACGACATAATTATAGCAACGAAAAACCTTGAAACTATGTCTAATTTTAAATCATATTTAAAGAGCAAAATTAGGATAACTCATTTAATGGAAATCAAATTTTTTATTGGATTTAAAATAGATAGGAGTGGAGATAGGTTAAGTTTTTGTCAGTCAACTTATATTAAAAACGTTTTAGAGAGATTTAATATACATGAGTCCAAACCAGTTAGTACCCCACTTGCAAATAAACTTAATTATGAAGCATTGAACTCAGAGGAGGAATGCGATGCTCCTTGTCGAAACTTGATTCGTTGCCTCAGGATATAACAACTACTGTCTTCTTATTTCCCAAGTGATAAGAAAAATAGAAACTGATTCTACAGATGATTACATCTACATTCCTACTCAAGAAGTACAAAAGGGAATTTATATTGCAAACACAAAATCCCAGTACACGTTCGTCCGTTGTTGTTCTGATAAACTAATAATCATAAATAATATCAAATATGAACCTCTATCAAACTACGAAGTGGTTCAAAATATAAATGAATCTAGAAACGAAACTGGTTTATCGCAATTGAAGAAAAATTTTCCAACCCAATTTAAACAAGTAAGAGTGCTCTAGTCGAGACTGCTCGACTAGGGGTTACCCTCAGCCCTGTGAAGAGCCAAATATCAAATCATTCTACGCATCTTTTATGCGTGCATAAACAACACATACACACACACACACACATATGCACGCACACATAAGCGCGCGCTCTGCCAACTGCGCAGTTGACGCAGCGACTGCGCTTGGACTGCAATGTGAGCATTACTTAATGCTTAATAACTTTTCTTAAAGATGGACTAAGTACATCAACATTTCGCAACTTATTGAATCGATCACAACAAATAACTTTTATAAGCAAAAATTGATACTAGTTTCCCATAGGAGCATCTGGTATATTCAATTAATTAATATATCTCAAATTTTTCATTTATGTAGATTCATGTGAATTTTATGCAATTTAAATCTAATAATTGCTCTTAAATAAGCTTCTCTTAAGCCATCTGCTCTTTATCACATTCTCATTCGCTCATAGTGCAGTTAGGCACAAAAAGAAACTGTAACACACATACATATGTAAATTTCTGCTGCTCGGTCTCTTGCTTATCATTTTGTATTCTATTCTTTAAGTTCGAAAATCACCTTCAAGCGAGCAACACCTATTTCTATTGTAATTGTATTAACTTTGCCTACACGATCATCGCGGACTCGGCATTAAATTAATAAATAATAAGCTAAATTAAATTGTGGTTTTATTATTTGCCTTCGTAAATGATTGGAGCCAGAGTTGCCGAAAAGCTCGGCAGCTTCCAACATTTTGGTGACCCCGACGTGATTTATACACTCCGTGGTGTTTCGTTTAGTGTATCAAGTTAGTACTCAACTTCGTCGAAGTACAACGGTGTGAATCATAAATATTTGTGCGAAATAGTGCATTCAAATTAATAACACATCGCGTTGTATGACGAAACAGTGTAAAGCATTAACATTTGTGCAAAATAGTGCATTCAAATTAACAATAAACTTCGTCGTACACGACAGTGCAAAGCGTTAAAATTTGTGCAAAATTGTGCATTCAAATTAATAACAAATCTCGTCGTGTAAAACATTAACATTTATGCTCAAGTTAGATATTAATTTGTGTATATAATAGTGCATGGAATTGTGCGTACATTATCTTGAGTTTTTCTTATTCCTCTTTAATCGTCTGTTTCGTTCGTCGCGTTTGGCGCCTGCTGTGCATCGTCTGCATATAGGGCCCGCTAAGCCGAAAAAGCTGTGTCAATCATAGAAGACACACATACAGACATATATAAAAGCTCAGATAAGCTTGCGGTCGCGCTTGCGTTGTGCTTATCTTTATCATCTTCTTGTTCGTCGGTTGTTCGTCGCGTTTTTGGCGCTTCTTTGTGCAGCGTTTGCATAGAAGGCCCGCTAATCCGAAAATAGCTGTGTCGATCACACACATACAAACACGCATTTTCAGTGAAAGAGTGAACCTGCATATTAGATCAGCTAAACTCGAAGTGCATTAGAGAGTATATTAGCTTGTGCATTCATTTTGTAACCAAACGTGTTTTTTCGCGAGTAAACAAACTCTAATGAATAACTCAGAGTCGAATGTTGATCAAGTGCCTGCATCTCAGGTTACTTTCTTAAAACTCAAAACAAACGCGCTTTTCGATAGACTTGAAAGGTTATATGCCGATATGGACATTGACAAATTAAGTCACATGGACTCGTGTGATTTACGTGTGCTTTTGGATTCGCTAACCAAGTTAGAGTCAAACTTTGATTCAGTCCATACTAGCCTAGAAGAATCTAACTTTGAGTCCATATCTAGTGATTTGCCTGCGCGGTTTGAATCAACTTTGTTAAAGTTTAAAGCCTTGCTTCAACGTGAACTGGGAAATCGGTCGGATCAACAACTTTCGTCGACGCTTAATACAAGTGGTTCAAATGCTCATCCAACACTCGTTATGGCTAATCCATCGTGTTTGCCGCAGCTGGAGCTGCCAAAATTAAGTGGAGTCTACACTGAGTGGGAAAACTTCTACTCTATGTTCAAGACAATAATAGACGCTGATCCGGATCTCAGTCCTATTGAGAAGTTCCAGCATCTTCGATCCTGCTTAAGTGGTTCTGCGTTGGATACCATCAACTCATTGGAAATCAACAAAGCCAACTATCTCGTCGCTCTGGATATTCTTCAACGTCGATTTGATAATAAGCGTTTTATTGTACAGGCACACATCAGAGCAATCTTCCGGCTTGAGAAAGTTGATGCATCTGTGGGCAGGCTGAGGCAGTTGGTGGATAAAGTTACGTCTCACATTCGGGCTATGGATTCTTTAGCATCGCGGGAAGAAGTTGCTGACTGTGTCATCGTGCAAACAGTGTTGCAAAAGCTGGACAAGGCTACTCAGGCTAAATGGGAGGAAGGCTCATCTACTAATGAGTTGCCATCTTGGTCGAGATTGTCAGAATTCTTGCAAGGACGGTGTCGAGTCCTTGAAAATGTGGATCAAGTTTTGCAGGATGGTCAGTTTGGCAAGTCAGATCGTGAGTACTCCTTTAAGAAAAGCATTTGTTGCTTCGAAGAGTCCTATTCGTTGTGTCTTTTGTGACGATCCAAGTCACACGCTATTCCAATGTAAGCGTTTTGAGCAATTGTCCCCAATGGCAAGGCATTAGGAGGCCAAGAGGCTCGCCCTTTGCCTCAATTGCCTAAGAAAAGGACATCAGCTGAAGGATTGCAAGTCCGGTTCCTGCCGTACCTGCCAATTGAAGCACCATACTTTATTGCAGTACTCCTTTAAGAAAAGCATTTGTTGCTTCGAAGAGTCCTATTCGTTGTGTCTTTTGTGACGATCCAAGTCACACGCTATTCCAATGTAAGCGTTTTGAGCAATTGTCCCCAATGGCAAGGCATAAGGAGGCCAAGAGGCTCGTCCGGTTCCTGCCGTACCTGCCAATTGAAGCACCATACTTTATTGCATTACAATCAGTCTTCAACAGTTACATCGAACGTAGTCCCTCAACTTAAACAACAAGCAAATGCAATACATCCCACTGCCATGGTTGCAATGTCACCTTCTCTGCCTCAAGTCCACATATCTCCTAATTCGTCTGATGTGGTGCTTCTAGCCACTGCTATAATCCTTGTCAAGAACCTAGCTGGCACATTCGTTCCGTGTCGTGCACTCTTGGACTCAGGATCTCAACTTCACTTCGTCACCAGTCGGTTTGCAAATCAGCTTCAGCTTCGAAAATGTAAATCACTGACTGCAATGTCTGGCATTGGAGATGCCAGCTTCTCAACTGAAGGATATTCAGTCAATCTCGTTCTGAAATCGCGGATTTCTGATTATTCTGCCTCCATCACTGCCATCGTCGCCCAGACTATTACTGACAACCAGCCTGGCATCTCAATTTCTTCTAACACTTGGAATATACCCTCAAACTTACAGCTAGCTGATCCTTTGTTCCATAAGTCACAACGGATTGATCTTCTCATCGGAGCTGGTCTCTTCTTCGAGCTGATGTGTGTTGGGCAAATTTAGTCGGCACCTGGATTACCAGTTGTGCAGAAAACGCAGCTCGGCTGGATCATTTCAGGTGGCGGGCAACATGCCCCAAACTCTGTTCGTTTATCGCAACCCAAAGAAATTCGGATCACGCCAATCACAGCACTCGGCTTGATGAGTTGGTGCGTCAGTTTTGGGAAGTGGAACACGTTTTCGAGCCTATTGCCAAGGTAACCACAGAAGAACTTAATTGCGAGCAGCATTTCATTACAAACTATCGTCGATTACCTTCTGGGGAATATTCCAAAAAAGCAAGGCGTTGAATCTTTGACCGATTCCTATTTGCAGGCCAAGCGTCGATTGTTGAATTTAGAGCGTAAGTTCGCTCGAAATCAAACTTTAAAGGAGAAAACTCAGCATTTATAAAGGAGTATATTGATCTCAATCATATGTCTTTGGTTCCCAGCGAAGAGATCAATGAATGCAAATATTTCTTACCTCATCATTGCGTATACAAAGAAGAGAGTTCGACAACAAAGCTAAGAGTTGTCTTTGATGGCTCGGCCGCTACCACATCTGGTTTCTCATTAAACGATTTGCTTATGTCAGGACCGACTATTCAAGCTACATTGTTTCACACACTCGTTCGTTTTCGTACATTTTCGATTGCACCAACTGGTGATATTGGTAAAATGTATAGGTGTGTGAAGGTCGTGGAGCCTGATTCTATGCTCCAGTGCATTTTATGGCGAAACTCATCAGACGATACTATCGAAGTCTTCAAATTGAATACCGTCACTTATGGGACCAAACCAGCTTCATTTTTGGCCATTCGTGCAATGCATCAACTAGCAATGGATGAGTCGTCGGCATACTCATTAGGATCTAGAACGGTCTTGCGAGATTTTTACGTTGATGACCTGAGTTTAGGAGGCAATTCAGTTGAAAAAGTTCGCGACATAATGCAACAAACCACAGGTCTTCTTGCTCGAGGAAACTTTAAGTTGAGAAAATGGTGTTCCAATTCAAGAGACGCACTTCGCGGAGTTCCAGAAACTGAACAGGAAAGTTTTCTCAAGCTCGATGACGGCAGCGACGTAACCAAGGCACTTGGACTTGGGAACCTCGAAAGGACTGCTTCGTGTTCACTTTCGTGCCCAAAGGTAGTGTAATCAATCCCACAAAACGTTCGGTTCTGTCAACCATCGCGCGATGTTATGATCCGCTGGGTTTGATTGGGCGAACTTTAACTAGAGCAAAAATAATCTTGCAACGCATGTGGAGAGACAAGCTGCAATGGTATGAAAGCCTGCCACAACCTTTAGAATCAGCTTGGAGTGAGGTTTGTAAAGACTTTCATCAAGTGCGCAATGCAACATTTCCTCGGTATGTACTCCAACTCAAGGCAAGAATCGAGCTACATGTCTTCTGCGATGCCAGTCTTGAGGCTTACGGCTCTTGTGTCTATGTTCGTTCAGCGAAGAATAATGCTGTTAAGGTTCACTTACTCTGTTCTTAGGCAAGAATCTCCCCATTAAAGACCCTAACAGTGCCTAAGCTTGAGCTATGCGCGGCATTTCTGCTTTCGAACTTGGTAAGCGAAATAAACAAAATGAACTTGTTTGAATGTGAGATGCATTGTTGGTCAGATTCATCCGTAGTCTTGTCTTGGTTAAAAGAAGAGCCATCCAAATTCAATGTATTTGTCGCCATTAAGATTTGCGCCATACAGCAGCTGACGACCGGCATGGAGTGGCATTACGTGCCCACTGGGATGAATCCAGCGGATATATTATCGAAAGGAGCAGCACCGTTGGAGCTGTTGCATTCGAGATTATGGATGCACGGACCTTCGTTTTTGCAAATGGAAAGACATTGTTGGCCTAAGCACTGCGTGTCTGAAGCATGCCTTCCTGAAATGCGTCAAAGAGTTCTTTTCTCGGCAGAGCATGTGGATATCTCTTTGTCATTCAAACACATAAATTCATTCGGAACAATGAAGCGTATTTTTGGTTACATCAACAAATTCATTAGAAGAACAAAGGCACCTGGATTGTCAGCGGATGATCTTCGTCAAGGATCGCACATATTGTGTCGTCTTGTTCAAAGAACTCAGCTGCACCGAGAATACTCTGCACTACGAAATGGAAAAAATGTTCATTTGTCAAGCGCCATTCTTTCGCTCTCTCCGTTTATGGATGTATTTGGTCTACTTCGAGTTGGTGGCCGCTTGCGGCACTCTACTCTCGGCTTCGATGCGCGCCACCCAATTATGTTGCCCAAAGAACATCCCTTGACCTTCTCTATAGTATCTCATCTTCATCTGGCGCTTCATCATGCAGGACCGCAGGCCTTGCTTGGAGTAATTCGACTCCAGTTTTGGCCCATAGGCGGCATGAAAACTGTCTCCCGAGCATTGCGGCCTCGTCTAGTGGAGCATATAATGGCGGACTTGCCTAAGGATCGTATACAGTTTTCACCGGCATTTACTGTCACTGGAATCGACTACTGTGGACCATTTTACTACAAACCCGATGGACGAAACCGAACTTCAATAAAATGCTACATCTGCGTATTCGTTTGCTTCGCAACTAAGGCTGTATGGTTGGAGCTCGCAAAGGATCTGTCGACCGCAGCTTTCTTGGGCGCCCTCAAGCGTTTCATCAGTACGCGCGGCATTCCAAGATGCATTTGGTCTGACAACGCTACTAACTTTGTGGGTGCACGGAACGAGCTAGCGGATCTGAAACGTTTATTGTTGAGCCAGGAACATCGCACTGAAGTTCAGAACTACTGCATCAACAACAGTTTTGATTGGAAGTTCATACCTCCTCGCTCGCCACATTTCGGTGGCCTATGGGAAGCAGCAGTGAAGACCGCAAAGAGTCATCTATATCGCGCTATGGGATCATCACTTCTCGGCTTCGATGAACTTCGCACCTTGGTATGCCAAATTCAGGCTATAATCAATTCTCGTCCTCTTGTTCCACTTTCAGAAAATCCCGATGATCTTGGAGTTCTCACTCCAGGACATTTTTTGATTGGTCGACCACTGATCGATTTTCCCGAGCCAGACGTAACTGGGCTCGACCACAATCGCCTCGGTCAATGGCAACGCATTGCTTACATACAGCAATTGTTCTGGAAGCGCTGGAGTGAGGAGTACCTTACTATTCTTCAACAGCGTGGAAAATGGGTCACCTCGCAGCCTCCGATCAACATCAATGATGTCGTATGTGTGAAGGACGAAAACTTGCCGCCGTTAAAATGGCCATTAGCTCGAGTCGTTGAGACCATCGTTGGAGCTGATGGTGCTGTGAGAGTCGCTGTTCTGCGCACACCCACTGGAACTACACGTCGAGCTGTCAATAAGCTGTGCGTCCTTCCGGTTGATGATCCTGTTAAAAGACTTGGTTTTTCAACGGGGGGGAGGATGTTCGGCGCAGCAGCTAATAATTGCTCATAAATAAGCTTCTCTTAAGCCATCTGCTCTTTATCGTATCTCATTCGCTCATAGTGCAGTTAGGCACAAAAAGAAACTGTAACACACATACATATGTAAATTTCTGCTGCTCGGTCTCTTGCTTATCATTTTGTATTCTATTCTTTAAGTTCGAAAATCACCTTCAAGCGAGCAACACCTATTTCTATTGTAATTGTATTAACTTTGCCTACACGATCATCGCGGACTCGGCATTAAATTAATAAATAATAAGCTAAATTAAATTGTGGTTTTATTATTTGCCTTCGTAAATGATTGGAGCCAGAGTTGCCGAATACCGGCTTTTTTAACTAATTACCTACCCCTCATATACTGCCAATTGAAGGTCTGTTGCAAATATAACTATGTAAATGAGTTAGCATTTTTATAAAATGTAAAAAATTCAATAAAATCATATGCTGAAAGTTTCATCAATCTATTAAACAAAACGTTTTCCCAATTGTCACACGCACGTGTTATGCGGCGACAGCAAAGTATATTTACATTTACACATACATTGAAACGTGCAAGCGCGTTTGCTTATGCATGGTCACAAATAAATTCGGCGCCATTCATTCTAGCATATTCTTCAACCAAAATTGTTATTGAGTTGTGTTTGCATTTTCAGCCGCTTCTTTAGTTTTGTATTTGTCAAATATCGCCCTTTATACGCATACATTCAACCGACCACATATAAATACATACGTTCATTTCAGCATTTTCTAAGAATTACAATAGCGATTGATTTATGTTTATATTGTGTTTGCATTAACAGCAGCTTCTATAGTTTTGTATTTGTCAAAAGTCGCCCTTGTAGTGAAGTAGTTTCGGATTTGCCAACAGGCAATGCAAAACTGATGTGGCGCAGCAGGTAGATGAAAAGCGTGTAAGCAAAAGGGACCGCGTTCGAGACGCGGCAGCGACGGCATGAAAATAGTTGCGCTGCTGTTCGTGTCTACATACATACATGTGGATTGGTGCTGCCAACTGCCACAAATACATTAAAATCCTAGACAACGACAATCGGACATAGAAGGATATCGATAGGAGAGGATCCGATAGACGAGAAGTTTTCAGTTTGCTACCGAGAGCGAAACTCGACGGTTCGATATCGATGCGAGTGAGGTCCAACTTGCCTGTGTGGCTAAACCGACCTTCTAGTTAAAGTTGCCTGTGTGGCTATTGTTTGAAGTTGCCTGTGTGGCTATTGTTTGAAGTTGCCTGTGTGGCTATTTGTTTAAGTTGCCTTACTTTCAAATCAAGAATAATTATATAAATATCTCTGTTAATAAATATAATTAAAACCTTAATCGGGATTTGAATACAAAAACCCCACATTTTTGGGGGCTCGTCCGTGATAACCAACATTTTTGTGAGATATAAAGTGAGATAAAAAATTAAATTTTTTCAACATGACGTGCTTAAACGATTTAATAAATGCCAGTCTACGCACAAGTAAGAAGGCTAGCATAACGGCTCTACATAAGTTTGTGTTCGAGAGTGAAGGATACAGAAATAACAGACGGCGTCTCCGTGAATTTTCTGGTTTCAATTTTTCACAAAATGACCAGAAGTACTGTGAAAAGAAGGAGTATGTAGTGAATAATTTGACGCAAGCTGACCTTGTAGCTATATGCAATGTGTTGGGCATTGGTTACGATCACGACGACTTGCATGTGTTCATTTTTCAAAATCTACATAGCGACAGTTTCTTGTCAGTACACGAAGAAGACGACGATTCATCGGAAAGCGAAGGAGACGATGAAATAGACGAAGACGACGCAAGCAACAACTTTTGTACGCCGCATAGAGAACGACCGATCGAAGCAAACGATGTAATTGTGCAAAACAGGCGTACAGACGGAGAGAGAAACAACGAAGGCGACATCGCGTCGGCACCGCGTTTTGCGTTAAGTTTCCGTGATGTAGAGGAGAGCATTCGTAAATTTGACGGCACTAATACGACTCAAGTAGAAGTGTGGATAGAAGAATTTGAAGAGCAAGCTGCGCTGATGTATTGGAACGACTTCCAGAAGTTTCTGTTCGCAAAGATATCGCTAACGGGACTTGCTAAATTGTTCGTGTCAAGTGAGAGAGGGTTGGGTTCGTGGATTTTGCTGAAGAGAGCATTGCTCGCTGAGTTTAAGTCGAGCATCAGTAGCAAGCAAATACATGAACAACTTGCGCAAGAAAAACGAAAATACGGCGAATGTGTTTATGAATATTTTTATAGAATGAAAGACATAGCAGCGAGAGGTAAAGTGTCAGACAACGCGTTTATGCAATATATAATTGACGGCATTGACGACAGAAATAATAACAAAACAATTTTGTACGGTGCGAAAAATGTAAATCAATTTAAAGAAAAGTTACAATGTTTTAAAACAATTATTGAAAAAGAAAATCAGTTTGAGAAAGAAAAGGCGAAACGAAACGAAAACAGTACAAACGACAAAGAAAGAAAAATGCAAAATTCAAATAAAGAAGTGAAAAAAGAAATAAGGTGTTACAACTGTGGTGAAAAAGGGCATGTTTCCAGCAAGTGCGAAAACAAAAACAGTGGTAGAAAATGTTACAAATGTAATCAGTTCGGACATATTGCAAAACATTGCAAGCAAGATATGAGCAGTGGTAAAATAAAAACAAACGTGCATAGTCTAAAACCTAAATGCGGCTTAACAAGCAAAGAAGTCGAAATTGCTAATAAGAAATGTATCGCGCTTTTTGATACGGGCAGCAAATTTAATATTATGCGAGAAGACTTCTACGTAGAGATAGGAAAGCCAAAATTAGAAAATAGTAATGTGGTTTTAATTGGATTTGGTGATCGACATTCCAATAAAGTGCGACCTAGTGGACATGTGAAGCACACTGTTTTAGTTGACGATGTTGAATTCCAACTGGATTTTTATGTAGTTCCAGTTATGTGCGCTGATATTAAGCTGATCATAGGCGAAGAAATTTGTTTGTATGCGGAAATTGTTTTTAATCGTGATGGACTACAGGTGCGGAAAGAGACACATAGTGATGAACAAAGTATTCTAAAAATTTGCGCTGAAATCGAAAATGAATTATATGACATTAATGAAGCTGCAAGTGAAAATGCAAAAAGTGTGGTGAACGAGTTAATATCAAATTATAAGCCGATTAATTCAAAGTCAACAAATGTTGAAATGCGCATTGTGCTCAAAGACGATACTCCCATATTTTCTCGTCCCCGCAGATTGGCATTTTCCGAATCGCATGTTGTCGATGAGCAAATCGCAGAGTGGTTAGAGAAGGGAATAATTGAAGAGTCGACATCGGAGTACACAAGCCCTGTTGTGCTCGTGAAGAAACACGATGGTTCTGCCAGACTTTGTATAGACTTTCGAAGAATCAATAAAGTTGTAGTAAAAGACCACTTTCCGTTGCCACTCATTGAGGATCAGTTGGACCGACTGCAAGAAGCGACAGTATTCAGCACCATCGATCTGAAGAATGGTTTCTTCCATGTTCCAGTGGCTGAATCGAGTAGAAAGTATACGTCGTTTGTCACCCATCGAGGCCAGTACCAATTTCGAAAGGTTCCTTTTGGATTTTCCAATTCACCCGGTGTTTTTCAACGCCATGTCAATGCGATATTCAGGGTGCTGTCGCGCAAAGGCATTGCATTACCGTATGTGGATGACGTCATAATACCGGCAAAGTGCGAACAAGAAGCTGTTCTGAATCTGAAGGAGGTTATTGCAACGTGTGAACAGTATGGTTTAATACTTAACCTCAAAAAATGCAAATTTTTGCATACACGTATTCAGTTCCTAGGCCATGTAATAGAAAATCGTAGTTTGTCTCCGTCACCAGAAAAAATTGATGCAGTTTCAAAATTTAAAATGCCGCAGACGGTCAAACAGGTTGAAAGCTTTTTAGGACTGACAGGGTATTTTAGGAAATTTATACAAAACTATGCAGTCATAGCTAGACCATTGACGGAATTAACAAAGAAGACGACAAAGTTTGAATTTGATGCAGCAGCAGAAAACGCAGTCAAGGTTCTGAAAAAGATGTTAACAGAAACACCAGTTCTTAATATTTATAACCAGACATATCAGACGGAAGTGCACACAGATGCTTCGATTGACGGTTTTGGAGCAGTTTTGTTGCAGAGGTCCCAGACGATGGCCATTTGCATCCAGTTTATTATATGTCCAAGAAAACCACAGATGCACAGCGAAAGTATAGCAGCTATGAACTGGAGATACTAGCAGTTATTGAGGCATTGACTAAGTTTAGGGTATATTTGCTAGGTGTTCCCTTTAAACTAGATACAGATTGCAACACTTTTACAAAAACCTTAGAAAAGCAAAGTTTGTGCACTAGAGTAGCTCGCTGGGTATTGTTTCTGCAAGAATACAATTATACTGTTGAACATAGGGCAGGTACAAGCATGACACACGTAGATGCTCTCAGCAGGAATCCAATAATGAGCATCGGCCAGGATAGCATAAGTATTGCTATGAAAGATGCACAGGCACGTGACGAAAAGATTAAAGCTATCAAAGAGGTACTCAGCGACAAAGACAAAACATACAATGACTATTTTCTGAAGAACGACATTTTGTATAAAATAATCAAAGATGAGGAGCTGATCGTGGTACCCAATGAGATGCAGAAGCGTATCATAGGAAATGCTCATGACAGAGGACACTTTGCTATCAAAAAGACGAAGGATTTGATCGAGCAAGAATATTACATACCAAACGTCGAAGAGAAAATTAAAAAATACATCGAATGCTGCATACCGTGTATTTTAATAAACCGTAAACGGGGAAAACAGGAAGGATTACTGCACCCTCTACAGAAGGAAGACATCCCATTGTACACATACCACATTGATTTCTTGGGTCCACTGGAGTCGACGCATAAGGATTACAAACATATATTGGCGGTAATCGATTCATTTACCAAATTTTGCTGGCTCTATCCTACGAAGTCTACTACTAGCAACGAGATCATTTTAAAACTCAGCGGTCAAAGTAGCGTGTTTGGTAATCCGGCATTCATCATCACAGACAGAGGTACCGCATTCACTTCACAAGATTTTATCAGTTACTGCGACAATGAAGGCATAAAGCTGGTGAAGACGACGACAGGCTTACCAAGGGTAAATGGTCAGGTTGAGCGGCTAAATTCTCTTATAATTTCAGTACTCGCAAAGCTGAGTGTCGACGACCCGACTAAATGGTATCGACATGTCAACAAAGTCCAGCAGGCGATAAACTCAACGTTTTCGAGAAGCATTGCAGCGACACCGTTCGAAATGCTAGTTGGTGTGAAACTTCGTACCAAAGATGACAACCAACTCAGAGAGCTGATCGACAAAGAGGCAATGGCACGACGAACGTATCGAGCTGCGCACCAAGGCGAAGGCTCAGATTCTGAAACTTCAGAATGAAAACAAAGCGACGCAAGCAGGCACGCCGCTACAACGTTGGCGACCTAATAGCCATCAAACGGACGCAGTTTGGCAATGGCTTAATACTGAAGCCAAAGTTCTTGGGTCCCTATCAAGTTGTGAAGGTGAAGCACAACAACGCCTATGACGTTCAAAAGTTAGGCAATTGCGACGGCCTGAAGAATTCTGCAACGTGTGCGGAATATATGAAGCCTTGGGTAACCGGCAACAACGAAGACGAGGATGACGAAGACCATGAAGCATCCGGGTCGAATGCTTAGTCAGGACGGCCGAATGTGGGTTGGTGCTGCCAACTGCCACAAATACATTAAAACCCTAGACAACGACAATCGAACATAGAAGGATATCGATAGGAGAGGATCCAATAGACGAGAAGTTTTCAGTTTGCTACCGAGAGCGAAACTCGACGGTTCGATATCGATGCGAGTGAGGTTCAACTTGCCTGTGTGGCTAAACCGACCTTCTAGTTAAAGTTGCCTGTGTGGCTATTGTTTGAAGTTGCCTGTGTGGCTATTGTTTGAAGTTGCCTGTGTGGCTATTTGTTTAAGTTGCCTTACTTTCAAATCAAGAATAATTATATAAATATCTCTGTTAATAAATATAATTAAAACCTTAATCGGGATTTGAATACAAAAACCCCACATACATGATGGGTCCTATCGTCAATTATTTTGTGTGGAATAATTTTGTTCGGACTAGGTCGATATTTGTTTAATCGATATTTGATATTTACATTTTTTGTCATGGTCAGACACACAAAAAGAAAATAACATAACTGACCTAGGCTATACGAAAAATGATAATTTTAGCAGATAAATTATTTGCAGAACTTCAACATTAAATCGAATTACTTATATTTCTCAGAAGTGCCGTTTGTCGTCTTAGCAATTCTTATTAAGCTTATTTATATATGTAGGTGGCACAGGCATATGATTTTTGCAGCTGGGCGTTACAAATTTTGTTGCCAATTTGCCACGCCCCCAGTAGGCGTAGACATATCATATTTGGCAAGTTCCTAGAAGGGCAGTCGAGGGTAACGTAACTGTTAAGTTTGGATGCTTATACTCCAAAAATGTGAAAGTTACAGGGTATTTTTTCGATATACCACGCCCCAATGGGGCGTAAGATTTAATTTTAGGGAATCAATAGAGGAGGCCCCCAGTAACACAAACATCCAATTTTGAAGCGTCTAGCTCTAAAACTGTAGGAGCTATAATGTTTTTGCCATTTGCCACGCCTCCTGAAGGCGTAGGTATGTCCGCCATATCTTTTTAATCTTGGGTTGCTTCTCCGAGTATATATATCATTTCAAGTCTCTAGCATCAATAGTGCTTAAAATATAGCTGAATTTGTGAAATCACTCTATATTCAGATCCGATTTGCCACGCCCCCAGTTGGCGTGGACATAAAACTGTAGAAGTTACAGTTTTCCCGATTTGCCATGCCCCCAATGGGCGTAGATATATCCGCCATATCTTTTTGAACTTGGGTGGTCAACGCAAGTATACATTCTAAATTGCAACTCTCTAGCTCTTCAACTAATATGATTTCTTGTCTATGGGTGCAAGCATTTTCCGATTTGCCACGCCCCTTATGGGCTTATCCGGAAAATCTTGACACTTTATAATTCGAGGGTATACACGAGTATAAATTTCAAATTTCAAGTCTCTAGCTTCAATAGCCTTTGGGAAACTAGTATAATTACAGAAGTCCCCATAGTCATGTCGAGGAAATCAAAAAAAAAAGTTGGTAAACTCATTGTCTGAGTCTGAATATAACAGCCTACTTCTATTAGTACAAAAAATCCCTTCCGGGATCAGAAGAAAAGAAATGGATATTAGTAATTGACTACCGTCAAATTAATAAAAACCTCTTATCTGATAAATTTCCAATTCAGTAAAAGCCCAAAATTTATAAATCAACCCAATTAACTCTAGAAACGGATATCTTATATTTCAAACAGGAACAATCAACTTACCTAAAAATTACGAATATCATTATTTAACTATCAATATAAAAACAAGTAAGAACGTTGCTTTAGGGCGAGACCTACAGCGTCATACTCGTTTCCCACATGGGCATCTGGTATTTTAAATTTAATAATTTATCTCAAATTTTGCATTTATGTAGATTCACGTGAATTTTCTGCAATTTCAATTTTTGCAAATATAACTATGTGAATGAATTAGCATTTTTATAAAATGTAATAAATTCAATAGAATCATATGCCGAAAGTTTCATCAAGTTCCGTTAAGTCAGTCGCAATCTATTAAACAAAACGTTTGGCCAATTATGACACGCACGCGTTAAGCAGCGACAGCAAAATATATTTACATTTACACATACATATGTACATACATTGAAACGTGCAAGCGCGTTTACTATGCATGGTCATAAATAAATTCAGCGCCATTCATTCTAGCATATTCTTCAACCAAAATTGTTATTGAGTTGTGCTTGCATTTTCAGCCGCTTCTTTAGTTTTGTATTTGTCAAATATCGCCGTTTATACGCATACATTCAACCGACCACCGTTTTTGTATGTACACATATAAATATATACGTTCATATGCGCGCATTTCAGCTTTTTCTAAGAATCACAATTACGATTGATTTATGTTTATATTGTGTTTGCATTAACAGCAGCTTCTATAGTTTTGTATTTGTCAAAAGTCGCCCTTGTAGTGAAGTAGTTTCGGATTTGCCAACAGGCAATGCAAAACTGATGTGGCGCAGCAGGTAGATGAAAAGCGTGTAAGCAAAAGGGTCCGCGTTCGAGACGCGGCGGCGACGGCATGAAAATAGTTGCGCAGCTGTTCGTGCCTACATACATACATACCTCATGGGACCTATCGTCAATTTTTTTGTGTGTAAATAATTTTGTTCGGACTAAGTCGATTACACAAATATCGGTATTTGATATTTACATTTTTTGTTAGGGTCACACACACAAAAAGAAAATAACATAACTGACCTAGGCTATACGAAAAATGATAATTTTAGCAGATAAATTATTTGCAGAACTTCAACATTAAATCGAATTACATATATTTCTCAGAAATGCCGTTTGTCGTCTTAGCAATTCTTATTAAGCTTATTTATATAGGTGGCACAGGCATATGAATTTTGCAGCTGGGCGTTACAAATTTTGTTGCCAATTTGCCACGCCCCCAGTAGGCGTAGACATATCATATTTGTCAAGTTCCTAGAAGGAGTCTAGGGTAACGTAACTGCAAAGTTTGGATGCTTACACTCAAAAAATGTAAAAGTTACAGGGTATTTTTTCGATATACCACGCCCCCAAAGGGGCGTAAGATTTATTTTTGGGGAATCAATAGAGGGGGCCCCCAGTAACACAAACATCCAATTTGGAATCGTCTAGCTCTAAAACTGTAGGAGCTATAAGGTTTTTCCGATTTGCCACGCCCCCTAAAGGCGTAGGTATGTCCGCCATATCTTTTTGATCTTGGCTTGCTTATCAGAGTATATATATCAAATTTCAAGTCTCTAGTATCAATAGTGCTCAAAATATAGCTGAATTTGTAAAATCACTCTATATTCAGATCCGATTTGCCACGCCCCCAGTGGGCGTGGACATAAAATTTTTTTATCAATCTTTATAGAATCGAAGCGTTAAGATACGTGCCAAATTTCAGCATTCTAGCTTTAAAACTGTAGAAGTTACAGTTTTCCCGATTTGCCACGCCCCCAATGGGCGTAGATATATCCGCCATATCTTTTTGAACTTGGGTGGTCAACGCAAGTATACATTCCAAATTTCAACTCTCTAGCTCTTCAACTAATATGATTTCTATGATTTCTATTAACTATGGGCGCAACCATTTTCCGATTTGCCACGCCCCTAGTGGGCGTATCCGGAAAATCTTGACACTTTATAATTCGAGGGTATACACGAGTATATGTTCCAAATTTCAAGTCTCTAGCTTCAATAGCGTAGAAAAATATTGCATTCATACGGACAGACGGACAGACGGCCAGACGGCCAGACGGACAGACAGACGGACAGCAAGACGGACATTTCACAAAACCAATATACTCTTTTTCCCTTTTGGAAACGAGTATAAGAATCAAGTCTCTAGCTTGTCTAGATGCTTCAATCGACGCGTTCAAACATACGGACAGCAGACGGACAGACGGATAGTGCTAAATCCACTCAGCTCGTCGCCCCGATCACGAATATATATACTTTGTAGTGTCTGACACTCCTCCTTCTGCTCAGGATATAATCAGTACTCTTGAATGATCAAGCTTGATAATCTAGGCGAATGCAGGATAGCAAAAGAGCGGACGATAGCAGCGGTGACGAACAAGTAGCGCAACTCGGAGTGCAAATGCATAATGCACTTGAGCAGCAAGCAGCTATTTTCGAAAATAAAATAAAAACTCTCACAGAAAAATTCAATAGACTTATTGGACCAACTATTCAGGTTGAGGTTTATGAAGAAACAAAAAATGCGACGAGCCCTTAGACGGCAAACAAGAAAATTATGTTTCTTGGAGACAGGCAGCCATACGATGGAAACTCGAGGCATTATCAAGCGGTTGCCATAATTCGCAACAAAGTTAGAGGACCAGTAGATGCTGCACTTGCCTCATTTAAGACTGTGCTAAATTTCAGAGCCATTATTCCTGGATAAGATTTCACATTCTCAGACAAAACGCCAGTGCACGTGATCCAACAGCAGTTGAACAACAGCTGAACAATAGAAGTGGCGAATCAAGTTCTCTTGAAAACCGTATTGAGCAGATAATTAACGAATCATTGACAGCAATATTAAACAACATGAGCTAAAAAAAACATTAGGTTAATACCAGCGATTTTGCCGAGGCAGCCGCCTACAGCATAGAACCCGATGCTAGAGATAACATTACTGACTTAGACCACGCTCTGGATATAGTAAAAGTTAGAAATGAGAGAATTTTAAGGAGATCCAGTTGAGTTTTCCTCATAGAAAAAAGGTGTAGATAGGATCCTAGAGGTATACTTTAGCATCAAAGGATCACCTAAATACTTCGGTATTCTACAAACCATCCGAAGTAAAATAACTCATCATGCAGACCAAGTGTTAGACTCGTACAATACTCCCCTGAACTCGGAGGCTATTGCTCGATGTCTTACTTTACACTTTGCAAACAAAGGCGACCTAAGTACACTCGAATATCAACTAACTACGATGACCAAAACCTTTATAAACATCTTTCGTTGATCCTTACAAGGTTAGCTGCATAAATTTAGACAAAATCCTATAGGGATAGGGCGTTGGATACGTTGTAAGAGCGTTACGTAGCAACTTACCACGCCTACTCGGCATCAAAGAACCAACTGATTTGCCATAAAAAAAAAAAAAACAAATTAGAAAACCAAACTTATAAGACAACCTGCGCAAACAATAGACAGTAAAACGTAAAATTCAGAAACATAGACCAGAACCCAATTCCGGCACTTCGTAGGTTCATACCGACACCATTGAACTACCCAACCGACATATTTACCACCTCAGAACATATTTACCACCTCAGAATCCGCATCCAATACCTCCAAGGAGACCAATTTCACAACTCAGACCATTCTACAATTATAACCAAGTACAGACCGGCCATTTTGGTTACCAACCACAATATTGGCCAGAAACCACCATTCCTCGCAAATCAAGATGGGGAAAAACAAAGAATATTTAACACTGAAGGAACAGAATGTCAGGAAGAAAACGAACAAGGCTACACTGAGGCATATGCCATCATGACGGACTATAGAAGTTAACAACCAGGAATAATACGACATGAGCTTGGCAGAGTATGTAGAGCAGCAGTACCCAAACAACGAACAGGAATCCATACAATTCCCCGATACTGATTTGTATTTTTTAGAATAAACGACTCGTCGCTACCCTATTTCGAAAGTAAAGTGGGGGTCAGAAAACTTTCAAAATCCTAATAGATACCGGTTCAACAGGAATTACATACAAACGAAACACATAACAAATCCAAAACCAAACGAAACACCTAATTACTCAATAACCAAGTCAATTTTTAATCTTCTAAATTCTAGGTGTATTGAGAATTACCTTTAACGTTGCAAAAGGAAATTCATTCGTGATCCAAAGCAATTTTATTCATTTGTAAACTCGAAGCGTAAATCATACAAATTACCTTCCATGTTTTCCTTTTAAGAAGAAAAAACGTGTATTGATCAAGATTACTTAGATCTTTTTGAAAATTTTTTTCAATCCACTTATTCTTCCGATGACTCCCATGCTTTGTGTCACTGTTTGTCGCTTTCTTCTTTACAGTTACCTTTATTAAAATAATTCAATTTGTCCCTGGAGACTTCTGTTTTTCCACCTTTTTGGAAAGAATCATTTATTATTCCATTACATAAAAAAGTTGGAAGGTCTGACATTTTAAATTATAGAGGAATAGCTAAACTGTCTGTTATCCCAAAATTATTTGAAAAAATTTTAACATCAAACTTACAACACTTTTGTAAAAAATCGATTATTTCGCCATCTCAACATCGTTTTTTCCAGAATAGATCAGCTTCAACTAATTTATTAGTATTTTCTTCTCTAATAACCGATAGCTTTTTAAATAAAATGCAAACTGATGTTATTTATAGTGATTTCAGCAAAGCATTTGATTCAGTTAATCATAATATCTTAATTTGCAAACTTGATCATTTAAGATTTCCCAAAATGTTAATTTCTAAAGTGTGATTTACCTAAACTTGTATCTTGGATCTCATCCTATTTGAAAGGCAGGACTCAAAGGGTATTGTTGCGGACATCAAATTCGAATCTTATCTCTGTTTCATCAGGCGCACGTCAGGGGAGTCATTTAGGACCGCTGCTTTTTACCCTCTTTATAAATGATCTTCCTAGCTATATTATTCACTCCAAAATTTTTATTGTGCACTCAAAAATTTTTATACCCTGAGCCCATTAAAAATGGGAAATCAAGGTATAATGATTTTGTTAAATGTATGTAACAGGCAGAAGGAGGCGTGTCAGATCCCACAAAGTATATATTCTTGATCAGGGCGACGAGCTGAGTCGATTTAGCCCTGTCCGTCTGTCTGCCCGTCCGCCTGTCCGTCTGTCCGTCCGTCCGTCTGTCCGTATGTTTGAACGCGCCGATTGAAGCATCTAGACAAGCAAGAGACTTGAATTTTTTTGTTGAGTCCGTGGATAGCTCGAGCAGGTCAAGCTTGTTACCAAAACACGATATCTATTTATACCCTGAGCCCATTGAAAATGGGAAATCAGGGTATAATGGTTTTGTTAAATGTATGTAACAGGCAGAAGGAGGCGTGTCAGACCCCACAAAGTATATATATTCTTGATCAGGGCGACGAGCTGAGTCGATTTAGCCCTGTCTGTCTGTCTGTCCGTCCGTCCGTCCGTCCGTATGTTTGAACGCGTCGATTGAAGCATCTAGACAAGCTAGAGACTTGAATTTTTTTTTGTTGGGTCGGTGGATAGCACGCGCAGGTCAAGTTTGTTACCAAAAAACGATATCTCTTTTTGTTATTTTGTTATCGATTTTAAACCTTATCGAAAACAGGTTATAAAATTATATCTCCCACACCTTTAGACCTAGACCACTCAAATTTTGCATATAGATTCATGTGAATTTTATGCAATTTATATTTATTATGCAAATGTAAAAAATTCAATCGAATCATATGCTGAAAGTTTCATCAAATTCCGTTAAGTCAGTCCCGATTTATTAAACAAAACGTTTGGCCAATTATCACACGCACGTGGCAAGCAGCGACGCGCAGCAAAAAACTTTTACAAATACACATACATTGAAACGTGCAAGCGCGTCTACTATGCATGTGCATAAATACATTCAAGGCCATTCATTCTAGCATATTCTTCAACCAAATCTGTGTTTGAATTGTGTTTGCATTTTCAGCCGCTTCTTTAGTTTTGTGTTTGTCATATATCGCCCTTTACACGCATACATTGAAACAGACCACCGTTTTTTTATGTACACATACTCATACGTTCATATGCGCGAGTTACCATCTCAGCCCCTTCACTTCCCCCCGAGATGGCCCCCACCAAACCGCATCGGTTCAGCACAGCACATTGCTCCAATTCATGTGGGCACGACTGCTGACCAAGACTATGTTGCGAAACTGCAACATCAGCTTTGGGCAGGATGTCGCGACACATATAAACAAAAGATACATTACAGTCAGCTCTGTTTAGATTTAGCGATATATATATTTTCATGAATAAATGTATGCTCAGTTCGAATCGAGCAAGTAAAGAAGCCGGAGGTCTTTTCAATCAAAGAATTACACAGGAATATATCTAGCAACACCATCTGGATCGTCTCCTACTGACAATTGATACGCAGCACTCCCCCACCATTCATCAGAGGACGACTCCAGACCGGTAACTGGCGCAGCCGCACAAAAGGAACCTACCATGAGGAATCTCGTAATATTAATTATCATGTAAGCAGTAAGAATCTAAGTCACACAAAAGTTAAAATATACATTCTCTTGTGTAAATAAATATAAAGACGAGATGTATAAAACAAACAACAAAACTCCAAAACTGTTAAAAGTGCTACGGTGGAACGTAGAAATGCGAAAAGAAAAGAAAAGAAAAAGAAAAAAAACTGTGGTTGTGCATGTGTGTGTAAAAGAAACTGTGTTGTTTGCGAGTGCTAACAAAAACTAAAACAAAAATTCTTAAACGTGCATATGTGTATGTATATTTATGCATGAATATCATTCATATACATATATGAATGCATGAATATCATATTTCAATAAAGTGAAAATAATAGGAGAAGCGCACACGGGCAGACGCAGACACAAAATACATATATATGTACATGCCTAGATAACATTGTTTTCCCTTTACATACATAACCAAAAAGTAATAAAAAAAGAAAAAACACATTAAGAGCCGCCCATGGCAACGAGTTCTGTGCATTTTCGGTTTGAGTTAGCATGTTGCGTCGTGTCATACGTTCAGGGCATATGAACAGACGCGGCCAACATGACGCGACGTTTACGACAAACTTGCTGCATTCAAACTTGTCGGCCGAACCAATTCGTCAGCGCGACTTATTGGGGCGACATACGACGTTACGTACACTAACATATATATATATATAAAAAGAAAATGCACAGAGCGAAATTCATACAAACAGTATGAACAGACATGGCCAATGTGACGTGAAGTTTAGGGCAAACTTGTGTACTCAGACTTGTCGGCCGAACCAGTTCGTCAACGCGACTTATTGGGGCGACATACGACTTGTTGCACAGACACTGTCTGAACATCACGAACACGAACACATATATATATAAAAAAAAAAAGGAAATAACAACGAAAGAGCACAACGATCAGGGATGCCAAGTCAAAATTTGAAAATTACGTAGCCAGGCTCCAAAATCTACGTGTTTTTTGTAGCACAATTTTGGTGAAATACGTAGATCTACGTACTTTTTTTTAAACTTAAAAACAATAAAAAAAAATTAATAAACCATTAAATTTTTAAATTAACTGCATTGTACGTCGTTGTTATTAATTTCATTTGTCGCTTTGGAAAGAAAATTACATTGTTCAAATTATACATATTAAGTTAATAATTAACTATTAGATGCAGAGTTTGTTTGAGACTAAAGTGAAATAGAAAGAACATTTCGTTATAATTCAAAGAACGAAATGAACGAACAATGTATAAAAGAGAATAGACATTCAGCGTTGCTTAAATACTAAATTGGTATTTTTAACATTAACTTATATACATGTTTTACAAAAATGTATACATGATTTGAATTAAATATTTTAGGTGTTTGTCAGAAGGTTCTAAGTTTTCCTTTAATCCACTTGTGGTGTGAAGCAATCCTTTTAAAGTCTCCGTGTCTAATTTATTTCTGTTATTTGTTTTAATTAAATTAATTTCTGAAAATAAACGCTCAACATTAGCACTGCTATGTGGCAAAACCTAACCCTGCTAACCCAATATAAATCATATCTTCTTTTTTATTTAATTCATAGTTTTTAGGGTATTTTGCAATGTTTTTTAAAAGTACGTAGTTTTAGTCTCATCACACGTAGGCACGTAGATCTCCTTTAAAATACGGAGATCTACGTGAAAAGACGGAGGGTTGGCATCCCTGACAACGATAGTCATAGCGGTATGAGTGAACGGAGCCAACATGTTGTGAGTACTGATACAGACTTGCTGCATAAGACTTGTCGGCCGAAACAATATTTCAATGCGATTTATTGTAACGACTTCCGACTCGTCGCACAGACATGTATGAACTCACACATACTGGTGAACCAGCTCTGAACGTCGACTTCTGCATACACTTCCTAACAATAAAAAAAAAAAAGAATAATAATAATAATAATATATATATATGGATATATATGTTTATGTATATATGTATATATGTATATATGTATATGTATATATATATATATATGAATATAAAATATACAATAAAAATATGAAAATAAATAAAACAAAATATAAATAAATAAATATAAATAGATATATAATTCTAAATAAGAAATTAATAAACAAACACTAATTGTATTTCTTCAATTCTGCAGATGTAATTGAAAGCATTGAGGAAACGTTCCACCAGGGCACCACACATAACTACACACTCCACACTGAGCGAAATAAACTAAGATTATTTTTAAGTAATCATATTTAATATACATACACTTACACATAAGTACACATTTCACTCCACACTGAACAAATAAGCTAAGATTATTCCTTTAAGTAATAATATTTAGTATATATACACACACACACTTACTTACTTATACAACAATTAACCCAATTAATGTCGACTATAGGTAAAGTTAAGAAACTTATCCCGAGCACTAGAAGTAGGACTAGAATTAGCAGTAGCTTAACGGACATTAGGGAAACCAGGACTGTAGCGAGAACTGAGGACATTACTCCAATGACATCTACTTCGAGCTCTCCACCACCCAGTCAGATCCCCAATATGAATAATCATGTGGACTGTTTGAATACACTAAAAATTCCTGACGCTATTCGTTTCTTGCCAACTTATGATGGCAATTCAAAGACCTTCAGTGAATTTATCACTAACGTTGAAGAAATACTTCTCCTCATTAGAGGAACCGACCAGACTCCATACGGCCAAATGCTATTAAGAGCTATTAGAAACAAAATTGAGGGAAAAGCTATGGAAGCTAGAGGAAGGAGCTAGCCTCAATTGGGACGAAATAAAGGATGCTCTAATCCTACATTGTTCCGATAAGAGAGATGAACCAACTTTAATGTATGAGTTACATACGTTGGTTCAAAGCTCACTACCACTTCGTACTTTGTACGAAAAGGTATGTGAAATTAAGATCGCCTTGTTTAGATTGACAGATACAAAAGAGATAGAACCAACACTAATCAAGACTAAGAAGAATCTATTTGCCGACATTTGCCTAAACTCATTTCTATCAGGAATTCAGGGCCCATTAGGCACAGCAGTTAGAGCCACGAGACCAGCTAACATTCGTGAGACTTTTGAGTGGGCTCTGAAGGAGCGAGAAATTTACTTTTCTCAAGAATATCAGAAAAAACAACAATCATACCGTAAAACAGCAAACCCAAGATACAATAGGCAACTAACTAACGAAGTAGGTAGAAACAACGAAAGACGTTTGGACAAACGCGGACACCAACAGTACTACGACAGTAATAACTACAAAAGACGAAACTATAATTTTCCGGCTATCATGCCCAAGGAGGTAGATAGGAAATATGAAAACAAGAGTAAATTCTCAAGCCCTCAGAACAGAGGACAAATGCACAACTTGACCACAGAGCCACAACTACATAATTACAACGAACAAACAAATTTTCGGACAGAAGCCTCAAACAACAATCAGGATACCTAATCGATAGAAACACAGGATGATCACCTCTTCCATTTATCGTATTACACATTGTTGAGGAACCATTTGTCATTATTTAGCACATTTTTATTATTTAGCATATTTTTTTGATATTTTTAGTATATATGCAACCTTAATTGTTATCGGCGAATGAACAGCTGTTTCAAGATCAATTATCGGTTAAGTCGATACAATTATGTTAGTATTGAGTAAGCAAACGAACGGACAAGTTGAGCGTACCGGCAATTGGCTGATATAGTTCAAATAAAATAAAGATATGTTTAATTATTCATCATAAAATTTGGTCCTTCGAGCCGGATCCGTTGGGCATTGCTACTGAATACTCACTTTGGATTTTGGAAAACAGCGCGCACTATTGGAAAAGTGCCATGTTTTGTCTTGTCGTGTTTTTGCTGCTGGCGACGCAGCATTCACACATTCTTGGAATTGCGTATTGATATTTGGCATCATACGTAATAAACGGCGCGCACTATTGGAAAAGTGGCGTGTTTTGTCTTGTCGTGTTTTTGCTGCTGGCGACGCAGCATTTACACATTCTTGGAATTACGTATTGATATTTGGCATCATACGTAATAAACGCCGCGCACTATTGGAAAAGTGCGTGTTTTGTCTTGTCGTGTTCTTGCTGCTGGCGACGCAGCATTTACACATTCTTGGAATTACGTATTGATATTTGGCATCATACGTAATAAACGCCGCGCACTATTGGAAAAGTGCGTGTTTTGTCTTGTCGTGTTTTTGCTGCTGGCGACGCAGCATTTGCACATTCTTGGAATTACGTATCGATATTTGGCATCATACGTAATAAACGCCGCGCACTATTGGAAAAGTGTCATGTTTTGTCTTGTCGTGTTTTTGCTGCTGGCGACGCAGCATTTACACATTCTTGGAATTACGTATTGATATTTGGCATCATACGTAATAAACGCCGCGCACTATTGGAAAAGTGCGTGTTTTGTCTTGTCGTGTTCTTGCTGCTGGCGACGCAGCATTTGCACATTCTTGGAATTACGTATCGATATTTGGCATCATACGTAATAAACGGCGCGCACTATCGGAAAAGTGGCGTGTTTTGTCTTGTCGTGTTTTTGCTGCTGGCGACGCAGCATTTGCACATTTTTGGAATTACGTATCGATATTTGGCATCATACGTAATAAACGGCGCGCACTATTGGAAAAGTGGCGTGTTTTGTCTTGTCGTGTTTTTGCTGCTGGCGACGCAGCATTTCCACATTCTTGGAATTACGTATCAATATTTGGCATCATACTTAATTACCAGTACGCACTATTGGAAAAGTGCTACTGGGTACTTTGGATAACAACTTGAATTGACTGCGGGCAACGCAGCAAGCTGCAATGGAAAATCTACGTACTTTATTGAGAGCCAGAAGTAGATTGAAGGCAACGATTACGCGCATTTCTGGATACGCGGAACATCCGCCTGATGGCTGCACATTCTACGATATTGATGCCAAATTGGACAAGCTGGTTCAGGTTTGGAAGGAGTTTGTCAATCGTGGCGACGAACTTTATAAATATGAAGATATGCAGGGATATATGGATCCAGCAAGTGACAACGAGGTATACGAGGAGCGCGTTGATCGAGCTTATGCCCTTCTTAAGGCACTACACGCTGAGTACAAACCCCGCAAACTGGAAGAGGCCAATACTACATCTAATGTGCTCGGGGAAAGGGATGAATCGACCATCCAATGTATTTTGCAACAAATGCAGCAACAATCACAGAAGCATAGGGAGGCTATGGATCGCATAATGCAACGACTGCTACCGCAGCAGGTGGATAACGAGTCATCGTCAGGCTCACAGCAAGTCGCAGGACCATCAACGAAGGATTGGGAACTGCCTCGAATTCATATCGCACCATTTGATGGAGACTATAAGGAAGGGCACGCGTGTAAGGATCTATTTGACAGTGCCGCAACTCAGACAAGTAGCAAGCCTAGACAGGACAGAGGTACCAGGAACGCGCATGCGCTACTCGCTACTTCAAAGCGCTGTGCTAAGTGCAACAAGGAACACGCATTGATGACATGTACACAGTTCTTGGACCTATCTATTCAGCAACGATATGCCATTGTAAAGTCCAAACACATATGTTTTAATTGTTTGAGTCTTGGTCATGGAGTGAGCACTTGTACATCGAAGTCATCATGTAAGTATTGCAAGCGCCGACATCACTCACTTTTGCATTTCGATCAAAGCAGCACTAGAGACAAGGGTGAGCCACAGCAGCACCAGAAGGATGAGTCAAATGAGGCACCAGGTGCTAGCACAGTAGTAGCACTGACGAACGCCATGAACATTGCGAAATGTGGCAAGGGTGCAAATATGAGAAGTACACTGCCAACGGCGCAGGTGTATATACGCTATTCTCGAGGTCAAGACGTTGTTTGCCGCATACTACTGGACTGCGGCTCGGAGTTGTCCTACGTTTCGGAACGCTGCATCCAGACATTGGGTCTGGCCCGTTCACACTCTCGCATTTCCATATCTGGAATCTCATCAATCAAGGCAGAAACGACAAGAGGGCTCTGTTCACTACACATCAAGTCGCGAGTGTCAGATGCATCGCTTGAGGTCAAGGCGCACGTGCCTGGAAACATTACTTCGACACTGATGAGAGAAACTATAGACGCAGCAGACCTCTCTATATTTAGCGGCCACACCCTATCAGATGCCGCATTCAATACCAACGCATCAATCGACATTCTGATTGGTAACGATCACATTTGGACGGTTCTTACTGGAGATAAGTTGCGTAATGCCCAGGGCAGCACAATCGCAGTCGATTCCATATTTGGATGGATCATCACAACAGTGGGAGGAGCAACTACAACTACAACTACGTCACTCTTAGCTACCATGGACAACGCATTGTTGCAACGGTTTTGGGAACTGGAGGAAGTTCCATCGTTCACGTCTGCAAATACAGAAGATGATGTAGTGGAGACTCATTTCGCCCAAACACACTCCCGTAATGCTGAAGGGAGATACATAGTCGAGCTACCGTTCAAGCAGGACAACCCAGAGTTCGCAGACACCTTTCATGGAGCCAAGTCTCGCTTCTTGGCAGTTGAACGTCGTTTAATGAAGGATGCAGCTTTGCGATCAAGGTATGTACAATTCATGAGGGAGTACATACAACTGGACCACATGAAGGAGGTGGATGTAGAAGAAGACGCCACTACGAAGAAGATTTTCTACATGCCGCACCATCCGGTGCTAAGTGCAAGGCTGCGTGTGGTATTTGATGGCTCATATCAAGACCAAGATGGCCGGTCTCTTAACGATGCTCTTCATATTGGACCATGTATACAACGCAATCTGTTCAGCGTATGCATGAGGTTTCGAATGCACAAGTTTGTATTTTCGGCTGATATTGTAAAGATGTTTAGACAGATTCTGGTTGCAGCTAAACATCAGGATTTCCAACGAATTTTATGGAGAGAAGATCCGTCAGCGCCATTGCAGCACTTCAGACTCTGCACAGTTACATACGGGACTGCGTCTGCGCCATTCCTGGCAGTCCGGGTGTTAGAGCAACTCGCCAAGGACCACGAGCATGAGTTTCCTAGAGCAGCCAAGATATTGCTTGAGGATTTCTACGCGGATGATGTATTAAGAGGAGCCATGACAGAGGAAGAACTGAATGGCATTCAAACTGAGTTAGTTGTACAATTGGAATTGGGAAAATGGATCTCAAATAGCACACGATTGAGCACCGTGCAAGGTGATAGAGTCGACAGGTCAGCAACAACAGCAAAGGTACTTGGACGGCCCTGGGATCCTGGAGAAGACAACCTTGCATATCCCTTGAAAACATTGTACTCATCAAGGATTCGAATACGCCTCCACAACATGGAATCTAGGACGCGTAATCGAGGTGTACTCAAGAGAGGATGGATTAGTACGGGCAGTTAAGCTCAAAGTCGTTTCTGGAGAGATTATATGACCCATCACGAAGATTGCAGTCTTACCACATTCTGAAACAGAGTTTCAGGGGGGGCCGGGATGTTGAGGAACCATTTGTCATTATTTAGCACATTTTTATTATTTAGCATATTTTTTTGATATTTTTAGTATATATGCAACCTTAATTGTTATCGGCGAATGAACAGCTGTATCAAGATCAATTATCGGTTAAGTCGATACAATTATGTTAGTATTGAGTAAGCAAACGAACGGACAAGTTGAGTGTAACAGCAATTGGCTGATATAGTTCAATAAAATAAAGATATGTTTAATTATTCATCACACATTAAACCTAATGAACCTTGGAAGTTCCTTATAGACACAGGAGCAACATTTTCTTTTATCAATCCGAAACTAATAGCTCAAGAAAACCAAACCAGTCTGCATAGTCCGATCAATATCAAAACAGTGTTAAACACACATCCGTTACACAAAATAACAAATCTACTACTCTTTAAAGAATTCTCCGATTTTACTTCGTATCCATTACTATTGCTCAATTTTCATGACTACTTCGATGGACTCATCGGAATAGACATACTCAAACAACTTGGAGCTATTGTAGATATTCCTAAACGATCTCTAAACACAAAAACATTCAAAATACAAATCGAACTAGAAGAGAACGTTGTATCCACCCTATACAATATTGAGGAAGAGTCAAAGAAAATCATTCCGATAGCAGTAAATCTAGAAAACGGCTCATTCTACTTCGAGCCTACCTCAATATCTAAAGAAGTATTCATTTCAGGCGGTCTCTATACCGCAAACAATTATATCAGTCTAATGGAAATAAACAATTTTTCCAACCAAGAGCAGAAATTTTGTCTCGACTCTCCACTAGAAGTCCATAAATACGAGGAAGAGAATTATCTTGAAGTAAATACAATCACAGTATCCAAAACCAAAGACATTGACATAGAACCGATTATTCAGACGGACCACTTAAATGAAGAGGAAACCAACGAACTTAAGAAACTTTGCTTAGAATTCCCAAATATCTTTTATAGAGAAGGAAAGGCCCTAACGTTCACTAATCTGGTTAAACACCAAATCAAAACTACCGACGAAATCCCAATACACACAAAACCATTCAGATACAGTATCAAGGAAAAGACGGAGATTAACGCCCAGATCCAACAACTCCTCGATCAGAACATTATTAAACACAGCTTTTCACCCTGGAGCTCTCCAACTTTTCTAGTAGCAAAAAAGAAAGATAATTCTAATATTACTAAATGGAGATTAGTTATTGATTACCGCAAATTAAACGAGAAAACAGTCAAAGATAGATATCCCATGCCGAACATCAACGATGTTCTAGATAAGATTGGTAGAGCAAAGTATTTTACAGCTCTAGATCTAGCCAGTGGATATCATCAAATAGAAATGCACCCAAAAGATGTAGATAAAACAGCTTTCTCTACCGTTGACGGTCATTTCGAGTTCGTTAGAATGCCTTTCGGCCTTACTAACGCCCCTGCTACGTTCCAGAGAGTGATGGATAACATTCTAGCAGATTTAAATGGAAAATATTGCTTAATATATCTAGATGATATAATTGTTTTCTCATCTTCTCTTGAAGAACACATGTTACATCTACATACAGTGTTCACTAGACTTAATAACGCAAATCTAAAGCTACAACCTAGTAAATCCAACTTCCTAAGAAAGGAAATCGAATACTTGGGGCATATCGTAACAAATAAGGGAATTAGACCGAACCCCAAAAAGATCGAAACAATTAAGTCATTTCCTCTTCCGAAAACCAGAAAACAAATTAAATCTTTCCTAGGACTGTTAGGTTATTATCGTAAATTCATAAAAGACTTCGCAAATATTACAAAGCCTCTAACACAACAGCTAAAAGGAAGGAATACAGTAAAGATTAGTAACGAATTCGTTAACGCATTCGAAACTTGCAAGACATTACTTTGCAATGACCCTCTATTACAATACCCCAACTTCGACAGACCATTCATTCTGACAACCGATGCAAGTAATGTGGCGATTGGTGCCGTGTTATCACAAGGTTCAGATAACAACGAGAGACCGATCGCATTCGCGAGTCGAACACTTACTGATACGGAATTAAACTACTCCACGGTTGAGAATGAGATGTTCGCTATTATTTGGGCAACGAAACATTTTCGACCCTACTTATTCGGTCAGAGATTCAAAATCGTTACAGATCATCGACCATTAACTTGGTTGATGAATTTCAAAGAACCGAACTCAAAATTAGTTCGTTGGAAACTCCAACTACTCGAATACGATTATGAAATTTCTTATAAAAAGGGATCTGAAAACGTCGTAGCAGACGCTCTTAGCCGCAGTACCGCGGAAGTTAACACTAACAACCAGGATAATACCCTGAAAGAAGAGATCCAAGTAACGAGTAAACCTATTAACGAATATAATTTACAAATTATAATCCAAAATAGTAACAGAGCACAGTTAATAACTACGACACCTTTCAAAAACAAACTAAGAAGAACTATTTCCGAGAATACTCTCGACAAAACTAAATTAACCCAAATTTTTTCAAAGATACTTAAACCACATAAAACATACGCTATTTGGGCCCCAGATGATATTTTCAAAATCATAGAAGAAATCTTACTTAAATATTTCTTACCCACGAAATTGTACAAAATAATAAGATGTACAAATATATTAGAGGATATAACAGAAATAGATAAACTCGAATTAATAATTAAAAAATATCACAAAGACAGCAATCACAGAGGTATAGATGAGACCTTAGCTCACCTAAAGAGAAAAGTATACTCACCACAGTTAAAGACTATAATTTCTAAAGTTATCAATGACTGCGATATATGTCAAACTCTGAAATACGACAGACAGCCGCAAAAAATTATATATCAAGAAACCGAAATTCCTTCTCTACCCATGCAGGTCCTCCATATAGACCTCTATACCATAAACGCTAAAACCATTTTGACTATTATCGACAAATTTTCCAAGTTTGCATCGGGCTATACAATCCCAGCCCGGGATAGTCTTAACATAGTCAGGTCCATAAAGAACTTTATGGGATTCTTCGGTATCTCACAGAAAATAGTTTGCGACCAAGGCCCGGAATTCGCCGGAAAAATTTTCAAACATTTCTGTGACCAATATAATATTCAACTACACATTACCTCGTTCCAACAATCCTCGAGTAATTCAACAGTCGAGAGATTACATTCTACACTGACCAAAATATACCGAATCATAATAAACAAAAAGAAAGAAGAACAAATAACTTGCGACCATGACGAGACCCTGACGGAAACTTTTATCACATACAATAACGCCATACACTCAGGGACTAAATACACCCCGTATGAGGTATTCCAAGGCAAGACCCATTGATGAATAATTAAACATATCTTTATTTTATTTGAACTATATCAGCCAATTGCTGGTACGCTCAACTTGTCCGTTCGTTTGCTTACTCAATACTAACATAATTGTATCGACTTAACCGATAATTGATCTTGAAACAGCTGTTCATTCGCCGATAACAATTAAGGTTGCATATATACTAAAAATATCCAAAATATGCTTGTTGAGGAACCATTTGTCATTATTTAGCACATTTTTATTATTTAGCATATTTTTTTGATATTTTTAGTATATATGCAACCTTAATTGTTATCGGCGAATGAACAGCTGTATCAAGATCAATTATCGGTTAAGTCGATACAATTATGTTAGTATTGAGTAAGCAAACGAACGGACAAGTTGAGCGTACCGGCATTTGGCTGATATAGTTCAATAAAATAAAGATATGTTTAATTATTCATCATAAAAATTTGGTCCTTCGAGCCGGAGCCGTTGGGCATTGCTACTGAATACTCACTTTGGATATTGGAAAACAGCGCGCACTATTGGAAAAGTGCCATGTTTTGTCTTGTCGTGTTTTTGCTGCTGGCGACGCAGCATTCACACATTCTTGGAATTGCGTATTGATATTTGGCATCATACGTAATAAACGCCGCGCACTATTGGAAAAGTGCGTGTTTTGTCTTGTCGTGTTCTTGCTGCTGGCGACGCAGCATTTACACATTCTTGGAATTACGTATCGATATTTGGCATCATACGTAATAAACGCCGCGCACTATTGGAAAAGTGCGTGTTTTGTCTTGTCGTGTTTTTGCTGCTGGCGACGCAGCATTTACACATTCTTGGAATTACGTATTGATATTTGGCATCATACGTAATAAACGCCGCGCACTATTGGAAAAGTGCGTGTTTTGTCTTGTCGTGTTTTTGCTGCTGGCGACGCAGCATTTACACATTCTTGGAATTACGTATTGATATTTGGCATCATACGTAATAAACGCCGCGCACTATTGGAAAAGTGGCGTGTTTTGTCTTGTCGTGTTTTTGCTGCTGGCGACGCAGCATTTACACATTCTTGGAATTACGTATTGATATTTGGCATCATACGTAATAAACGCCGCGCACTATTGGAAAAGTGGCGTGTTTTGTCTTGTTGTGTTTTTGCTGCTGGCGACGCAGCATTTGCACATTCTTGGAATTACGTATCGATATTTGGCATCATACGTAATAAACGGCGCGCACTATTGGAAAAGTGCCGTGTTTTGTCTTGTCGTGTTTTTGCTGCTGGCGACGTAGCATTTGCACATTCTTGGAATTACGTATCGATATTTGGCATCATACGTAATTACTAGTACGCACTATTGGAAAAGTGCTACTGGCTACTTTGGACAACAAATTGAGTTGACTGCGGGCAACGCAGCAAGCTGCAATGGAAAATCTACGTACTTTACTGGGAGCCAGAAGTATATTGAAGGCAACGATTACACGCATTTCTGGATACGCGGAACATCCGCCTGATGGCTGCACATTCTACGATATTGATGCCAAATTGGACATGCTGGTTCAGGTTTGGAAGGAGTTTATCAATCGTGGCGACGAACTTTATAAATATGAAGATGTGCAGGGATATGTGGACCCAGCAAGTGACAACGAGGTATACGAGGAGTGCTTTGAACGAACTCGCGCCCTTCTTAAGGCACTACGCGCTGAGTACGAACCCCGCAAACTGAAAGAGGCCAATACTACATCTAATGTACTCGGGGAAAGGAACGAATCGAACATCCAATGTATTTTGCAGCAAATGCAGCAACAATCTCAGGCGCAAATACAACAAATGCAACAACAATCTCAGGCGCAAATACAACAAATGCAACAACAATCTCAGATGCAAATACAACAAATGCAGCAGTCTCAGACGCAAATACAACAAATGCAGCAGAAGCATAGGGAGGCTATGGATCGCATGATGCAACGACTGCTACCGCAGCAGGTGGATAACGAGTCATCGTCAGGCTCACAGCAAGTCGCAGGACCATCAACGGAGGATTGGGAACTGCCGCGGATTCATATCGCACCATTTGATGAAGACTATAAGGAAGGGCACGCGTGTAAGGGTCTATTTGACAGTGCCGCAACTCAGACAAGTAGCAAGCCTAGACTGGACAGAGGTACCAGGAACGCGCATGCGCTACTCGCTACTTCAAAGCGCTGTGCTAAGTGCAACAAGGAACACGCATTGATGACATGCACCCAGTTCTTGGACCTATCTATCAGCAACGATATGACTTTGTAAAATCCAAACACATGTGTTTTAATTGTTTGCGACTTGGTCATGGAGTGAGAACTTGTACATCGAAGTCATCCTGTAAGTATTGCAAGCGCCGACATCACTCACTTTTGCATTTCGATCAAAGCAGTACTAGAGACAAGGGTGAGCCACAGCAGCACCAGAAGGATGAGTCAAATAAGGCACCAGATGCTAGCACAGTAGTAGCCCTGACGAACGCCATGAACATTGCGAAATGTGGCAAGGGTGCCAATATGAGAGAAACTATAGACGCAGCAGACCTCTCTATATTTAGCGGCCACACCCTAGCAGATGCCGCATTCAATACCAACGCATCAATCGACATTCTGATTGGTAACGATCACATTTGGACGGTTCTTACTGCAGATAAGTTGCGTAATGCCCAGGGCAACACAATCGCCATCGATTCCATATTTGGATGGATCATCACAACAGTGGGAGGAGCAACTACAACTACAACTACGTCACTCTTAGCTACCATGGACATCAACACATTGTTGCAACGGTTTTGGGAACTGGAGGAAGTTCCATCGTTCACGTCTGCAAATACAGAAGATGATGTAGTGGAGACTCATTTCGCCCAAACACACTCCCGTAATGCTGAAGGGAGATACATAGTCGAGCTACCGTTCAAGCAGGACAACCCAGAGTTCGCAGACACCTTTCATGGAGCCAAGTCTCGCTTCTTGGCAGTTGAACGTCGTTTAATGAAGGATGCAGCTTTGCGATCAAGGTATGTACAATTCATGAGGGAGTACATACAACTGGACCACATGAAGGAGGTGGATGTAGAAGAAGCCGCCACTCCGAAGAAGGTTTTCTACATGCCGCACCATCCGGTGCTAGGTGCAAAGCTGCGTGTGGTATTTGATGGCTCATATCAAGACCAAGATGGCCGGTCTCTTAACGATGCGATTCATATTGGACCATGTATACAACGCAATCTGTTCAACACAGATTCTGGTTGCAGCTAAACATCAGGATTTCCAACGAATATTATTGAAAGAAGATCCGTCAGCACCATTGCAGCACTTCAGACTCTGCACAGTTACATGCGGGACTGCGTCTGCGCCATTCCTAGCAGTCCGGGTGTTAGAGCAACTCGCCAAGGACCACGAGCATGAGTTTCCTAGAGCCGCTAGGATATTGCTTGAGGATTTCTACGTGGATGATGTATTAACAGGAGCCATGACAGAGGAAGAACTGAATGGCATTCAAACTGAGTTAGTTGTACAATTGGAATTGGGAAAATGGATCTCAAATAACACACGACTGAGCACCGTGCAAGGTGATAGAGTCAACAGGTCAGCAACAACAGCAAAGGTACTTGGACGGCCCTGGGATCCTGGAGAAGACAACATTGCATATCCCTTGAAAACATTGTACTCATCAAGGATTCGAATACGCCTCCAGCAACATGGAATCTAGGACGCGTAATCGAGGTGTACTCAAGAGAGGATGGATTAGTACGGGCAGTTAAGCTCAAGGTCGTTTCTGGAGAGATTATACGACCCATCACGAAGATTGCAGCCTTACCACATTCTGAAACAGAGTTTAAGGGGGGCCGGGATGTTGAGGAACCATTTGTCATTATTTAGCACATTTTTATTATTTAGCATATTTTTTTGATATTTTTAGTATATATGCAACCTTAATTGTTATCGGCGAATGAACAGCTGTATCAAGATCAATTATCGGTTAAGTCGATACAATTATGTTAGTATTGAGTAAGCAAACGAACGGACAAGTTGAGCGTACCGGCATTTGGCTGATATAGTTCAATAAAATAAAGATATGTTTAATTATTCATCAATGCTAAATAATGAAAAATGTGCTAAATAATGACAAATGGTTCCTCAACATCCCGGCCCCCCCTGAAACTCTGTTTCAGAATGTGGTAGGGCTGCAATCTTCGTGATGGGTTGTATGATCTCTCCAGAAACGACCTTGAGCTTAACTGCCCGTACTAATCCATCCTCTCTTGAGTACACCTCGATTACGCGTCCTAGATTCCATGTTGCTGGAGGCGTATTCGAATCCTTGATGAGTACAATGTTTTCAAGGGATATGCAAGGTTGTCTTCTCCAGGATCCCAGGGCCGTCCAAGTACCTTTGCTGTTGTTGCTGACCTGTCGACTCTATCACCTTGCACGGTGCTCAATCGTGTGCTATTTGAGATCCATTTTCCCAATTCCAATTGTACAACTAACTCAGTTTGAATGCCATTCAGTTCTTCCTCTGTCATGGCTCCTGTTAATACATCATCCACGTAGAAATCCTCGAGCAATATCTTAGCGGCTCTAGGAAACTCATGCTCGTGGTCCTTGGCGAGTTGCTCTAACACCCGGACTGCCAGGAATGGCGCAGACGCAGTCCCGCATGTAACTGTGCAGAGTCTGAAGTGCTGCAATGGTGCTGACGGATCTTCTCTCCATAATATTCGTTGGAAATCCTGAAGTTTAGCTGCAACCAGAATCTGTCTAAACATCTTTACAATATCAGCCGAAAATACAAACTTGTGCATTCGAAACCTCATGCATACGCTGAACAGATTGCGTTGTATACATGGTCCAATATGAATCGCATCGTTAAGAGACCGGCCATCTTGGTCTTGATATGAGCCATCAAATACCACACGCAGCTTTGCACCTAGCACCGGATGGTGCGGCATGTAGAAAACCTTCTTCGGAGTGGCGGCTTCTTCTACATCCACCTCCTTCATGTGGTCCAGTTGTATGTACTCCCTCATGAATTGTACATACCTTGATCGCAAAGCTGCATCCTTCATTAAACGACGTTCAACTGCCAAGAAGCGAGACTTGGCTCCATGAAAGGTGTCTGCGAACTCTGGGTTGTCCTGCTTGAACGGTAGCTCGACTATGTATCTCCCTTCAGCATTACGGGAGTGTGTTTGGACGAAATGAGTCTCCACTACATCATCTTCTGTATTTGCAGACGTGAACGATGGAACTTCCTCCAGTTCCCAAAACCGTTGCAACAATGTGTTGATGTCCATGGTAGCTAAGAGTGACGTAGTTGTAGTTGTAGTTGCTCCTCCCACTGTTGTGATGATCCATCCAAATATGGAATCGATGGCGATTGTGTTGCCCTGGGCATTACGCAACTTATCTCCAGTAAGAACCGTCCAAATGTGATCGTTACCAATCAGAATGTCGTTTGATGCGTTGGTATTGAATGCGGCATCTGCTAGGGTGTGGCCGCTAAATATAGAGAGGTCTGCTGCGTCTATAGTTTCTCTCATCAGTGTCGAAGTAATGTTTCCAGGCACGTGCGCCTTGACCTCAAGCGATGCATCTGACACTCGCGACTTGATGTGTAGTGAACAGAGCCCTCTTGTCGTTTCTGCCTTGATTGATGAGATTCCAGATATGGAAATGCGAGAGTGTGAACGGGCCAGACCCAGTGTCTGGATACAGCGTTCCGAGACGTAGGACAACTCCGAGCCGCAGTCCAGTAATATGCGGCAAACAACGTCTTGTCCTCGAGAATTACGCACATACACCTGCGCCGTTGGCAGTGTACTTCTCATATTGGCACCCTTGCCACATTTCGCAATGTTCATGGCGTTCGTCAGGGCTACTACTGTGCTAGCACCTGGTGCCTCATTTGACTCATCCTTCTGGTGCTGCTGTGGCTCACCCTTGTCTCTAGGGCTGCTTTGATCGAAATGCAAAAGTGAGTGATGTCGGCGCTTGCAATACTTACAGGATGACTTCGATGTACAAGTGCTCACTCCATGACCAAGTCTCAAACAATTAAAACATATGTGTTTGGACTTTACAATGGCATATCGTTGCTGAATAGATAGGTCCAAGAACTGTGTACATGTCATCAATGCGTGTTCCTTGTTGCACTTAGCACAGCGCTTTGAAGTAGCGAGTAGCGCATGCGCGTTCCTGGTACCTCTGTCCTGTCAACCTGCTGCGGTAGCAGTCGTTGCATTATGCGATCCATAGCCTCCCTATGCTTCTGGGATTGTTGCTGCATTTGTTGTATTTGCGTCTGTGATTGTTGCTGCATTTGTTGCAAAATACATTGGATGGTCGATTCATCCCTTTCCCCGAGCACATTAGATGTAGTATTGGCCTCTTCCAGTTTGCGGGGTTTGTACTCAGCGTGTAGTGCCTTAAGAAGGGCATAAGCTCGATCAACGCGCTCCTCGTATACCTCGTTGTCACTTGCTGGATCCATATATCCCTGCATATCTTCATATTTATAAAGTTCGTCGCCACGATTGACAAACTCCTTCCAAACCTGAACCAGCTTGTCCAATTTGGCATCAATATCGTAGAATGTGCAGCCATCAGGCGGATGTTCCGCGTATCCAGAAATGCGCGTAATCGTTGCCTTCAATCTACTTCTGGCTCTCAATAAAGTACGTAGATTTTCCATTGCAGCTAGCTGCGTTGCCCGCAGTCAATTCAAGTTGTTGTCCAAAGTAGCTAGTAGCACTTTTCCAATAGTGCGTACTAGTAATCACGTATGATGCCAAATATCAATACGTAATTCCAAGAATGTGCAAATGCTGCGTCGCCAGCAGCAAAAACACGACAAGACAAAACACGCCACTTTTCCAATAGTGCGCCGTTTATTACGTATGATGCCAAATATCGATACGTAATTCCAAAAATGTGCAAATGCTGCGTCGCCAGCAGCAAAAACACGACAAGACAAAACACGCACTTTTCCAATAGTACGCGCCGTTTATTACGTATGATGCCAAATATCGATACGTAATTCCAAGAATGTGCAAATGCTGCGTCGCCAGCAGCAAAAACACGACAAGACAAAACACGCACTTTTCCAATAGTGCGCGGCGTTTATTACGTATGATGCCAAATATCAATACGTAATTCCAAGAATGTGTAAATGCTGCGTCGCCAGCAGCAAAAACACGACAAGACAAAACACGCACTTTTCCAATAGTGCGCG